>CM038230.1:86940253-87294777 GCA_021442155.1 Cymbidium sinense | reverse complement strand
TAAACCTTTAAATCTCAATACCTAAATTTAAACCTTAAACTCTAACTAATTAAACCTTGCTAACTATAAAATCTTAAACCTAAATACTATAAACCTAAACCTTAAACCTTTAAAATACCTTAAAGTTTAAACTCCTAAACTCTAAACCTTAAAATAACTTAAACTAAACTCTAAATAAACTATAAACCTTAAACTCTAAACTCAACCTTAACTTCTAAAACTAAAACTAAACTCTAAATTTTAAAATTTAAATCTAACCTTTAAACACTAAACTTAAACCTTAAACTCCTAAAGTTTAAACTCTAAACCTAAAATCTAACTAAACCTAAACTCTAAACCTTAAACTTAAACTTTAAACTTAAATCTAACTATAAACCTTGTTAACACCTAAACTATAAACCTAAACTCTAACTTAAACCTAAATCCTAAACACTAAACTAAACCTTAAACTTAAACTAACTCCTAAATTAAACCCTAAACCTACAACCTAAAACTACAACCCTAAACCTAAACCTAACCCTACAAACCTTAAACCCTAAACCCTAAACTCTAAACTATAAACCTCAAACACTAACCCCTAAAGCCTAAACACTAAACTCTAAACCCTAAATGCTAAACCCTAAAACCTAACCCTAAACCCTAAACCCTAAAACCCTAAACACTAAAACCCTAAACTAAACTGTAACCCTAAACCCTAAACCCTAAAAGCATAAACCCTAAAACCCTAAACCCTAAACCCTAAACACTAAACCTAAATCCTAACCCTAAACCTAAACTTAAAGTAACTAAATAAATTAAAAAATAAACCTAAACCCTAAAACTTAATAAAACTAAACCCTAAGAATGGGTAAAACCTTATGTGAACATCACAACCAAGCTCGCCTAGATCCTGGTGGAGGAAGGTGAGGCAACATTATCGCCATGGTGGTGGGATCCGAGGTGCTAGTGGATATGAAGGTTATGGTCGAGAGGTGGTCATAAAGTTTGAGGAGCAACGAGGTTACCCTGGGTGGTGGTGAGGGATAGATCAAGGATATGATGGTGGATCCCTACTCAAGAGATCGGGGTGGTTCTGATAGAACTAGAGAAATTGAAGAATGGTCGATCCTGATCTACTATCTATGAGTTATTTTATTACAAAGAGATGACTAAGTTATCTAAGGTTTTAATTTGCCCTATGCATGCTCATTATTTATCTATCTTGTCACTTGTGTCATAGAAAACTTGGTGTGTTTATTGGTTGATGAAATCAAAAAGAAGAAATGTTGAATATGAATTTATTCTCTGATTAAAAAGAAATAAAAATTCTAAACGCTAAACTAAACCATGAACCCTAGACCTAAAACCTAAACTCTAAATCTTAAACTTTACAAACCCTAAACCTTAAACCCTAAACCCTAAACCCTAAAACCCTAAACCCTTAACCCTAAACCTTAAATCCTAAACCCCAAACCCTAAACTCTAAACCATAAACCCTAAACCCTAAACCCTAAAAAAGCTAAAAAACTTAAACCTAAACTAAATAAAACTTAAAAGTAAAATAAAATAAACTTAAACTAAAAAAAAACAAAAAAAAACATAAACACAAACCTAAACCTAAACCTAAAAAGAAAATAAAATATAAAATTAAAACTAAACTAAAATAAAATAAATAAAAACCTAAACTAAAATAAAAAAACTTAAATAAAATAAAACCTAAAATAAAAATAAAATAAAGCAAAAATAAAATAAAATAAAATCTAAATAAAACCTAAACCAAAAAATAAACATAAAAATAAACAAAAATAAATAAAATAAAACCAACACTAAACTAAAAAAAAACTTAAACCTAAAATAAAAATAAAATAAACCTAAACCTAAACTAAAATAAACTAAACTAAAATAAATAAAACCTAAACTTAAACCTATAATAAACTAAACCTAAAGCTAAACCTAATCCCTAAATAAAATAAAATAAACTAAAAATAAACCTAAATCTAAACTAAAATATAAAACCTAAAAATAAACTTAAAATAAAAACCTAAAACATAACCTAAAAAAATAAAATAAAAACCTAAACCTAAACCTAAAAATAAGAAATAAAACCTAAACCTAAAAAATAAAACTAAAGGAAAAAATAAACCTAAACATAAACCTAGTAAATAAACTAAAATAAAAAACCTAAACTAAAATTAATAAACCTAAAATAAATAAACTAAACTAAATAAAAACAAAATAAATTAAATAAATTAAAATAAATAAAAAATAAACTAAATAAACATAAACCTTCGAGTTTGCTTAATTTAAAATAAAAAATTCAAAAATAGAAAAACCAAACCCTAACCCTAAAACTAACCTTAAACCCTAAACCCTAAACCCTAAAACCCTAAACACTAAACCCAAAACCCTAAACACTAAACCCTAAACCCTAAGACCTACAACCACCCTAAACCCTAAACCCTACCCTAAACCCTAAACCCTAAACAACCCAAAATCAAAACCCTAAAGCAAAATAAAACTTCAAAACAAATAAATTAAATAAGGAAAACTTTAAACTAAACTGAAAATAAAATCTAAATTAAATAAATTAGAAACACAAAATAAAACCTAAACCCAAACCTAAACTTAAACTTAAAAATAAAATAAGATAAAAAATAAAAACTCTGTTAAAAGAAAATAACTAAAAACCTAAACTAAACTAAAAAATAAAATGAACCTAAAATAAAAAACTAAATAAAATTAAAACTAAATGTAAAATAAACCTAAAATAAAATAAAAAAACTAAATAAAAACCTAAACCTAAAAAATAAAACCTAAAAATAAAACCAAAAATAAATTAAAAATAAAACCTAAACCCTAAATAAAAAAATAAAACAAAATAAACCTTAACCTAAACTAACATGAACTAAACTAAAATAAATAAAACTTAAACCTGAGCCTAAAATAAACTAAATTGAAACCCTAATCTAAATAAACTAAAATAAACTAAAAAATTAAACCTAAAAATTAAACCTAAAATAAAAACCTAAAACCTAAACCTAAAAAAATAAAATAAAAAACTAAACCAAAACCTAAAAATAAAAATTAAATCTAAAACTAAAAAATAAGATAAAAATAAAACTATACTAAAAAATAAGCATAAACCTAATCCTAATCCTAAAAAATAAACTAAAATGAAAAACCATAACTAAAATAAATAAACTAAACTATAATAGATAAAAACTAAACCTAAATAAAAATAAAAAATAAAATAAACTAAAATAAAAAATATACTTAATAAACTAGATAAACCTAAACCTACTAGTTTACTTAATTAAAAAAAAACTCTGAACCCTAAATCCTAAACCGTAAACCCTAAACCCTAAATCCTAAACTCTAAACCCTAAACCCTAAAACTAACCCTACAACCCTAAACCTAACTCAACCCTAACCCAAACCCAACCCTAACCCTAACCCTAAACCTAAACCCTAAACCCTAAACCTTAAACTAAACCTAAACTAAACAAAACCTAATAATAATATAAAGAAAAAAATCCTAAACCTAAATAAATGAAAAGAAATAGAGTAGAAAAAACCTAAATAAAATCTAAACTTAAATCTATAAATAAAATAGAAAAATTAAAAATAAACTAAACAAAAATAAATAAAAACTGACCTAAACTAAAAAAAAATAAACCTAAGAATTAAAAACCAAAATAAAATAAAACTAAACATAAATTAAAAATGAAATAAACCTAAAATAAAATAAAATAAAATAAAACAAAAACCTAAGCATAAAAATACTCCTAAAATTAAACCTAAAAAATAAAAAAAATAAAACCTAAACCATAAACTTTAAAAAAAAACTAAACTTAAAATAAAAAATAAACAAAATAAAATAAAACTAAACCTAATCTAGAATAAACTAAACTAACATTAAGAAATCCTAAACTTAAACCTAAAATAAACTAAACCTAAACCTTAACCAAAACCTAAACTAAAGAAAATAAAATAAAATAAAATAAAGAAATATATAAACCTAAACTAAAAAATAAAATCTAAAAATAAACCTAAAATAAAAGCCTAAAAACTAAAACTAAAAAAATAAAATAAAAACCTAAACCTAAAAATAAAAAATAAAACCTAACCTAAAATAAAATAATTATAAAACATAAATAGAAAATAAACCTAAACCTAAAAAATAAACTAAAATAAAAAATCTAAACTAAAATAAATAAACCTAAAATAAGTAAACTAAACTAAATAAAATACAATTTAAAATAAACTCAAATAAATAAACTATAAAATAAATAATCTGACTATCTTTACTTTTTTTTTTAAAACCCTAAACCTAAACCCTAAACTAACCCTAAACCTACAACCCTAAACCCTAAACCCTAAACCCTAAAACCCTAAACCCTAAACCTTAAACCTAAAAACCATAAATCATAAAACCCTAAACCCTAAACCCTAAACCTAACCTAAACCTAAACTAAACTTAAATAAATTAAATTAAAAATAAACCTAATCCTAAACTAAAAAATTAAACCTGAAAATAAACCTAAAATAAAACTCAAAATGTGAACCTAAATAATAAAAAACCTAAAAAACCTAAAAATAAAATAAAACTTAAACCTAAATAATAAACTAAAATAAAACCCAAACTAAAATAAATAAACCAAAAAATAAATGAACTAAACCAAATAAAAAATAATACTAAATAAATAAAATTAAATAAACCTAAACCTCTTGGTTTAATTAAAAAACCTCATCCCTGGCTAACCTTTGACCCTAAAGATCCACCCTAAACCCTAAACCTATAAGCCTAAACCCTACACTAAACCTCCCCCTCTAAAACCCTAAACTAACCCTAAACCCTAAAAAACTCCCTAACCCTAAACCCTAAACCAAACCCAACTCTAAGCCCTAATACTAAACCCTAAACACTAAACTAAACCATAATACTAAACACTAAACCTTACAATCCTAAACCCTAAAACCCTAAACCCTAAACCCTGAATCTTAATCCCTAAACCTTAAAAACTTAAACCTAAACTAAATAAAACCTAATGATAAAATAAATAAAAACCTAAACCTAAATAAAATAAAAATAATAATCTAAAATAAATACCTAAACTGAAACCTAAACCTAAACCTAAAAATAAAATAAAATAAAAAATAAAAATAAACTACAATTAAATAAATAAAAACCTAAACTAAACTATAAAATTCAAGTTGCTGGTCTTGAGCTCTGGCGAGGTATGCTTCCAAAATCAATCTTTAGGCAAAAATGGGTTGGAGCTTTTTGAATAAAACTTGCATCTCATGTGATCTTGACTGTTGGATCACCTCTTATCAATGTCGTGAAGGTGTGGGATCCTTTTGAGTTGATCTGAGCTTAGGTAAGCTCAAATCAAGTGAGCAATGATGGATGGACTCCATTCTCCCACACTCGCATGACATTAGATCATGCAACATCTGTTTCGCGTGATTGGAATGGACGGTCATGAGTAGATCCATTAGATCGATCTGATTTAATCCTATTAAGCTATGGGATTAATCATAGCCGTCTGATCTTAGATTGGATGGTGGAAGAGAAAGCGCATCCACCACTGCCACGTAGGCACTGAATTAGATAAGTTTTAAATAGCAAATCTCGCGGTGCCACATAGAAAGTGTGCAATGTCTATGTGCCACATGATGCCAAGAGGATTAGGCTTTAATTAGGCTTAATTAATCATTTTTTAATGGTTGAAACTTCAAAAAATCATAAAAAATAATAGAGAAATTAAAAATGCAAATAAATGCTTATTTTAAAAGTATTTCAAAGTAAAATTAATTAAAAATGTTCTTAACTAATTTTAAATAGTAATTAAGGTTTAATTACAAAATTTATTAGCTTAATTATTTGAGCAATTAATCCTAAATTTTGTGAGATAATTTAATGGGATGACCTCTACCTCCCATGATTTTCTTGGGATTTATTGTTCACTTAATTAGAAAATTGACTAATTAAACCTTAACTACTCATTTAGGTTAATTAATGATTAATTAATCCTATGAACAGTAATAAATTGGTTAATTAATTTTATTAATCATTATTTAATAGTAAGTGAACTAAGGAATAGGGTTGGGACCCCTTTCCTTAAGTTCATTTCACCCTATTTTAAAATGAAATTAATTAAGATTTAACTAATTGATTAAATCACTTAATCAAATTAAAATCATAATCACATCAGACCTTAATTAATTAAATCTTGGGGTAAATATTTAGGTGTTTAATAACCTTAATGAATTTAATGAAATTATGGTTAGTCCACATGTGTGGAAAAAATAAGAGTAATTAATTAATTCTCTTTATCTAATTAAATAGTAATCATGAGCCAATTGCATTACATCCCTTTTATTTCCTAGGATCATTGCAAGTTTATTTTCCATGCATATCTTGTTGGGTCATAATTGCTTAGTTAATAACTTTAAGGTGACATAGGTATGGGTAATTAATTCATCTAATTAAGGGTTCAACTTAATTGACACAGAAAATCAACTTAATTACATTTCCTTAAATTAAGTCAAATCACCAATATGGGAATGGGTTTAAAATAGCAAGTGAAGATTTCTCTTCTCCTCTTTAAATCAAATCAAATCCAAAACATAATTAATAAAGAAGTTTTGGTCTGCTTTAAATAATCTTATTTGATTTGATTATCCTTAAGAACTAGTTTGGTTAAATGAATCACATGCTCATATTTGATTGTCCTCTTTCTAATCATGTTAAATTTGGTATGTCATTTGAATTCATGCATCCATCTTTTCAAAATGAAGTAAAATAAAATGGATTTCCTTTATGTAAGCTTGCATGTGTTGATTTAATTTAATATATGCATGGCTATTATCACTATTAAATCCAAATGTATTTTTCAAAAGCTTATAAATGAATAATAATATGTGTTATGATGTTAGTTCTAAATACATAAGAAATGCATGTGCTTATAGCTTAAGTGTATGAATGTTGAGTTCTCTTTCCTCTATTCATGTGTTGATTTATATAAGATTGAATGGGAATGGATATATAGTGTGGACATCTCGGGAACATGAGGCTTTAGTTAGCCCCAAGAAGGTCACTTGATTACCTCACTTCCTTGGTTTATCAACATCACGTACCCATTTTATTTCATTCTTATATATTTTGACATTAGAATTTTGATAGAGCTTTAATTCATACATATAAATGATTCAATCAAAAAATATACAATCTTTGCATAGTTTTCTTTCCCTCATTTATGTATACATCCATGTGTGTCCAAGAAAACTAAGTATACAGTCTGGACATACCAGGAATACAAGCTTTAATTAGCCCCAAGGAGGTCATTTGATTACTTCACTTCCCTGGTTTAACAACTACATGTACTTGCTTATATCTTTGTACATGTATATATGTGATTACTGAATAAAAATTCCATTTTACATTAAAATTGCATGCATTCATAAATGACTAAGTAGTTGAATTAATTAGACATATGATTTAGAGCTTGCTTGTTATGTTCATGTATATGAATTTACATATGTTTGAATGCAAATGGGTATATAGTCTGGACATCCCGAGAAGATGAGGCTTTAGCTAGCTCCAAGGTGGTCATTTGATTACATCACTTCCGTGGTTTAATAATGGCACATGCCTATTTAATTTCATTCTTATGTCATTTTTTGCATAAGATTTTGGACAAAGTTTTAAATTAATATGTTTAAATGATTCAATCAAATAAAATATAAACATATACATACATTCATCATTTAAGTGTGCTAAAATATGTTGCATGTATAGATACACTTTGGATTAAATCATATGCATGTTACATGTGATGGAATGGAATGATTTAATATGTCATGTTATAATAATTCAATTAAATTAATCTTAAGATACCTTTCATCTTGAATAGGATTATTTAAAGTGAACCTAAACTTAGGAATAATTAAATCATTTAATAGGCCATTCACTAAAGAGAACTAAATCAAATTAATATACTTTAGAAAGTGACTTAAGGTAGGGATGAAAGAGGGTAATCCTCTTTTCCTCTCTTTATAACACTTAGTTGCTAAGTGTAATCAAATGAAACAAAAGAAAACACAAATTAAAATTCTCAAATCAATTAAACTACTTCATGTGAAATCAACCTTTCATGTTAAATTGAATCTTTCTACACTTAGAAAATACAACACTAATGTTTAACAAGACTTACCACACAAGCCTTAATACACACGTTAGAATTAAGTCACCACTTCTAGCTCTAAGTTAGGACAGTGCATGATGTGTTATATGTTTTGTTTTATAATTTATTATTTTAGATTGGATGTTAGGGTGTATGCTTCGTAGAATAGATGATAGGACAATATTAGCCTAATCATGTTTTCTGCAAGGGAATATGCTTAAGGGATGCTTAAAAATAAATGTGAATGCTCTTTCTATAGGTTGCTTAAATCCTTAACCATAATTCAAGTTAGGATAGGTGGGCTTAGTTACCCATTTGTAGGGTGCTAAGTCCAAATTATAAATACAATTACTTGGGATTATATTTATATTTAGCTAACCTCTATTTTTAGTTAGATTTACTTTTCCCACATAAATAAAATTTTTGCAATAGCAATTAGGGTTAGTGCTATGAGGTATTAGAATGAGCAGTGGCCAGAAGGCTTTATCCTGGGGTGCCCTGTGATGCCTTTCAAGCAAGCACCATCCAAATCAAAGAAGGAACCAAATCATAAATGGAGATATGAAGAAAGAAAACCCACATAACATTTAATACAATTATAATTATTCTTTCATATTCCAGGTTGAATAAGGGTACAGCTCGGCTACCCATCCTTTCTCTCTTCGAAATGTACGGTGATACCCGACCACACTGGCCTTTTATTCTTCTATGATAATTTATATAATTGTTTAATGTTATGTTTACATTGTGCATTAGGGTGGCATGATTTTCATGGTTTCTTAAATGATTGATGCTTTAATGTGTGGCTTGGATATGATTAGGCTCTTAGGATAAAAATAACTTTTCTACCTAACTAATAACTCATAACTAAATTTTAAACAACTCATAACCACATCATAAAACCTAAGAAATAAAAAAAATAATTAAAAGATTTTGCAACCCCTTAGTTGTATGGTTGTATGTTTCACATCATGCATGCATATTCTTTCTCTCTCGAACATGAAGGATCTCTATTCTTGCACAATAAAGGAATGCTTGACCTGTGAGGGCATCCCTTATGGTGGAGAACACCTTCTTCTAGCTGATTTGACCCATAACCTATTTCATCAAACATTTAGGCATAAGAAATCCTAAAGCCTCTGTCAAAATGATGTGTATAAAATAAAATAAAATTTGAAAAGATTTTGCATCTATAGATTACGTCATATGCTTATACCACTCATGCTTTAGTCTCTTAGGGAGTTTATTTAGGACTTTAGTCTCTTTCTCATTAAATAACTACCCTTGCTATCTTGTAATTCATAAGATCGAACTACATGGTTTTAAAATTGTAGGAGTTAACTGGTGGCCACTCTAGGCAGTAATATGTCTAGAAGTCAGATAATTTATTCTCTCTTGTAGAGGTAAACTCTTATGTCCACCTGTCGCTTAGATTTAGGTCGTGCTTTAGCTCGTACTAAAGCTCTCTAGATTTAGGATCTGAGGTAGCTATTTCTTTTGGGCTACGAGCATAAATCTTCATCTCTTAGGCATTCCCACAACCTTATGTTAGTGGATCATAAGCCCAAGTAATCTATTTAATTTTCAACTCAAAATATATAAATCTCCTCAACTTTAAAATTATAAAACCCTACCATAGGATAGATTAGAATGTTCACTAGGCTTCCTAGTATCATGAGCATTTCCTACTTATATCATTTGGATTCCAAAAATAAGTCCAATTGATTTTCCAAATACATCCTTTGATAGTCTAAGCTTAAAATCTTTGGAGATGATAATTGTCTATTTTAATCGAGAGTATTCTTAAGAAATTTTATTTCCTAAGATGTAATTAACATGGAGGTCCATAGGGAACTTAAGAAACTGGTTTAATATAAACCTTACTTTATTAGTCCACGTAAAGTAGGAAAAAAATCTCAAGTACATTTGAAGTCCCATCATGCCTTAGGAGTCTTTATTACGTGATTATGTCCATTATAAGGTGATGCTTCTATCTTTTGAGATAGTACATCATACCTCAATGTTATACCTCAAAAAGTACCCCCCCCATACATATAAAAATAAACACCACAAGGCCTTCTTGCCTTGTTCATTGAATTTTCTTAACATCATCCTTTCTTTTTAGAGTTTGGAGATGTCGATCCTCAAGTAGGCAAGGGTTCTTAGACTCATATTATTGACTAATACACCTGGATCAACCAAAACTCTGGATAGCCTGTATCTGCCAACATCCACTATAATGTAAAGAGGCAGTTGTGCTCCGTCATCCCTAGGAGTAAGTCTTCATCATTGAATGTAACTCTTAAGATGTCCTTCGAGTGGCATGCCTCCTCTTTAGTAGCGGTTAGCTGAGCTAAGTATATTTCTAGATCAAGAAAGGCCCTAGTTAGAGATTCCCTCATCTCTTTGGATAAGACAAAGGCATTATATATGCTTAACTTAGTTGGAAACTTTCTAAGGTGAGCTAGGACATTGTAATCAGCTCTAGCTTGGTCCTCCACAAGTATATCCGTGGGTGGGGCATCCTATGGAGGGGCTATCTACTTACTAGAACCAATGGCTTGCTTACCCTTATCATGAGGTGTTACCTTGGGAGGTAAAAATTTGCCACTGCGTAGGTTTACTTTAGTGACTTCTTGGAATGATGAGCTTGTGGAAAGTTCTACCTTTTCATCAAGCATACCTACAACTTCTCTTATGGGATCCTCCAAGTCAGTTGACTCCAAGTCATTCTCAAGAGGTGAACCTGATTGATTCAGAGAAGGATAGTCTGACTCTGAATCAAAAAAAAAATGGATCGAAACTGCTAGAGCTAATATTTTTATTTAGACTCGGAGAGCTTTTAATAGAAAAAAAATCGAGAGCATTAGAAGTAGACAATATATAAGTAGAATCAGCTTTCTTCATTAATTTATTTTTGGGTGAAGGTATATGATAGAAATAAAATAAAGTAAGCAGAGTAAGGGATTTAGTTCCCTTATCCCTAAATACAATGCTCCTACCGGTAGAAGAGGTGGTAGCTGCAATGGTGGAGGGCTGACTATCCTGTGCCCTTCGTTCTTTGAGGTCACCCTCCCTGAGTTGTCCTTTGTAACTAACAAACCTTCCTTGGTGTTTGAGGTTTGAGCTACTCCAGAACCGCAAGGAAAGCTTCTTTATCTTAGAAATGATCTTCTTAGAGGTTTGGGATAGGGAGATATCCTAACTTTCTTTGGTCTTAAGAGGATCGTAGGTATCCCCAAAGATTACTCTAATAGAACTGGATGGTTATTCTAATAAGTGTTCCTTAGGGATAACTATGGCTCATAACTTATAGTTGTGCTCAAGCTAGTCCTTAAAAGTGATACAATCCTCTAAGACATGGCCTAACATGCAGTGGTAGGGGCAATAGCTAGGATCATTGCTCTTACCCACTTCCTCCAGCCTCTCTGGCTCTAGTAACTAAAAGTCAAGTTTCTTTAAGAGATTCTTAAAGATTTTCCTAACTTCCTCCCTCTTGAATGAATATGGCTTATTCAATCTATCGATAAGAGTTGGTGGAAAGTAGCTACCTGGCGATGGATATGAATACCGCTGGTGGGTAGACTACTGAGGTGGTGGACATGGTCATTATGGCAGCTACGGTGGCCGGTAAGATGGCTGAGGTGGTGGAAGAAGAGGTGGCCAAGGAGGTTGCTGAGCTCGTAGTCTCTCATACTAAACTCTGGTTGGCTACTTCCATCTATCCATTGACACAACTATCCTTGTCTTCTTCTCAAACACCTTCAGTTGCTTGGGCCTAGATGATTGGTTAAGAAAGGGAAACTATTTGGCTTCCTTTTGCAGGCTAGCCACCTTATCAATTAATTTCTCAAATGTTTTGATGGTAAAGCCCTGAAGCATGAAGGCAACCGGGCCATTGGATATTCTTGAGAAGAATCTCAAAGGCATGTTGTTCAAACAGCTATGGTTCATATTTCATGCTGTTAGCCACACGAGAAAGTAGTCAACAAAGGACTCATTGAGTTTCTGTTTCTCTATAATGAGGTCGCTTACAATCACCCTTTGTTAAGCTCCAACAAACCACTGGATGAAGAGGGGCTCCAACTTAACAAAAGACTTCATCAATTATTGGGCAATTATTGTACCAATCAAATGCAACACGACAATGATGAAAAGGTGGAAGAGGGTGACGCCACACAAAAATGACTAAATTGTGTAATGTGTTTTCTTAGGTTCCCATCAAAGATCTTGAAGGATGGTGGAAAAACATAAATAAAATAAAAATTAAATAAAACCTAAACCTAAACCTAAAAATAAATAAAAAAACCTAAACCTAAAATAAACAAAATAAAATAAACATAAACCTAACCTAAAATAAATAAAACTAAAATAAATAAAACCTAAACCTAAACCAAAAATAAACTAAATCTAAACCCTAAACTAAATAAAATAAAATAAACTAAAAATAAACCTAAACCTAAACTTTAAAAAAAAACCTAAATAAACTTAAAATAAAAGACTAAAACCTAAACCTAAACCTAAAAATAAAAAATAAAACATAAACATAAAAATAAAATAAAAATAAAACTAAACTAAAAAATAAAGATAAACCTAAACCTAAAAAATAAACTAAAATAAAAACCTAAACTAAAATAAATAAACCTAAAATAAGTAAACTAAACTAAATAAAAATAAACCTAAATAAAAAAAATGAAATAAATAAAATGAATAAAAATAAACTAAATAAACCTAAACCTATTGTTTACTTAATTTTAAAACCCTAAATCCTAAACCAACTTTAAACCCTAAACCCTAAACCCTAAACCCTAAACTCACCCTAACCACCCTAAACCCCACTAACCCCACCACTAACCTAAACCCTAAACACTCCTAATCCAACCAGACCTAAAACCTAAATCCTCCTCCCTAAACCCTAAACCCCAAACCATACCCTAAACTAAAACCATCTAACTGACCCTCCCCACCCTAAAATCTAAACCCTAAAGCACCTAAACCCACCTAAACCTAAACCCTCCTAAACCAAAACTAAACCCCTACCCTAAGCCCTAAACCTAAAAACTAAAAAAAGCTAAACCAAAACTAAATAAAACATAAAATAAAATAAATAAATAAACTTAAACCTTAATAAAATAAAATAAAAACATAAATCTTAAAATAAAATAAAATAAACTAAAAATAAACCAAAATAAAATAAATAAAACCTAAACTAAACTAAAAAACTAAAATAAACTAAGAATAAAAAACTTAAATAAAATAAAAACTAAATGTAATAAAGATAAATCTTAAAATAAAATAAAATAAAATAAAACTAATTGAAACCTAAACCTTAAAATTATACCTAAAATAAATAAAAAATAAAACCTAAACCCTAAACAAATAAAAAAAACCTAAAATAAAAAAAAAAAATCAAATGAAATTAAACCTAATCCTGAACCAAAATAAACTAAACTAAAATAAATAAAACCTAAACCTAATCCTAAAATATACTAAACCTAAACCTAAACCTAAACTAAATAAAATAAAATAAACTAAATTAAACTTGAACTTAAACTAAAAAATAAAACCTAAAAATAAACCTAAAAAAATAAAATAAAAACCTAAACCTAAACATAAAAATAAAAAATAAAACCTAAACCTAAAAAATAAAATAAAAATAAAACTCAACTAAAAGGTAAACCTACACCTAAACCTAAACTTAAAAAATAAACTAAAATAAAAAACCTAAACTAAAATAAATAAATTAAGCTAAATAAAATTAAAAAATAAACCTAAATAAAAATAAAAAATAAAATAAACTTAATTAAATAAAAAAATAAACTAAATAAACTTAAACCTACCTATTTACTTAATATTTCTTTTTTTAAAAGAATCCCTAAACCCTAAACCCTAAACCCTAAATCCGTAAATCTTAAACCCTAAAACTATAACCTTAAACCCTAAGCCCTAAACTTTAAAAACCCTAAACCCTAAACCCTAACCCTAAACCCCAAACCATAAAACCTTAAATGCTAAACCCTAAACCCTAAACCCTAACCCTAAACCCTAAACCCTAAACCTAAACCTAAACTAACTAAATAAATTAAAAATAAACCTAAACCCAAAAAACTCATATGCCTAAACCTAAACCTAAACCCTATGAATGGCGGTGGTGGAGAAAGAGATCGGGGATATGATGGTGGAACCCGCAACTCGAGAGGCCGGGGTGGTTCTTCTAGAAATTGGAGAAATTGAAGAATGGTTGATCCTATCTACTGCTTATGGAACTGTCTTTACAGTAGAGATGATTTTAGTTGTCTAGGGTTTTGATTTCTCTATATGCTCATTTTTTATGTCATTCTTGTGTCTTAGAGAACTTCGTGTGTTACTTGGCTAATGAAATCAAAAAGAAGAAATGTTGAATCTGAATTTGTTCTCTATTAAAAAAAACCAAAAAGTCTAAACCCTAAACTAAAACCTGAACCCTAAACCTAAAACCTAAACCCTTAACCCAAATAATCCTAAACACTAAACCTAAACCCTAAACCGTAAATCCTAAACCATAAACCATAAACCCTAAAACCCTAAACCCTAAACCTTAAACCCCAAGCCCTAAACTCTATACTAACCCTAAACCCTAACCAAAAAAAGCTAAAAACTTAAACCTACACTAAATAAAACCTAAAAATAAAATAAATAAAAAGTATAAACCAAAAAAATAAAAAGAAAAATAAAATAAAAACATAAACTAAAACCAAAACTTAAACCTAAACCTAAAACTAAACCTAAAAAGAAAATAAAATAAAAATAAAACTAAACAAAATAAAATAAATAAAACCTAAACTAAACAAAAAATTAAAACCTAAATAAAATAAAACTAATCTTAAAATAAAATAAAATAAACCTAAGAAGAAAATAAAATAAAACTTAATAAAACTTAAACTTAAAATAAACAAAAAAAACCTAAACTCTAACTAAAAAAAACATTAAACCAAAAATAAAACCAAAATAATCTTAAACCTAAACTAAAATAAGTAAAACCTAAACCTAAAATAAAAATAAAATAAATCTAAAACCCAAACCTAAACTAAAAAAAATCAAAACCTAAAATAAAATAAAATAAACACAAGAAAAATAAACCTAAACCTAAAAATAAACTAAACTAAAATAAATAAAACCTAAACCTAAACCTAAACTAAATAAAATAAACTAAAAATAAATCTAAACCTAAACTAAACAATAAACCTAAAATAAACCTAAAATAAACCTAAAACCTAACACTAAAAAAATAAAATAAAACCTAAGCCTAAAATAAAAAATAAAACCTCAACCAAAAAAAATAAAATAAAATAAAATAAACTAAAAAATAAAACTAAACCTAATCCTAAACCTAAAATAAACTAAAATAAAAACCTAAACTAAAATAAATAAACCTAAAATAAATAAACTAAACTAAATAAAATAAAATAAACCTAAATAAAATAAAAAAAATAAAATAAACTAAAATAAATAAAATAAACTAAATAAACCTAAACATACAAGTTTAGTTAATTTAAAAAATAAAAATAAAAATTATAAAAATAATAAAAAAATCCTAACCACGGACCTAACCCTAAACTCAAACCAACCTGGACCCTATGTGAGCCCTTTCACCCTAACTTAAACCTAAACCCTAATCCAACCTAAACCCACTAACCACCTAAACCCTAAATCCAAAACCACTAAACCATAAACCACACCTTAACCCCAAACTCTAAACCCTAAACACTAAATCACAAACCCTAAATCTAAACCACTAATACACCATCCCACCCACCCTAAACTTACCAAAACTCTAAACCATAAAACCCAGATCCACACTGGACTAAACTTTGCACCTTAAATAGGCCCTAAAACTCTAAAGCCTTAAACCCTAAGCCCTGTCCACTAAACCTGCTGACCTGACCACAAAAACACCTAAACCCAAACACTAAACCCTAAACCATAAACCCACTAAACCCTAAACCCTAAAACTCAAACCTAAAACCCTAAACCTAAACCTCCACCAGCTAAACCCTAAATCTAAACCCTAAAAAACCTAAATTAAAGACCTAAAATATAATAAATAAATAAATCTAAAAAAATAAATTAAAATAAAATAAAATAAACATAAACTAAACCTAAACCTAAAGAAAATAAAATTAAAACAAAACTAAACTAAAATAAAATAAATAAAACCTAAACTAAACTAATTAAAACTAAAAAATAAACATTGAACCTAAAATAAAATAAAATAAACCTAAAATAAAATAAAATAAAACTAAAACCTAAACCTAAAAGTATACCTAAAAAATAAAACTTAAAATAAATAAATAAAATAAAACCTAAACTAAAAAAAAAACCTAAAATATAAATAAAATAAACCTAAACCTAAACTAAAATAAACTAAACTAAAATAAATAAAACTTAAACTTAAGCCTAAAATAAACTAAACCTAAACCTAATCCTAAATTAAATTAAATAAAATAAATTAAAAAAAAAACCTAAACCTAGAATAAAAAAATAAAACCTAAAAATAAATCTAAAATAAAACCCTAAAACCAAACCCTAAAAAAATAAAATAAAAACCTAAACCTAAACCTAAAAATAAAATATAAAACTTAAACCAAAAAAATAAAATAAAAATATAACTAAACTAAAAAAGTACCCTAAACCTAAACTTAATCCTAAAAAATAAACTAAAATAAAAAATCTAAACTAAAATAAAAATAAAAATAAAAATAAACCTAAATCAAAATTAAAACTAAACATAAACCCTGCTTTACTTAATTAAAAAACTACAAAAAATAAAAAAATAAAATCCTAAACCCTAAAACCACATAACTGACAGCACCAAACTCTAAACCTAAACTGAGCCCTAAACCATACCACACCCAAACCCTAACCCTCCCTAAACCCTAAACTCTAAACCCTACCTAAAACTATGGCCCTAAATCCTGTATGACCCTAAACCCTCCATGGGCCTTAAACCTAAAACACTCCCTCCAGTGGAGTCCACCCTACCCTAAACCCCTACCCTAACCTGACCACTGACCTGACCTGGGCCCTAAACCTTAAATGACCTACCTAAATAAACCTAAAAACCCTATGCCTGAGGCGTGAACCCAAACACTAAAGTCCAGATCCTAAAGCCTGACCTAAACCCTGGGCCCTAAGCTAAGCACACCCAAATCCTACTAACCTGCGCCCTAAACCTAAACCCAAAATCATAAACCCTAAAGACTACAACCCTCCCTAAACCTCCATGACCTTACACTAAACCCTACCCACCCTAAAAACCCTAAAGCCATAAAAACCTAAAACTAAAACCTAAATAAACCTAAAATAATAAATAAAAAAACTTAAACCTAAATAAAATAAAATAAATAAAATAAAAACCTAAACCTAAACTAAAATCAAAATCAAATCAAATCAAATATACTAAAATTAAACTAAAAAAACATTATCCTAAAATAAAACCTAAAAATAAACTAAATAAATAAAGAAGAAATGTTGATATGAATTTGTTGTCTATTAAAAATAAAAAAAATAACCCTCTACTAAAACCTAAAACCTAAACCCTAAACCCCCTAAACCCTATACCCTAAACCCTAAACCCTAAGACCCTAAACCCTAAACCCTAAACCTTAAAACCTAAATCCTAAACCCAAAAAAAGACCCAAAACCCTAAAAAGTTAAAAACCTAAACCTAAACTAAATAAAACCTAAAAATAAAATAAATTAAACCAAAATAAAATAAAAATATATAATTTAATGAAAACATAAACTAAAACCTAAACATAAACCTAAATAGTAATAATAATAATAATAATAATAATAATAATAATAATAATAATAATAATAATAATAATAAAAAGAAACTAAAATAAAATAAATACTAACTTAACCGAAATTAAGACATAAAATAAACCTAAGAATAAAAAACTAAATAAAATAAAAATGAAATGTAAAATAACAATAAAATAAACCTAAAATAAAATATAATAAATTCTAAATAAAAACTTAAACATGAAATAAATAGTTGTGTGTTATGTGATAATAATTCACCTTAACTAATCTAAAGATGCCTTTCTTATTAAATAGGGCTGCTTAGGATTAATTAAAACACATATTAAAATATTCACTAAAAGAAAATCACTAATGAATCTACCTTAGAAATTACTTAAGGTAAGGCTGAAAGAGGAGTTCTCTTCTCTTTCCTTCTCTTCACAATATTTAGTAACTAAGTGTAGGTTCATTTAAACCAAATCAAATCATCAACTAAAATTGGCAAATCAACTAAATCACTTAAACTAAAATCACCCTCTAAATTGAACCTTTCACACTTAGAAAATTCCAACCTTAAAGTTTAGTTAAGACATGCCACACAAGCCTTAAATTGCACACATATTAGGCTAAGTCACCATTTTTAGCTCTACGTTAGGGCGGTGCATGATTTGATGCCTGATTTTATTTTATGATGTAATATTTTGAGACTGGATGTTAGGGTGCGTGTGCGTAGCCTGGATGTTAGGCTGATATTAGCCTAATCATTTTTACTGTAGGGCGTTGCTCTTAAGGGGCACTGTAATAAAGAATATAAATGCTTTTTGCTGTGCAAGTTATTTATAACCCTAAGCATAACCCAAATTAGGATAAGTGGACATGGTTACCCATGTGTGGGGTGATAAGTCCAAATTATTCATATAATTACTTTGGTTGTGTGGTATGTTTAGCTAGTCTCTACTTTGCAGGTTTAGTTAGATTTATCTTTCCCATTTTGATGTAAATTTTACAATTAAGATTTGGAATGAATGTTATGGGGGAATTAGGATGAACATTGGTTATAAGACCATGTCATATCTACCATGTGAAGCCTTGGAGCAAACTACATCCTAAGTCAAATAAAGAAAGAAAGAAATGAAGAATGAAGAATGAAGAAAGGAAGAAATGAAGAATAAAGAATGAAGACCCCCATAACATGAATCCCTTCTAATTATAATTATTCATTTGTAATGTCGGGTTGTATAAGAGTAGAGCTTTGCATTTCTTTTCAGTTAATATGGTACTGACACCGCCTTTGATCATTTTTGCTCTAATTTTATAAATTGATTGATGTTTGTTCATGATTACATAATTAGGAAGGCATGATTTTCTTAGTTTCTTAATTTCTTCATGGTTGTTGAATGGCCTAGATGCGATTAGACTCTTAGGAAAAAATAAATCTTCTATCTAATTAATCAACTAAAAATTAAACTAAACAACTCATAACCTCACCTAAAAGCTTAAAACATAAATCAAGATGATAAAAGATTTAGCAATCCCTTAGCTGGATGTTGTATGTTTCACATCATGCATAAAAGCATATTACTTTACTCTTACTAATGGAGGGCTTCCACCTTTTCAGAGAACATGGCTTGACCTTGAGTGTCATGGTGGAAACACACCTCCTTATTTTTGGTTTTGGCCCATAACCAATTTCTCATGCATTAGGCATATGAATTCTCATAGCCTGTGTCAAATAAAAATGTCCAAAAATAAAAATAAAACTTAACAAAATTTGCATTAGATTAAGTTATTTATTCATTCCCTTCATGATCTAGTCTCTTAGGGAGTGTGTTTAAGGACTTAGTCTCCTTTTTAAATAAACAATAGCTTGGCCATATTGCAAAGCATAAGACTTGCCTACATGTATTTAAAATCGTAGGAGGAGTTAGTTGGTGGCCACCCCTAGGCAGTGGTAAGTCTAATAGTAGGGTGGCTTATCCTCTCTTGTGGAGGTAAACCATGTACACATTTTTGCCTTAGATTTCGGTCATGCTTTGGCCCTTGCCAGAGCTCCCTAGATTTAGGATCTGAGGTTGTTGTTTACCTTTATGAGCTACAAGCATAAATCCTCATCTCTTAGGCATTTCCATGATCTTGTATTATGGAATTGTAAGCCCTAGATTTCTAATAAAAGTCAACTCAAACATATAATTCTTCTCAAAATTCAAAAAGATAAAGCCCAACCATAGGATAGTTTGGGTGCTTACTAGGTTTCCTAGTATCATGAGCATCCCCTACTCATCTCCTTTTGGTTTCGATAATAACTCCCTCTGTTTGATCAATCCCACTTGATTTTCCAAAAATAACTAATTTGTTGATAGTCCTATATTTGAAATCTTTGGATACAATGATCATTTACCTTAATCGTGAGTATTCTTAAGGAATCTCATTCCTTATGATGTAATCAACTATGGGGACTTGACTCCATAGGGAACTTAATGAACTTGATTTAAATAAACTCTACTTTACTTTTCCATGTAAAGTAGGGAAATGATCTCTGGAGCATTCAAAGACCCATTATCTTAGGAGTCCTTATTAGGTGATTAGGCCATTATAGGATGGTGACTTCTATCTCTCGAGATAGTAAATCATTCCTCAATGTCGCATTGTTGACCTCATTTTTAGAATGAGCTTTAAACCCCTCCATCTTATACATAGGATTTCTCGTAGACTTTAAGAGTTCATTAGTCTTAAGATACATCTAGTGATTAGGTGGACACTCAACCAAGCCCTAGAAGACTTAGAAGAGTTAGCCATAGGAATAAGTCATGCCTTAGGGGTGTTAGGAAAATTTCCTACCCTTAGCTTAAATCATTCCTCACTTTCCTTCCTTCAAGTCAAACTCCAAATCAATCTTATTTGATTTTCTCCAAATCCAAATCAACCCCACGATCAAAATCCATGATTGAAATCCATGAATGAAATCTATGATTGAAACCCATGATCAAAATCCATCAAAATTCCTAAGTCCAAATCTTAATAAGTCCTTAATCTTCCCTTAAGGACTTATCCAAAATTATGATCTAAACCAAATCAAACTCATGATATTTTCTCATAATTCATTTATATTCTCATTTATATTCACATATATAAATGAAATATAAATTCCAACCAATCAAACAAAACTCAAAATTCCAAATCAATTCATGCAATTTTTCTAAGTCCTTTAAATTTCCTTTAAGGACTTAACCAAAATCATGATTCAAACCAAATCAAACTCATGAGATTTTCTCATAATTCATTTATATTCTAATTTATATTCACATATATAAATGAAATATAAATTCAAACCAATCAAACTAAACCCAAAATTCCAAATCAAATCATGAAATTTTTCTAAGTCCTTTAAATTTCCCTTAAGGACTTAACCAAAATCATGATCAAATCAATTCCAACTCATGGGCTTTTCTCAAAATTAATTTATATCCTCATTTATATTCATATATATAAATGAAATATAAATATAAATCAATCAAACCAAGTTCAAAAAAATTCAAACTCCAAACTCCAAAAGTTTCCTAAGTCCTTTAAATCCCCTTTTAATGGACTTAGCCTAAATCATGATTAAACCACTTCAAATCCTTGAAATTTTCTCATGATACATTTATATTCTCATTTATATTCACATATATAAATGAAATATAAATTCAAACAATCAAAACCAATTCCAAAAATCAAACTCAAATCCACTCAAAATCCAACCTAAGCCTTTCAAGTCAAAATCTTGAACTTAGCCAAATCAATTTCAAATCAAGCCAAACTCTTGATTTCCTTCATGATTCAATCAACCCTACAATCATGAATTCATAAATAAATACAAACTTCAATCTCCAACTCAAAAATCAAATCCCAAATCATTTCTTATTCTTCCTTTGAATATAAAATTATCAAATAAATCAAAACTCATTTGACTTCAAACCACTTGCAAATGGATTTATTTTTCAATCATGAGTCCATATACAAGTTCAATCAAACTCAAATCAAGCTTTTACCAAGCCATTTGACCCACTTAGGCTCACTTGACCCAAAGTGACCTAAATAACCCTTATGAGATAAATACTAATCCTAACCAAATTAGATTAAATCAAACTCACCTATGCCTCTTATCATGATCAACAATCATCATGGGATGATCAATCAATTAAATTAGGTCAAGACAAGTCAAACCTAAGGGTTGACCAAGCCAACACTTAACCAAAAATGAAACCTAACATAACCAAAATCCACCATAGGCCAAATTGATTGAAACCATTGATTTAAGTTCATTCATGACCTATGTTTGAACTTGACCAAGCCAACATTTGAGCCTAACCTAGCACAATTGGCCACTTGACCCAAGTTGACCCAACTTGTCCTAAAAATTCAAAATGTGTCAAAACTTGATCTAAGCCAAATTGATTCAAACCAATGGGCCAAGTTCATTCCAAATCACTTGTTGAACTTAACCAAAGCCTCAATTGGCCAACCCCTTTAATTGACCCCCCAACTTGATAGGTCATGTTGAGCCAAATTTGAACATAGCCAAAATTGATTCAAAAAAATGATACCAATCCACTCCATATGACTAACCAAACCTAAACCTACCCTTGACCTAGCTTAAATAGGTCAAATGGGTCAAATAGGTCAACTTGACCTATTTGACCTAAATGAAGTCATATGAGCCAAATTCAAAACTATACCAAATTGAATCAAACCAAAGCCACCAAAATATTTCAAATGGTCATATGAACTTGACCCAACCCTTAGTTTGGCCCAATTTGACCTATTGGTCAACTTGGCCCAAGTTTACCCATTTTGACCTAAATGGGTCAACATAAGCCAAACCTTATCAAATGAGTTGCAAATCTCATGAAACTTGGCCAAACCTAATTTCTCCACATACCCAACATATCCAAATTCAAAAATCAACAAAATGACCATCCTACTACTAGGCCATAGAACAAATTTTGGTCTATTCCATGGGTAATTTGGTCATACCCTTTTCATATCAACTTGTTGCTTTCCTAATAGCTCAAGAGGGCCTAATGAAGAGTGGTGCACCCAACCCAATGAGTTTGGGTCAGCCCAATTGGCCCCAAGGCCAAACCCGACCCCATGGGTCAAATTGGCTCATTCAAAATCCCTCTTCCAATTAATTTGATGTACATGGGAGGTTGGAAATCCACTCAAGTCCTCAAACTGGCCATGTTCAAAGAGCTAATAGCCTAAATAAACTCTCCATTATGATCAATTGGATCAAAATGTAAAAAGAACTTGTGGCCATTTGATCCTTCAAGGGGGAGATATACTCCCCCTAATTCAATTTAAAACTATCATTCCTCAATTCAATCAAGACCTAGAGAGTGTTAGGAAAGATCAGAGAGCCTTCCTAAGCATTCTAAGAGATTTAAATTTGAGATTTCTCAGTTTTCTCCATTGGAAAATAGGGGAGCTCACTAGAACTTCCAACTTTCTGCACACTAAAAACCACTACAATTACTCTTGCACATTTCCTCTAAGGATCAATAGCGCATTCATTTGAGTTCCCACAACAAGGAGAGAAGGAATTGAATCAAAGCCACAAGGAACATCAAGTGGTGTTGGTCCATAGAGCAATCCACTGAACCCCAAGGCCTAAGAATTTCAATAAGGCTTCGTGTCCACTAAACGAAGCTATCTCATCGATCTCGAGTGCCGGTGATCACCTCCGGCAAGGTATGAAATTTTTTGACCACCTAGCATTAGAGGTGTTGGCCTTTTGTGAAAATGAATTTTCAAGTCATGCAAATTCTACCATTGGATGTGTTCCTTATTGGCTTTAGATGGCGTGGGTAAAGTTTTGTATCAATCCGAGCTCAATCGAGCTCGAATCTTCCCCTCGATCATGGATGGTCTCTATTGAGCCTAGGGGAAGAACTGGGGAGATCTCGTCCATCCGCACATTTTGGATGGATGGCTGAGATTATTCCCACATTTAGAAATTCATTTATCCCTTTAAAATTACAGGGAAATCCCTAGCCATCCCATCTTTGATCGGACGGCAGAGATCAAAGTGTGTCCCGTCGCCTCGCCGCCTCACCGCCTTTTGGATTTGATGTTTAAGTAAGCAGCTCAAGGCGCAATGCATTTAAAGTGCAATCGCCACACGCCATGTTGTGAATGAGGGATTAGTTAGGGATTTAATTAAATTCTAATCTCTTGATCTTCTAAAAATCATATCTCTCTCAATAAAATTCAGAAAAATATGAAATAAATTTCTATGGAAATATAATTCAACCTAGAATATTTTAAAAATAATTTCAATGGATTTTAAATTATGCTATTCTATGATTTTGGTAATTACCTCTTAATTAAACATTTGATTAATCCCAAACTTCTTGGGTATATTTTAGGATATGACTTCTGCCTCCCCTAATTTTCTTAGGATTTATTGAAGGTTTATTTGGGGGAATTGCAAATGTGTTTCCTAATTACCCTCCTTATGTAATTAAGGATAATTAAGGTGTGATTAATGATTTTAATCCATTATTAGAGTTGATTAAGGTCTGATCTAATAGATAGGAGGTTTAGGGAATAATTTTAGGTCATTTCTCCTAATCTATTTCCTAAAATCCCTATTTCATTCCTTAATCTTCTCTTAATTAAGGGCTAATTCATTAATTATCTCCTTAATTAATTTCTAAAAATTCTAAAAACTTTCAGAACTTAATTAATCTACTTTGGGTAGATGCTTAGGTGTTCAATAGCCTAAGTTCAATTAAGAAAATCAAAATCCAATTAATATGTGTGAAGGGGTGTTTTGAAATTACTTAAGCTAAATCCCTTAGCTTAATTAACTATTAATTGTGAACCAAACTACATTAGGCCCTTTTCTTCCTAGGAGCATTGTAAATTTAAATTCCTTGTGAGTTTTTATTCCATCTCATTGGCTCATAATTATTTGGTTAACTATGCTAAGGTGGTGTAGGTAAGGGTTAATTAATTTGCTTAATTCATACCTTAACCTAATTAATACATAAAAATGAATCTAATCATCTAAAAATTAAACAAAAATGTCAAACCCATGTGGGAATGGGTTAGGAATAGCAAACTCAACTCACCTTTTCAAAATTAATTCAAACTTAAAACTAAACAAAAATCACATTGAATACACTTTGATTTATTTTAAACTTTCTTACTTCATAAGAATGTCTTTAGGATTTAATTAAAGTGAATGTGTTTACATGCTTTAATTGCTTTTATTCTTTTTCCAACATGTTAAATTTGTATATCATGTGGTTTTATGCATTCATATTTCTCAAATTCAAATTTAAAAATGAAATTGTTTACTTTATGTCACATTTGCATGTGTTGGCTGAAGCAGAAATATGAGTGGCTATTATCACTACTAAATTCAAACTATTTTTGAAACATATAAATCAAATATCAAATCTGAAAGTATGCTACTTATATTTTAATTATAAGCTTGCATGTTAAAGAATATAAAGGTGTGCTTAGCATAGGTTTCTCCTCTCTTTTATGTTAGTATAGTTTTGAATAGGAGTTGGTAAGATGTATGGTTCATTTGAAAAGAACCTAACACTTACCTAATTCCATATCTATTCATCCCTATGCTATCATCTAAGAAGGGTTACCCATACTTGCATACATAAATTACATAAATAAAAATGAATCAACTAATACAACTTTTGCATTCTGTCTTTCCATTTTATTTCTTTTATATATATGCTTGTATTTAAGAAAAGTGGTATATTAGTATGGACAACCCCGAGATTATGAGGCTTTAAGTAGCCCTAAATAGATCTTGTACCTTACACCTCTGGTTAACAATAGCATACTCACTTATGCCTTTTTTACTTTCATGTGTGTATGTGAAAAATTGGATAAAGAAACCATTTTCTATTAAATAAAATCATGCATATTAAAATTCAAAATTTCCTTAAGTGAATTACTTAGCATGCATCACAAAGTATGTGAAATATTCTCATTTTTATGTATAGATATGCTTAGGATTCATTCATATGCATGTTATACAAGTTGGGAAAGAAATGAAGTGATGTGTGTTATGTAAATTTGGTTCATTTTATTTAATCTTAAAATGCCTTTCTTTTTGAATAGGTTTGTTTAGAGTTAATCTAAACTTAGGATTAATTGAAATACTTAATCAAAACATTCATTAAACAAAACCAAAATGTGAATTTACTTTAGAAATTACTTAGGTTATGGAAGAAAAGAGAAGTTCTCTTCTCTTTCCCTCTCTTCATAACTTAGTAATTAATTGTAGGATTCACTTGAACCTAATCAAAACAAGAAATAAAATAACCCAAAATAATTAAACAACTTAAATGATCCCTCTAAGTTGAACAGGTTTTTCACACTTAGAAAATTTGAACTTAAACTAAGCATACCACACAAACCTTCAAAGCACACACATTAGCCTAAGTCACCACTTCTAGGTTTAGGTTGACGGCGATTTTTTGATGTTTTCTTTTCTTTTGTGTTTTTTTAGACTGGATGTTAGGGTGTATGCTGTAGAATGAATGGTAGGATCTCTTAGTCTAACTATCATTTTCAGAGGATTGTGCTTAGGTGCAATCATAAATAAAAATATAAATACTTTTGCTTGCATGTGCTTTACACCCCTAAGCATAATCCAATAGGATAGGTAGACTTAGTCACCCATGTGTGGGGTGATAAGTCCAATATACATGCTTGAGATTTATATGGTTTGTTTTAACTAACGTTTATTTTGTAGGTGTTAGTTAGATTTTCATTTTTTTCCTTCTCATGTAAATTTGTGTAATTAGGATTTTGGAATGATTGTTATGGGGATTAGGAAGAGCATTGGTCATAAAATCCTATCATATGTACCATGTGAAGCCTTGGAGCATCTACCTTCCAACCATCCCAAAGAAGGAACTAAAGAAGAAGAAAAGAAGGAGAAAGAAGGAAAGAAGAAAGAAGAAATGAAGCTTGAAGGCCCCCATAACAATGAATTCCTTGCTTAATTGTAATTTAATTCATTTATAATCCGAGTTGTATAAGGGTGAGCTACCACATTTGTCATTCTTTTGAGGTGGTGCCCACCAAATGGCCTTTTATTCTTTTTGCGATTAGCCTTATAAATTGATTGATGATTTATTTAGCTTTTGCATTAAGTTGCCTCTTTTCTTAGTTTCTTTCTTGTTTTATGTATGGCCTGGATGTGGTTAGGCTCTTTAGAAAAAAATAAATCTTTTACCAAACTTAATAACTCAAATTAAAAATAAAGAATTTATAACCTCACCTAAAGCTTAGTTTTAAAATCAAGATAAAACAATTAGTAACCCCTTAGTTGGAAAAGTATTTCTTTTGCACTATCATGCACAATAACATCTTATTTCACTCTTGATTGGAGGGCTTTCCACCTTTGCGAGAAACTTAGCTTGACCTTTGAGAGCCATGGTTGAAACTCACCTCCTCCCTTCTCGCTTATTTTGGCCAATAACTTTATATCTCATGCATTATGCTTATGAATCATATTACTGAGTCAAAATAATTATCAAAAAATGAAAATAAAATGAAATTTAAATTGCATTAGATTTAGGTCATTAGTTGGTGGCCACCCCCAGGCGGTTGTAAGTTCAAGCTATCGGGTGGTTTATCCTCTCCAAACCAATTACCCATTTTTCACCTTAGATTTAGGTTGTGCTTTTGGCCCTTGCCAAAGCTCTCTAGATTTAAGTTTTGAGGTTGCTTCTCCCTTTGTGGGCCATAAGCTTAGTTCCTCACCTCTTAGGCTTTTCCTTAATATCGTGTTAAGGAATCATAAGTCCTAGATTTTTAATGAAAAATGCAACTCAAATAAACTAAATCAATTTCAAAAATAAAGCCCAACTATAGGATAGTTTGAGATTCTTGCTAAGTTTCCTAGTATCGTGGGCAACTGTTACTTATCTTCCATTTTGGCTTCGATAATAACTCCATCTCTTTGATCAATCCCATTTGATCTTCAAAATAAACCAATCGATTAATAGTCCTTTCCTATTGAAATCTTTGAAGACAACGATCATTTACCTTAATCGAGAGTTTTCTTAAGGAATCCCCATTCCTTGAGATGTAATTAACTATGGGGCTCCCCTATGGAACAATGACCAAGTTTAAAATAAACCATGTGTTACTTTTCTATGTAAAAGTAAGGAAGAATCTACATATGCGAAACATCATCCTTAGAAGTCCTTTTTTGAGGTGATTAGGTCCATTAAAGGGTAGTGACTGTCTTTCGAGATAGTGCACTATTCCTTAATGACGTACTCGATCACTTGAATAAGTACATCTATGGATCTCATGGAAGCCTAAAAAGATGAATTTTATAGTCTTGTCTTTCTTTTCCCAGACCATAGATTTGAAAGGACTCTTATGGAAATTTTTCTCCACACGCACCCGATAACCCTAATGAGTACATCTATGGATCTACGTGGTGTCCGAACTATAATTTTCAGCACTCCAATGTTGAAAAAAAAAATACACCACACTAACCTATGTCTAAAGACTTAGAAAAGTTAGCCATAGGAATAGTTATGCCTTAGGGATTTAGAAAGACTTGCCTACCCAATAGCCTTAAACTCAATCCTCACTTCCTCCTTCAAACCAAACTTCCAAACTAAACCTCAAATTCAAATCCAAATTCTAAAACAATCCCAAAACAAATGATTGAAACCCATGATCAAATTCTAATTCCAAAACTCTTCCTGAGCTCTTTGTTTTTATCTTATGGACTTAGCCTTTGCCAAATTCAAATAAACACCAATTCAATTAATTTTATCAAATATCAATTTAACAAATCAAATGATTGAAACCCATGACCAAATTTAAATTCCCTCTCTTCCTATGCCATATGAACCACCTTTATATGCTTAGCCAAAACTCCCTTTATACCAAATCAAACTTGGTTGATTTATTTATAAATCAATCATTCCTTCATTTATATTCATGAATATAAATAAAATCCAAATTCAAACCATTCAAATCAAATCAAACTAAATCAAACCAAATCAAGACCTTTCTTATTCCATATGGACCTACCTCCATAAGCTTAATCAAATCTCAACTCAAATCAATCCAAACTCAATTGATTTCTTTATAAATCAATTATTCCTTCATTTATATTCAAAATATAAATAAACCCACCTTCCAATGACCAAAAATAAATCAAACTAAATCAATTCCTACTTAAGCCCTTTTGACCTACATCCTTAAATTTGGTCAAATTTACTTTCAAATCACTCCAAAATCAAATGATTTTCTCATACCATTTAAATCTTCATTTATATTCCCAAATAAAATAAATGTAAATAAATGGCCAAAACCAAACCCAAATCAAATCAAATTTTCAATTTTAATTTTAGCCAATTTATTGAACTTGACTAAATGATGCCCAAATCAAAAACTCATGGATTTCTTCAAGATTCAATCATTCCCTCAATCATTATTCCAAATATAAACATAAATTATACCATCAAACCGTTAACTCAAGTCAAGCCCATGTTGACCACTTTTGGCTTGTCTTCCCAACCAAAATCCACTCTAAACTAAAAATTGGATTAATATTTTCATCATAAATATGTGAGTTCAACTAAATATAAATCAAGACCAAACCAATTGGCCCATTTAGGTCCACTTGACCCAAAGTGATAAGACCTTTTTTTCCAACACAAATTGGATTGAACTAAGCCCATCCAATCCCATATCATGATCAACAATCATCCTGATCAACTACCTTGAATTGGGTCAAACTAAGTCAACTTGGTCCTTTTGACCAAGTCCTACAAATGAAACTTAGCCAAAACCAAATATACCAAATTGATTGAAACCCTTGATAAAACCAATTCATAATCAATGATTGAACATGACCAAACACTCAATTGAGACAAACCAAGTCCAATTGGCCATTTGACCTAAGTTGACCCAAATTAAAAGCCAAAATGGGTCAAATCACATTTGATCCAAATTGATTGCAATGGCTCAAGTTCATTCCACCACTTATTGAACTTGACCATAGCATGATTGAGCTCAATTTGACCAATTGGTCTTGACCCAGCCCAAATTGACTTAAAGGTCAAATTAGCTAAAATCCAAATTAAACCTAAATTAAACCAAACCAAAGCCTACAATCATTTTAATTAACCCATTGAACATGAACCTTGGTCACCAAATTAGTCAACTTAGCCCATTTGACATATTCAATCCAAATGAGCCAAAATCAAACTTAAGCCAAATTAATCAAACCACTTGAACCAAAACTCTTCAAATCATCATTTAAACAACCCAAGTCTTTCTTTGACCTGACCAACTAGTTAACTCAACCCAACCTAACCCAAATAAGCTTTTGATCATCAAAATCATTCCCAAACCAGCCCAAATCCATAGAGGGCCCCCACCAAGCAATGAGCCATGGACAAACCTTCTTTCCATTGGATCACACATTAACAAGTGTCATCTCCCATCACCATGGCATCACACCCAAGCACTGGTGAGGCTCACCACCCACCTAGCTCTCCCTAACCCATCCTAGGTCACCAGGACCAAGGGGAGTTCACCTCTCCTCACTAAAGCTAAATCAAAACCCATGGATTTAAGCCAAGAGTCTCTTTGCTTTTCAAGCCCTCCTACCTTCTCCACTCTTAGGCATGGAGTTAAATGTGACCTTCACTCACGGGCCTAAACCAAACAAGCCAGCCCATCCCATCCATCCATCAAGCATGATTTAGGGGTATACTCCCCAATTTGAGCTGGGTTCACATACAAGAGAGTTCTCTGCTTAATAGAAACTCCAGAGCTTTTTCCAAGCATCCCAAAGTTCCCTCAATGGCCATTTTGAAACTCCTAAGAGAATCCCCAAAGCTCTTTGAGCCAATTGCTCTCTCTGAGGAACTAAAATAGGGAGTCTTCTTTTGATTCAAACTCCTCCTCCACTCAACCAAATCTCAAAATGTACACACACCTTCACCACATTTAATCAAAGCCAACCAAATTATTTTTGAAGCTTCCAAGCCATCGGAGATAGGACTTTGATCAAGACCAAATGCCAAATCAAAGGAGCTTGGTCCATAGATCAAACCACCTCAAATTAAGGCTCATGTGGTTAATATTTCATCTACCAAACGAAGCTTTATCACAACATCACGTGAGGAATTAAAACCATCGATTTAGGGAAAATGTTTTGGTCCTTTCAAGAAATTTTATGCCATACATTTATGGGATGCTCTCTTCCTTAATGATGTGGGATCAATTTGATCCTAATCGAGCTCGTGAGCTTTATCAATGGAGAAAGATAGATGGTATTTATCTTTTGCCATTAAAGGAGATTAATCATGGGTCGCCCATTCCACGTGATCGAATGGACCATTATTTGATCACAAGATCCTTGATTTAATCCTTCAAAAGCACAACTATTGTGTCATCCATCTTAGATCAAATGGTTAAAACGCATCCTCCATAACCCCCAATTTGATAACTTAAAACCTCATCTATCATTAAAGCATGAACAAAAATACATTAAGCCATTAATTTGAGCTATTTTTAATTAATTTTTTTAAGGTTGAATATTCATAAAATTAATAATTAAAAAAATCCAAAAAAAAAATATAAAAAGGATATTTAAAGATATTTGTGTAGAATCTATTAAAATTATTGTTAATTACTTTTGAGCAATAATTTCTACTTAATTAAGGTTTAGTTAAAATTATAATTAGCCTAATTTCCCTTTGATTAGTTGTCCAATTAATTTTAAATTTTCCAGAGATGTTTAGGGGGATGACCTCTACCTTTCCTATTTTTCTTGAAATTTATTGGAAAGTTAATTAGGGAAATAAATGAATTAAGCCTTAATTACTCTCCAATCTTAATTAGTGATAATTAAGCAAATGAACAACAAATTAATTAATTAATTAAGATTATTTTCCTCTATTAATAGTGGGGATCTTATTAAATGGTTTGGGTTTATATACCATTTCATTAAACCTTCTCGATTATTTCAATTAAAGAAATTAATTAATTGAGCACTTAATTAATCAATTAAAATAAGGATATTAAATTACTTGAGCCTCATTGGAAGTTTGAATTGACTTAGGGATTGGGATTGGCCTCTTCCTGATTTCTTTCCCAAAGTTAATTTCATCATTATAATTAAAAGATATAATCAAAAGATTTAATTAACCAATTAAAGGCTTAATGAAATTAATTAAAATCCATTTATTCACAACCTAACTTTAATCAATCTTCACTCTTTGTTCAATAACCTAAAGAGACATTTAATGAAATAATGGTTAGCTCACATGTAAATGATTTTTCCATGAAAGTAATTAAGTGAAACTCCTTACTAATTAACTAATCATATGATTAGGTTTCATTTCTTGAGCATTAATTTACTTTTGTATAAGAATTTAGATAGAGTTTTAAATTAATATGACAAAAATAATTCAACCAAATGAAATATCAATTCCATATATTTGCTTACATTCATCATTAAAGTATGCTAAGATATAAATTGCATGTATAAGTATTAGGACTTAACCATATGCATGCCATATATATAATGGAAAGAAATGAACAAACATGTGTTATGTGATAGTAATTCATTCCAATTAATCTTAAGATGCATTTCTTATTGAATGAGTTTATTTAAAGCAAACCTAAATCTAGGATTAATTAAATATGTAATAAGCTATTCACTAAAGGGAATTAATTAATTAATTTACTTTATATGTGACTTAAGGTAGGGATAAAAGAGAGTGATCCTCTGCTTTTCTCTTCAAAACACTTAGTTATTTAGTGTACATTAAGATGAAATAAAAGAAAACATCAAGTAAATTTCATAAATTAACTAAGCCACTTAAAGTGAAACCCTCCTTTAAAATTAAATCTCTTCATTCTTAGAAAATCTTGACTCTAAAGCCTAGTTAGAACACACCACATAAGCCTTGACACACGCATTAGATTAAATTACCATGTTAGGGCAGTGCTTGGTTTGATGCATGCTTATTTTGTGATGTATTGTTATAGACTAGATGTTAGGGTGTATGCCTCATTAACAGGATGTTAGGCTATGATTAGCCTAATCATATTTTTTATAGGAGATTGTGCTTAAGGGGTTCTTAAAATAAATATAAATGCTCCCTTTTACAAATTGCTTAACCCCTAAGCATGATCTACATCAGGACAAGGTGGACTTGGTTACCCATGTGCAGGGTGCTAAGTCTAAATTATTCATATAACTGCTTGGGTTGTATGGTGTGTTTAGCTAACACTTACTTTGCAGGGGTAGTTAGATTTACTTTTCTATTCTTTAAATGTAATTGTACATTAGGAGTTTGGTAAAGTGTTATGGGGTTAAGGATGAACATTGGCTAGAAGGTTTAATCTTGGGGTGTTATGTGATGCCTAGATGCCTTCCAAATCAAATGAAGTAAATCAAATGAAGAGATGGAGGGAGCATGAAGACATGGACCCCCATAATACTTATAATTTGTAATTTATAATTATTCTTTCATATATTGTGTTGTATAAGGGTATAGCTTGGCTACCCACATTTCTTTTTTGGTTGTACGATGATACCTGACCGCACCAGCTTATTATTCTTTTACGTTGAGTTTATAAATTATTTGATGATTTGTTTACATTGTGCAATAGAAATGGTATGTATTTTCATAGTATCTTCATGTATGATGATTTATAGATGTGGCCTGGATTCGCTTAGGCTCTTAGGGAAAAATAAGCTTTTAACCATATCACAACTCATAACTAAATTTTCTGAAAAAATTCATAACCTCACATAAAGCCTAGGCAATAAATCAAGATAAATAAAAGATTTAACAACCCCTTAGCTGGATGTTATATGTCTAATATCATGCATACATCTTCTACCACTCTTGTAAAATGAGGGCTCCCGTTCTTGCACATATGGGAAATGCTTTACTAATAAAATGAACTTCTACTGACAGGGCTTCACCCCCTTCTTTCTTGATTTGGCCCATAACTTATTTCAACATGTATTTTAGGCATATAAAATCCTATGTCCCATGTCAAAATAAAGAGTCAAAATCAAATAAAATTTGATAAAATTTGCATTAAACTAAGTCATTATTCATACCACTCATGCTTTAGTCTCTTAGGGAGTGGGTTTAATGATTTTAGTTTCTTTCTAAGTAATAACATCCTAACCATCTTGTAAAATATATGACTTGACCACATGGTTTTAAAACGTAGGAGGAGTTAGTCGCCAATCTAGGCAATTATAAGTCCAACAATCGGGTGGTTTACCCTTTCTTGTGGAGGTAAACAATATATCCACTTATGTTTTAGATTTAGGTTGAGCTTTGGCTCTCGCCAAAACTCTCTAGATTTAGGATATGAGGTTGTTGTTTCCCTTTGGGGCTACAAGCATAAATCATCATCACTTAGGCATTTTTATAATCTTATGTTGTGGGATTAGAAGCCCTAGCTTTCTAATAAAATTTCAACTCAAATTTATATTTCTCCTCAATTTAAAACATATAAAGCCCAATGATAGGATAGTTTAGGATGCTGCTTAGGTTTCCTAGTATAATGAGCATCCCCTACTCATCTCCTTTTGGCTTCGATAATAAGTCTCTCCTTTTGATATATCTCACTTAATTTTCTAAATATAGCCAATATATTGATAGTCTTATCTTTGAATTCTTTGGAGACAACAATTGCCTACTTTAATTGAGAGTATTCCTAAGGAACCCACCTTCCTTAGGATATAATTAACTATGGGGGGCTTGCCCCCATAGGGAACTTTAGAACCCAATTTAAATAATTTCTACTTTATTCATCCATGTAAAGTAGAGGAAAAATCTCTAGTACATCCGAAGGCCCATCATGCCTTAGGAGTTCTTACTAGGTGATTAGGTCCATCACAGGGTAGTGATTTTTTTTTAAGATAGTGCACTATTTCTTGATGTCGTACCCGATCACCTCAATAAGTACATCCTCAGATCTACATGGTGTCCCCCCCATATACACACATATCATAAACTAAAAGTAAACACCACAGATTTTTTTGGTGCCTCTACTAGGAATAAGTTCCTCTCTCTCTATCTCTAGTAGACAATTGTTGTCTCTAAGCATCGATAGTGGACTTGTATTTCATATGAGTCCAAAATTACCCTTCCCTCCATTGACACTTAGCTTATTTCATTCTTAAGCAAAGCTAGCCAATATCCTTTAAGTTTTAGGACCACACTCCTTGTAGTTTTGAAAACTCCTATTGGGTTTCCCAATAGGTGAAAAATAAAATTTACTCATGAAAGGAGATGACAAAAATTTAGAACCTCCTTATCACTAGCTTGGTGAGGCAAGGTTCATCTTAATGATTAAGTAAATAAACTCTTTTGCAAAATGCCACTTTCCAAAAGCACTTTTTTCAAAATTCATAAGAAACTTTCAAAAAAGCACAAAAAACTCATATAACCAAATCCCATTTAATAATCCCTATGATTGCTACATGGATGTTCATTTCAAATTCAAAATCAAAATCATTTTTAAAAGCACATTTTTAAAAATGGCTACCTTCATTCAACATACCCAAATTTGTTAAATGAAGATTATATTTTCACATAAAATCATAGTATAAAATTGAAACTCCACTTAACATATTTCACATATGTTAAAGTTGTTGTTTCCCTCTTTTTCAGAAGCACACTTCTAAAAATGATCACCTCCATTTAACATTCTCAAATTTGTTGAATGAAGATTTCATTTTTAAATAAAATCATAGCATAAAATTGAAACTTCATTTTAACATATTTCATATATGCTAGAGTTGAAGTTTCTCTCTTTCAAAAGCAAGAAATCACACATGAAAGTAAGACATACCATTGAACTCTATTTAACATACCTAAAATTGTTAAATATATTTCTCTTTAAAAAAAATAATATAAATTTGACTCTACTTAACATACCTAATTTGTTAAGTGAGAGTCTCATTTTCAAAACATACATTTGGCTCCCACTTAACATACCAAATTTGTTAAGTGAGAGTCTCATTTTAAAAATATAAATTTGACCTCCACTTAATATATCAAATTTGTTAAGTGAGGGTCTCATTTTCAAACATACATGTGGCTTTCACTTAACATTCCAAATTTGTTAAGTGAGAGCCTCATTTTCAAAATATAAATTTGACCTCCACTTAACATACCAAATTTGTTAAGTGAGGGTCTCATTTTTAAAACATACATTTAGTTTGTTAAGTGAGAGTCTCATTTTCAAAATATAAATTTGACCTCCACTTAACATACCAAATTTGTTAAGTGAGGGTCTCATTTTCAAAATATACATTTAACACTCACCTAAAATACCAAATTTGTTAAGTGAGAGTCTCATTTTCAAAACATGCATTTGACTCCCACTTAACATACCCAATTTGTTAAGTGAGAGTCCCATTTCCAAAACATACATTTTAGCTTTTACTTAACATACCAAATTTGTTAAGTGAGAGTCTCATTTCCAAAATCACAAATCATATCACATGTGACTTCAACTTAACATACCCAATTTGTTAAGTAAGAGTCTCATTTTCAAAACACAAACCATGTCACATTTTGACTTCCACTTAACATACCAAATTTGTTAAGTGAGAGTTGCATTTTCAAATAGAAAATCACAAACACATTTTGACCCCCACTTAACATACCAAATTTGTTAAGTGAGCGTCTCATTCTTAAACACAAATCAAATCACTTTTGGTTCTTACTTAACATACCAAATTTGTTAAGTAAGAGCCTCATTTTGAAATTAAACAAACACATTTCAAACACACTTGGCCATTACTTAACATACCAAATTTGTTAAGTAAGAAGCCCCAATTTCAAATCACATCAACATATATCACACACATAATCAATCATCACAAGTAAATATTTTTCACAAGAATTTCTGAACACAAAATAAAGCCTTTGCTTAGCATAACTAAATTTGCTAAATAAAGTGTTTCAAAATTAAAATAGCCAAACAAGATACATAACACAAATATCTTCAAAAGACTCTCCAAATATCTGAATCCCCTGCCCAACCTACTTAGTTGGTTGGGTTATGGGTTCTAAACCAAAATCAAATGTCAAAGACTCTCCTCATATTATCAAAATTTCTTCAATGAGCCCCACTTAACATAACTAAATTTGTTGGGTGTGGGTTTAAATTTCTAAATCAAGGCTAGAATTTATTTTTTAAGGTGAATACTAAGGAAAGAGGGATTGATTCAGTTATATTTTCAACAAATATAGAATTCCAGCTCAGTCAGTTTCTGTTCAGCTCAGTTTAGTGCACGTGGCTCCTAGCAAGTTTGTGTTCTCCTTCCCGTCAGGTCATGGCTTGGCTTTGGATTAGGCCAAGCTCACCTTGCTCATTGTGCATTAGATTCAGTTTGGTCATGGATTCAAGGTTGTACGAGTTACATGTGAGGGGATAGTCCTCACGGTCGATAGGGAGGAGGTGGTGGGGCCGATGCCACTCATTCTCCTTGACATGCCTTATGACTCTAAGTTTGCTCCACTAAAGTGGAAGGTAGTAGAGGTCCCCAGGAGAGCGTAGCCGACGATGGTTCAGTTCCAAGTAGTGTTAGTGGATCCCCAGTCTATTTTATTAGTTGTTCATCCTATGCCCCGACGAGGGCTGACACCTCCTTGTTGGTCCCCTCAAAGGGGAAGGCTATCTTAGTCTCTAAAATAGTCTCCCCTACCTTCAAAGTAGGTTCTAACTCTCACCCCACTTGACTCACTCGTACTCAATGTCGCAATAAGAGATAGAAGGTTAAGTGACATCATGAGCGAGCAGCTGTAGAGGCAGAGGTAGCATCCCATGTTGTAGATGAGGGTTCACCCCAGGAGGTCTCCCCCTTTCTTAGTGGCAATAAGTTATATTCCCTCCGAAGCTTAGATGGAGAGGAGGATTATAGGAGGATTGCAGCTTCACCACCACCACTAGCATATTATGAGGTACCAGTTAGGGAGAGGAGGAGGCCCTACACTAGATTATGTTCAGTTATTCACCAGATAGGCAGAGCCCACGGACACTCGGAATCCGGTGCATTGTTTAACTTGAGATCTTTGATCCCTAAGAGTGTTAAGGATCAAATACATAGAGCTAGATACACAAAAGTTTGAGTGGCAGTGTAGAAAGATTGGAGAGAGGGGAGGAGGTATGCTCGGCAGTCGGTAGCCTCCACTCTTATGGATTTCCTAGGTCGACAAGCTACCAAAGCCAACCATATTTATAGTATAGTACTCACAGGCATAGTCAGTCGCAGGAGGAGAGCTCCTACTGAGCAGCAGCCATTGTCTCCACTACAATGCACTGTTCATCGTGCACCTTCACTAGTGCATGTTCCATCATCCCCTGTGCTAGCTAAGGCACAAAAGATAACATCAAGGGAGAAGAAAGCCCCATTTGTGATCTAGCTGCGGCCTCAGGGTCCCTTTCCATTTACTCCACTCATTGAGGTAAGGTCGAGCTCTCCTTCTTTACCTTCCACCTCAACTCTGGTGAAGAAGGAATGGTGACCCAAGAGCACTATAGTCATTCCACCACCTCCACCCTAGTTGATAGTAGCAATAGTAGTAGAGGGGGAGGGAGACAGTTCTGCAGTTCCCATGGCATTAGATCCCCCTAGAGACAACACTCCACTGATAGTGGGCAGTCATGAGCATGTATCTTCTAACGAGCATAATCCTCCCAAAGATAGCACTCCAATGGCAGGCAGTGTTAGATGCATTTCTATTGGTGAGCATAACCCTCCTACCAGTCAGCCACTAGTGTTTGTACTGGCACATTTAGATCATTCCTTGGATGACATTCTAGCACATTATTTTGCAGAGAAGAGGCATATTTTCGAGAGTGATTGCTCCGATCAAGATGAGGGTAAGGTCAATTTTGACCCCGATGAAGATGATCTTTTGGAGGAGTCAGCCAAGGTCCACATGGTCGATACTAGGAGCTCCCTCCATAGAACCGGAGTCGAAGGTATTGTAGTTGAAGAGGATGATGACATCCATTCAACTCGGCACCTCCTCCACCGGAGAAATGATCATATTGACAAGATGGGAAGAAAATTGAGGAGTTGATGGAAGTGGTTACAGCATTACAGAACTCAGCCCCAGTTTCACAGCCTTCTCTTATAGTAGCCGATGAGCAGATTTGGCAAATACCTCAGATCATCCTAGATGCATTCCTATAGAGGAAGATAGTGGTAGCTTGCATAGGAAGGTGGTGGATAGTACCTCCATGCATGAGAAGGATATCAATCACATGGTGGCATAATAAGTGAGAGAAGCGGCACATGCCCGAGGTGGCTCACCTAGTCCAAAGGGTAGACCTTATCCAAAGGAATTTGATGTGATCTAATATCCAAAGGGTTTTGTGCCTCCTTCTTTCAAAATCTTTGTTGGTAGCGGGAACCCTCACTAACAATTTGCACAGGCCGTTATTGCAATGCCCGGTAGTGACGCCCTTCTTTTGGTTGCGGTTTAGCGGTGTTGCATTTGACTAGTATGCCGAACTGCCCAATGATTTGGTATAGACATTTGCTAAGTTGGAGCACCTCTTCATCAAGAGGTTTGCTGGAGCTCATCAAAGGGTTACTGTAGGCAATCTTATCATAGTGACATAATTTCTCAATGAGTTCTTATTGATTACATTCTCAGGTGGTGAAATCTGAGTTTGAAATATGAACCATAGCTGTCTGAACAACACGCCATAGAGATTCTTCTGAAGAACATCTATGGTCCAGTTGCTTTCATGCTCAAGAGTTTTACAATCAAAACTTTTGAGAAATTAATCAACAAAGTAGCTAGTCTACAAGAGAAGGCCAAAAATTGCCTTTCCATGACCATTCAGCCAAGCACAAACCTCAAAGGGCATTTGAGAAGAAGCTAGGGATAGTCACAGTAATTGATAAGGGAAAGTAGCAGATAGGCCTCAAAATTAGCCTCCTCTACCACCTCATCTACCACCACCTCGGCAGTTATACCGGCCACCTCAGTTGCCACAGCGGTCTCCACCGCTGCCTCCTCATTAGCATCTTCAGTAGTAGTATTCTTACCCGCCACTAGGTAGCTATTACTTATCTACTCTTGTCGATAGATTGAATAAACCATATTCATTCAAGAGGGAGGTAGTTAGGAAGGCTTGATTTCCAATTACCAGAGCTTAAGAGGCTGGAGGAACTAGGCAAGAGTTATGATCCAAGCTATTGCTCCTACCACCGCATGTTAGGCCATGTCTTAGAAGATTGCATTACCTTTAAGGACTGGCTTGAGAGTAGCTACAAGTTGGGTGCCAACGTCATACCCAAAGAATACCTATTAGAATAACCTTCTAGTTCTATTGGAGTAATCCTTAGGGATACATGCGATCCTCTTAAGACAAAGGAAGGTTGGGATATCTTCCTCCAAGAAAATCATTTCTAAGATCAGAAAACTACCTTTGCAGGTTCCTGAGGCAGCTCAAACCTCTAACTCCAAAGAAGGTTGCAAGTTGTAAAGGACAACTTGAGGAAAGTAGGAGCCCAACAATAGCAATGATAGCCTCCACTTGCCTATGATAGCACACTAGCACAACCACCGACTGATTTTAGCACTCTTTCCACATTTTTAGCTACAGTTCCTCCAATTAGATCTTCTTCTAGCAGCCGTATTATATCAACGGAGGGTAGAGGGGTGTTGCCAAATCCCTTACTCCGCTTACTTTACTTGATTTCTATTTTGTACCTCCATCCAAATCTAAGAAATCAACGAAAAAAAGCTGATTCTACTTACATTTGTGTTACTTTTGATGATATGCTTGAGTTTATTCCTATAGATAGTTCTACAAGTCTAATTAATAACTCTAGTTTTGATCACTCTGCTTCTTCTAATTTGAAAATGGATTATCCATTTCTAAATCATTCAGGTTCGCCATTGAGATTGATTTGGAGTCATCCGACTCAGATGATCCTATATGAGAAGGCGTAGGTGAACTGATGGTAGAACTTTCCACTTAACCATCTCATGAAGTCAGTCAACCTCCATAGTGGCAAGTTCTACCTCCTAAGGTAGCACCTCAGGATAAGGGTAAGTAATTCATTAGTTCAAGTGATCAAGTAGCCTCTCCATAGGATGCTCCACCTATGGATATGCTTATGGAGAACCAGACTAGAGTTGACTATAATATCCTCGTTCACCCAAGAAAGTTACTAGCTAGCTAAGCATATATGATGCCTTGTCTTATCCAAAGAGATGAGGGATTCATTGATCAAAGTCCTTCTCAATCCGAAATATTCTTAGCTTAGTTGGCTTGCTCGGAGAAGAGGCATGTTATTTAGAGAAGCCTGGAGTTACATTCAGCGATGAAGGCCTTCTTTTAGGGACAAATGAGCATAACTCTACATCATAGTGGATATGGCGACTCAAACTCTCCAAGGTGTTAGTTGATCTAGGTACATCAGTGAATATTATGAGTCTAAATTCTCTTGCCTACCTAGTTGACATCTCTGAACTCCGATGAGATCAGATGATGTTGAGAGGATTCAATTAGCGAGGTAAGAGGGCTTCAGGCTCCATAGTGTTGCCATTAGAGATAGATGACTGAAAAATAAAGGCCAAGTTTTACATAATTGATTCGGATACATCTTTCACTGCTGTGCTCAGTAGGCCTTAGATACATGAAAATAATATGGTTCCATCCTCTTTATATTAGTGCATCAAATTTTGAAGATGTGGAATCTAGTATTGTGTCAAAAGAGACTTGAAGCTATTTTCAGTAAAAGAGGTCAAGATATATGAGGATGCAGCCTACTATCTTCCTCAAAATCGAAAGTCTATTCCCTTGAACTTGGTCAATGTTAAAAAAAGAAGAAAAGATAAATGAAAAAGAAAATGAAAATGCAAGTGAACGAGAATCAGACACTGAGAAAGAAGTAAAGTCAGATGTTAGATTTCATCCACAGTTTGTTCCTCCATACGAACACATGAGTAAGATGACTCAACCCCCACAAGATAGAGGAAGAGGCGGTGAGCGTTCAGGTGGAAGACCTCCTTTTGGCAGCAGTAGGAGCTATGTCCTAGCTCACAAGAGTACCCCTACTATCTATATAGACTTGGAATCTAGTTCAAAGGATGAGTTTCATGTGGTTAGCACACCAACCAACCCCTCTCAGTGGGTCTGTTTGGAGGTGACATTCGAGCTAGATAGCAATGAAGAGGGACATCCAAGCAAAGCATGAATGTATCTAAGAGTATTACGTGAAACGGTCAGAACCTTGGTTGGGAACTCTAACCCCATTTTCATCTCGAAGTTAAGGGTTTTGGTAGTTAAGGAGGCCCCAAGTCATCCACAGATGTCAAGCCAAAGAGGTTTTTTAGGAACATCATCCTCAAGTCAAGAAGGCGATGTAGAACTTGAGGATGATTCATATAAATATTTAATACAATTACTTTACGATGCCTTTTGTTCTTAACTTAGCAAAGAAGGGATTAATCCCACATACTTGGTCTAAACACAAGTTAGATTACTTTGAAAGCTATGGGACAACCAAAGAATATACTCAATCAAGACCGGACTAGGATTCAAGATAGTGGGTCCAAATGACGGGCAATTATTGCCTAGTCATCGCCAATCATTTGAGTCCGATAGTTCTTCTCAAATCATGCTAACTCTTATGAGGAGTTATATTTAAAACTTCAGATGACCCAAATGATCTTGAAGTCAAACATGCACTTCCAGAGTTTGAAGAAGAAATCAGATCAACCATCGACGAACTCAAAGAAATCAACTTAGGAACAAAAGAAGATCAACGCCTTACATACATCAGTTCTTTATTGAATGAAAAAGAAATAGACAACTTAGTTAGGTTATTGATTGAGTTTAAGTATTGCTTTGTATGGAGTTATGAATAAATTCTGAGTTTATCTCCTAACATAATAGTCCATAAACTAGCAATAGATCCTAATGTTAACCCTATCAATAAAGCTCCTAGGTGCATGCCATTAGAAATTGAGCAGCATGTCATTTTTGAAATCAAGAAATTGATTGATGCTAGTTTTATCGGGGGAAAAAATATCCTATCTAGTTGGCCAATGTCATTCTAGTTAAGAAAAAGAATGGCCAAATTCACATATGTGTTGATTTTAGGGATCTAAATAAGGCTTGTCCTAAGGATGAATTTCTACTTCCTATACCAGAGTTGATGGTGGACATTGCCTCATCTCACGTAGGATTCTCTTTCATGGATGGATTATGTGGCTACAATCAAATTAAGATGGACCCTGAGGATGAGAAAAATACTACTTTTTGAACCCCGATCATAATTTATTATTATAATATTATGTCTTTTGGCCATAAAAATACTGATGCTATATACTAACGGGCCATGACATAGATCTTCAATGAACTCATTCATCATCAAGTCGAATGTTACGTTGATGATCTTGTAGTCAAAAGTAAAGAAAAGGAAGAACATCCCTTTGACTTGAGAGTAGTTTGTGAAGAGTTAAGACAATTTAACATTAAAATGAATCCCCTAAAGTGTGCATTCGGAGTATCATCAGGAAAATTCCTTGGGTTTGTTTTCCGACACCGTGGAATAGAAATCGATTTGAAGAACATCAAGGCTATCTTAGAAATGCCACCTCCTAAATTTCTAACTGAACTCATATCATTTCAAGGGCGATTGGTGTATCTAAATGCTTTATTTCCAACCTATCAGGAAGATGCCAGCCATTCTCGATTTATCAAACGGACACTAAGTTCAAGTGAGATGATAAGTGTTAGCATACTTTTGAAGACATCAAGTACTACATGATGACACCGCCAGGTCTAGCAGCTCCTATTCCAAGCAAACCATTGATACTATACATTGCTGCATTAGACGACTCCCTTAGCACTTTATTGGCCTAAACTAATGGTGAAAAGAAAAATAATGCACTCTACTATCACGTTGACATGTTACCTCGCTAATGTGTCACCCCAGTGGTCCTTTATTCATGAAGATTTGAGTCCCCGTGCTTTCTTCTCTGAATTAACCATTGCAAACCGAAAGACACATCTTTGGTTGGATAGTTCTCCCCTTGACCGGGAAGCTACTCCCTTTGGATTAGTAAATCTGAGTTAGATCAAGGCCTACATGGCCCCCCACTCAGTGCAGTCCATCGCAAACCGATGGGATCCATTAAAAATAATTAAAAATAAAATTGATCTTGACTATCTTTGAGTTGATTTAAGTCCCCCAGCAGCATTCACTCAATAGTCATCCCTAGGTTGGGTTTGATTCATTATGTCACCAAATGATCACCCCAGCAACTGATCCCTACTTTGGAGGATGTAAGTCTATGACGCTTTCTTCCAAAGTACAACTGTTGCACATCGAAAGGCACTCCTTTGGTTGCATTGTCCTACTTTGTGGTTGGTAGATTACCCCTTTGGATTGGTAAATCTAGGTTAGGCCTCGGCCAACATGGCTCTAACTCAGTGCGATCCAATGCAAAACAACAGGATCCATCTCAATAGTCAAAATTTAAAATCTGAAACAAATCAATCATTCTCCCTTAGTGGACTCAAATCGAAATAAACAATCAAAACAATCAGCTTCTCCTTAGTGAGATGCAAGTCTTTCCGGTTCCCCAGCAAATCCCAAATTCGAATCCCCCAACAGACTTCTAAACCTCTCATCCCCCATTAGATGACTTGAACCTTTTCCCTAGTGGAAGGTTCACATACTCAGTTTCTTGTGGATTCCTCCTTCACTCTCTTGTGTTGTTGACATGAGTAGAGTCACATTGTACTAAGCTCTTGATTCCTTCTACACTTTGGGTTGGGGGTAGATCGTTTCTCTTGGTACTTGTGATCGCTCGGTTGTTGATCATCCCGATAAACACTAATACGCGTGGTATGCCTTGTTAATCACACCACACCTATTGTGCTCTTATTGACCACACTTTTGGAGTGAGTTTTAACTTCTTCATCCTAGACATAGGACTCCTCTTAGACATTAAGAGTTCCTTAGTCTTAAGACACTTCTAGTGATTTGAACACTTAATAATAGATACTTAGAAGAGTTATCCATAGGAATAGGTTATGCCTGGTGTTAGGAAAACTTGCCTACCCTATAGCTTTAACAAAATCCTTACTTCCTTCTTCAAGTCAAACTCAAACATCAAATCAACTTCAAATTAAAATCAACCTCAAATTCAAATCAACTTCAAGTTTAAATCAACTTCAAATCCAAAACCTTTCTAAGCCATTTTGATTTCATCTTATGGACTTAACTGAAATCAATTCCATCAAATCTTAACCCAATTCTAATCCAATGGATTTTCTCAAATCATGAATCAAGTCCAAATGATTCAAACCCATGATTGAATTCCATATCCAAAATCTTTACCAAGCCCCTTTGATTTCATCTTATGGACTTAGCTCAAATCAAATTCAAAAGATTTTCTCATAATCTATTTATATTCTCATTTATATTCACAAATATGAATATAAATGAAATATAAATTCAAATAATCAAACCAAATTCAAAACCCAAACCCCCAAGTCTAACCTAAATCCAACCTATACCCTTTCAAATCAAATTCTTGAACATAGCCAAATCAAACTCAAATCAATTCAAACCCTTGGATTTTCTTCATGATTCAATCAATCCTTCAATCATAAATCCAAATATAAACATAAACTTCAATCATTACACTAAAATTAAATTCAAAACTCAAACCCAAATATGTTCAACCTTTGAACTTGAAATTGTCAAATGAATTAAAACCCATTTGACTCCAAATCACTTGCAAATGGATTTATATTTTAATGATAAGTCCATGTGTGAGTTCAACCAAACTTAAATCAAGCCTTGATCAAGTCAATTGACCCACTTAGACTCACTTGACCCAAAGTGACCTAAACCACCCTTTTGATCCAAATTATAATCCTACCTAAATTGGATTGAACTAAGCTCATCTAAGCCTCACATTGTAAGCAACAATCATCATAAGATGATCAATCACTCAAATTGGGTCAAACCAAGTTAAACCTAGCCTTTGACTAAGTCAACACTTAACCAAATGTAACCTAAACTAGCCAAAATCTACCATAGGCCAAATTGATTGAAACCATTGATCTAAACTAATCCAACATCAATAATTGAACATGATCAAGCCATTAATTGAGCCAGACCTAGTCCAACTGGCCACTTGACCCAAGTTGACTGAAGTTGACCTAAAAAGTCAAAATGTGTCAAATCTAGATATAAGCAAAATTGATTGCAACCAATGGGTCAAATTCATTCTAAATCACTTGTTGAACTTGACCAAAGCCTCAATTGGCCAACTAGACTCAACCTAGCCCAATTGACCATGAACCCAACTTGACCTAAAAGGTCAAATCAACTTAAAATCAAACCAAACCAAAATTGATTGAAACCTAAGCTTACAATACATTTAAAATGTTCAACCAAGCCTAAACCAACCCATGACCTAAACTAATTAGGTCAAATGGGTCATATTCAACTTGACCCATTTGACCTAAATGAAATCAAATGGACCAAAACCAAAGATAAACTAAATTGAACCAAACCAATGATACCAAACCTCTCCAAATGGTCATATAAACTTGACCTACCCTTGGTTTGACCCAATTAATTCAATTTGTCAACTTAACCCAAGTTGACCCATTTTGACCTAAATGGGTCAACATGAGCCAAATGATATCAAATAAACTCCAAATTCATTGAAAATTAGCACAACCCATTTTTCAATCATTTCAAATATGCCCAACTCAAAATCAAAGCCAATTGACCATTTTAACCGTAGGTCAAAGGATAACCTATGATCAAATTCACTTGGAATTTGATCATATTCCAACTCAAGACCACTTGACATCCTTTTAGTCATCCATTTGGACACCAAGGGATGTGGTGCACATGACCCAATGAGTTTGGGTCAGCCATACCCAACCCAAAGCCAAAATTGACCCTCCACTTAGAATTCTCCACAAGGAATCCCTCACATCCTCATTTAACACATGTGCAACTCCACACCACCTCTCCTCTGCTAAAACTGAACCACATGGGACTTCTAACAACCTAAACAACCCATTCCTTGAGATCAATTTGATCAAAATGATAAGCAAGCTCACGACCATCCGATCCAAGTAAGGGGAGATATACTCCTGCACATTTTAATTCATTTCACATCCCTTAGATTTGATTGAACTCTAGGAACCCAAACAGAGCTTCCTTAAGCTTCTCCAAGGTTTCTAAAGCTCATTCTAACTTCCCCTTCTCAGTTTCCTTAAGCCAAAATTAGGGTAGGTGTGAGGATATTCCACTTTGCTCAACACTTCACCAAAGTCCAATTCCTCTTGCAAACACCATCAGAGGATCTAATTGAGCTCACCCAAATCATTTCCTAAGAATCCACGCCTCAAGAAGGAGGAGTTTGACCAAAGTCACAAGCCATTGAAGGGGAGCCAATTAGAAGATCCACTTCATATCAAATCTTCAAACCTTCAACAGGCTTCATCTCCACTAGAAGAAGCTACCTCAACATTTGGAAGCAGGTGATAGCCTCTAATGGGTATACCACAAAATTGAGCTTAAGTTAGAAACTCCTTTGTGAAGGGAAGTGTAATCCCAATTGAATTCCACCGTTGCAATTCTTCCCTTTACTTCTTGATGGTGTGGGTTGAATCAAGCTCAATCCAAGCTCAGTGAGCTCGAGATGAAGCCATGGAGACGGACGCTGCCTCCGTAGGTGAGGGAAGAGATGAATCATGGACCGTTCATCCTGCATGTTTTGGATGGACGGTCTTGATTGAACACTTTAGATATGATAATTTAATCCTTAGAAACCATGGGTTTAATCGACCGTCGAACTCATCGATCGGCCCAAAGAATGTGTAGAAAATACGAATGACATAGGATGTGATAACTTAAATAACCAATCTCACGGGAAAGCACACATCGTGTCACATGGCTTAGATGGGATTAGTTATATAATTAGTGTATTTAATTATCATTTAATCACTAAAACTTCAAAAATACATAATTACATATAGAAAAATTAGAAAAAATATAAATGAGGGCTATTTTAAAGATAATTCAAAGGGGAATCCAATATAATTATTTTTAATTAATTTTGAATAGTGAATTTTCTTTAATTAGGATTTAATTGAAAATCTAATGACCCTAATTACTCTCTAATCATTTCATTAATTTATTCCAAACTTCTTAGACATATTTAGGATTTAATTTAGGAAATCAATTAATGAATCCCTAATCACCCTCTTAATATAATTAAGGGTAATTAAGCATGTGAACACTAGTTTAATCACTTAATTAAAATAATTAAATATTATTTAAGTGAAGAGGAGGTCTATGGAATGGATTTGGGGTATTTTCCCTATGTTATTCCTCTAATCTCATCACGCCACGTGGAAAGTGCGCACCAAGTCAGTAGCCCACATGGCGTCGATGGGATTAGTTATATAATTAGGATATTTAATTATCCTTTAATCACTGAAACTTCAAAAATACATAATTAAAGGTACAAAATCATAAAAATATAAATGAGGGTTCATTTTAAAGATAATTAAGAGGGAAATCCAATAAAATTATTTCTAATTAATTTTGAATACTATATTTTCCTTAATTAGGTTTAGTTAAAAATCTAATAACCCTAATTATTCTTTAATCATTTCATTAATTAATTCCAAACTTCTAAGACATAGTTAGGGGTTGACTTTTGCCTCCCTATTTTCTTAGAATTTATTAATGAGTTAATTAATGAATCCCTAATCACCCTTTTAATGTAATTAAGGGTAATTAGGCATGTGAACATTGGTTTAATCACTTAATTAAGATAATTAAATTTTATTTAAGTGAAGAAGAGGTTTATGGAATGGGTTTGGGGTATTTTTCCTAAGTTATTCCCTAAACCCCCTTCCTTCCTTAATCCAAACCTAATTAAGGATTAATCCACTAATAATCTTCTTAATTAGCTTAATTAAATTCTTAAAATAAATATGAACTTAATCAATCCTTTGCTAAGTAGATCCTTAGGTGTTCAAGAACCTAAGGTAAATTTAAGAAAATCATTTCCAACTTACATATGTGTGAAGGTTATGAAAGTACTTAATTAAACTCTTTAGCTTAATTAATTATTAATTATGAGCCAATTGCATTAGGCCCCTTTCTTTCTTAGGAGCATTGCTGATTTAAATTCCATGTGGTTGCATATCATATGTTGTCTCATAATTGTTTGAATAATTATGTTAAGGAGGTGTAGGTAAAGGGGTAATTAATGGATTTAATTTACACCTTAACATAAATAAAATATAAAATCAACTTAATGGTTCTAAAAATTAAACTAAAATAATACACACATGAGGTAAATGGGTTAGGACTAGCAAACACCCTTTTCATATTTCCTAAATCAAATTCAAAACAAAAATAAAAATCTCTTTAAGAAATGTTCATTCTCTTTAAATGATCTTATTTCATAGGATTGTCTTTAGGAATTAATTAGGGTGAATGAAATTACATGCTTACATCACTTTATCTCTTTCTAAGTATGTTAAATGTTGTTTTCCATGTGAACTCATGCATTCATACATTTTGAAAAATCAAATTAAATGAAATGTTTCCTTTATGTCAAATTGCATGCTTTGGCTAAAGTAAGAATATGAATGGCTGTTACCACTACCTAAATCAAAAATTATTTTCAAAAATCTATAAATCAAAGATAATAAATGAAAATTTTCTACTTATAACTATTTATAAGCTTGCAGGTGGTTATAATATAGAAATGTGTTTTATGTAGTTTTCTTTATGTTTCTTAACATGGGATTGTATAGGATTTGCAAAGTGTATAGTTCATTTGAAAAGAACATAACATTTGCTTAAGTTCATTCCTATGCACTCCCATATCATGAATTAAGAAGGATCTTTATATTACATATATATAAATGAAACCAAATAAACAAACAAAAATCTTTTGCATGATTCTTCATCCATTCATTTACTTTTGTACTTGCACATGTATTTAAGAAAAGTGGTATATTAGTCTAGACATCTCGGGGTTGCGAGGCTTTAAGTAGCCCCAAGTAGGTCTTGTACCTTACACACTTGGTGTAGAAAATAATGGCACCATACTCACTTATCTCTTTCATACATGTAAATGCGCATTTGATTAATGGATAAAAGAGTCCTTCTTTCTAAGAAAATCATGCATCATGAAAACATCCAAATTCTAAATAATGTCTCTTAGCATTCATCATTAAGGTGTGATAAATATTTGCATGTATGTATATATATGCTTAGGATTTGTTCATGTGCATGATACACATGTTGGAAAAAAATTAATGGTTGTGTGTTTCATGATATTAATTCACCTTAATTAATCTTAAAATGCCTTTCTTATTTGAATAGGTTTATTTAGAAAAAATCAAAACTTAGGATTAATTAAAACACATAATAAAATAATCACTAAATAAAAATCACTAATGAATCTACCTTAGAAATTACTTAAGGTAGGGATAAAAGAGAAGTTCTCTTCTCTTTTCTTCTCTTTATAACACTTAGTAATTAAGTGTAGGTCCATTCAAACTAAATAAAATAATCAAATAAAATAAACAAATCAACTAAATCGCTTAAATGAAACCACTCTCTAAGTTGAACCCTATCACACTTAGAAAATCTTAACCTTAAAGCCTAGCTAAGACATACCACACAAGCCTTAAATAACACACACATTAGGCTAAGTCACCATTTCTAGCACTATGTTAGGGCAGTGCATGGTTTGATGCTTGATTCTATTTTGTGATGTGATATTTTAGTCTGGATATTAGGTGTATGTGCATAGACTGGTTGATAGGATGATCTTAGTCTAATCATTATCTTCTACAGGGGATTTTGTTTAACGGGAGATGTAATAAAAATACAAATACTTTTGCTGTGTAGGTTACTTATACCCCTAAGAATAATCCAAAATAGGCCAGGTGGACTTGGTTATCCTTGTGTGGGGTGCTATGTCCAATTTATTCATATACATGCTTGGGATGTGTGGTTTGTTTAGCTAATCTCTTTTTTGTAGGTTTTAGTTAGATTTAGTTCCCCTTTTTCATGTAATTTTGTAATTAAGATTTGGAATGAATGTTATGGGCATTAGGATAAATGTTAGTCATAAGGCTATGTCTTATGCACCATGTGAAGCCTTGGAGCAACCACATCTCAACTAACCAAAAAGAAGAAAAAAGAAAAGAAGAAAAGAAAGAAAGAAAGAAAGAAAAGAAGAATGAAGAATGAAGACCCCAATAACATGAATTCCTTTTTGATTGTAATTGATTCATTTGTAATCTAGATTGTATAAGGGTAGAGCATGGCTACCCTCATTTCTCTTTGGGTTTGTGCGATGGAGCCTGACAACAAAGGCCTTTTACTCTTTTGTGCTAGCTTTATAAAATATTTGATGTTTGTTTAGCTTGTGCATTAATATGATATGTTTTCCCAGTTTCTTCATTGATTAATGAATGGCCTGGATGCGATTAGGCTCTTAGAAAAAATAAATTTTATATCCAATTAATCAACTCAAAATTAAAAATTAATAACTCAAAACCTCACATAAAGCCTAGGTTATAAATCAAGATAAAAGATTTAACAACCCCTTAGCTGGATGTTGTATGTTTCACATCATGCATAAAAAAGCATCTTGCTTCACTCTTCCTAATGGAGGGTTTCTATCTTTGCCAAGAAACCTGGCTTGACCTTTGAGAGCCATGGTGAAAACACACCTCCTTTTTGCTGACTTTGGCAAATAACCAATTTCTCATGCATTAGGCATATGAATCCCATAGCTAGTGTCAAATTAATTGTTCAAAAATGATATTAAAACTTAACAAATTTGCATTAGATTTAAGTCATTGCTCATACCCTACATGATCTAGTCTCTTAGGGAATGTGTTTAAGGTCTCAATCATTTTCTAAATAAACAACAACCTTACTATCTTGCAAATGCATATGACTTGTCTACATGTTGTAGGAGGAGTTAGATGGCGGCCACCCCCAGGCTATTGTAAGTCCAATAGTCGGGTAGTTTATCCTCTCTTATGGAGGTAAACTATATGCTCATGTTCACCTTAGATTTAGGTCATGCTTCAGCCCTCGCCAAAGCTCCCTAGATTTAGGTTCTGAGGTTGTTGTTTTTTTTGCGGGCTACAAGCATAAATCCTCACCTCTTAGAAATTTTCATGATCTTATATCATGGAATTGTAAGTCCTAGACTTCTAATAAAAATTCAAGTCAAACAAATAATTCTCTTCAAATTTAAAAATATAAAGCCCAACCATAGGATACTTTGGGATGCTCGTTAGGTCTCCTAGCATCGTGAGCATCCCTTACTTATTCTCCTTTGGTTTCGATAATAAGTCCCTCTTCTTGATCAATCCACTTTATCTTCCAAAAATAACCAGTTGATTGATAGTCCTATCTTTGAAACCTTTGGAGATAACGATCATTTATCTTAATCGAGAGCATTCTTAAGGAATTTCATTCCTTAAGAAGTAATTAACTATGGGTCTTGCCTCCATAGGGAACTTAATGAACCCAGTTTAAAATAAACCCTACTTTACTTTTTAATGTAAAGTAGGGGAAGAATCTTTGGTACATCCAAAGACTCATTATCCTTAGGAGTTCTTATTAGGTAATTAGGTCCATTGTAGGATAATGACTTCTGTCTCTCGAGATAGTACATTATTCCTCAATGTCATACCCGATCACCCTAATAAGAACATCTGCAGATCTACGTGGTGTCCTACCAAAAGAATTTTTTTTGGCATCATTTTTAAATTTCATTTTTAGATATGATGATGAAAATGAAATACCACAGATTTTTCTGACAACTTTGCTGGAGAGGTTTTCTCTCTCCATCTTTGGTAAGTGATCGTTGACTCCAAGTATTGATAGTGGGTTTATATTTTATATGAACCCAATACTATCTTTCTTTTGTGTTGGCACTTAGCTTATTTCATCCTTAAGCTAAGCTAGCCAACATCATTTAGGTTTTAAGACCTCACTCTGTGTAGGTTTTAAAATCCCTATTAGGTCCCTCAATTGGTGAAAATAAAAATTTAATAAAAATAAATAATTAAATACTTCCTTCTTATCGTTTCTATGGTAAGGTAAGGTTCATTCCAAATAATAATAATAATAATAATAATAATAATAATAATAATAAATAAAGAAAGAAAAATAAATCCTTTGTAAAAATATAAATTTCTAAAAAGCACTCTTTCAAAATGCACATAATAAAATATTTTGCACAAAAAATTTTATAAATCAACCTCATCTGACAATCTTCATGATTATTATATGTAGGATCTTTTCAAAAATAAAATCCAAAATCATAATTTCAAAAAGCATAAATGAACATCCTCATTCAATTTATTGAATGAAGATTTAATTTTTAAAACAAAATCAACAATCATTTTTCAAAATCAAAATTAACAATCATATTTCCAAAAAACACAAATGAACATTCTCATTCAATTTGTTGAATGAAGATTTCATTTTCAAAAATCAAAATCAAAATCATATTTTTAAAAGTAGAAATGAACATCCTCATTCAATTTATTGAATGAATATTTCATTTTCAAAATAAAATCAACAATCATCTTTTCAAAATAAAATCCAATCATATTTTAAAAAGCACAAATGAACATCCTCATTCAATTTATTGAATGAAGATTTCATTTTCAAAATAAAATCAACAATCATCTTTTCAAAAATAAAATCAATAATTACCTTTTCAAAAGTAAAATCTAAATTCATATTTTCAAAAAGCACAAATGAACATCCTTATTCAATTTATTGAATGAAGATTTCATTTTTAAAACAGAATCAACAATCATCTTTTCAAAATAAAATCAAAAATCATCTTTTCAAAAATCAAAATTAACTATCATATTTTCAAAAAGCACAAATGAACATCCTCATTCAATTTATTGAATGAAGATTTCATTTTTCAAAAATCAAAATCCAAAACCATATTCAAAAGCGAAATGAACATCCTCATTCAATTTATTAAATGAAGATTTCATTTTCAAAATAAAATCAATAATCATCTTTTCAAAAATAAAATCCAAAGTCATATTTAAAAAAAGCATAAATGAACAACCTCATTCAATTTATTGAATGAAGATTTCATTTTCAAAATAAAATCAACAATCATCTTTTCAAAAATAAAATCAACAATTATCTTTTCAAAAATAAAATCTAAAATCATATTTTCAAAAAATATCCTCATTCAATTTATTGAATGATCAAAATAATCAACAATCATATTTTCAAAAAGAACAAATGAACATCCTTATTCAAATTATTGAATGAAGATTTCATTTTTAAAATAAAATCAACAATCATCTTTTCAAAATAAAATCAATAATCATCTTTTCAAAAATGAAACACCTTTGGACTCTTCATTTAGCATACCCAAATTTGCTAAATGAAGATCCTCTTTTTTAAAAAAATCAAAACATTAAAATCAAAACACATTTGAATTCTTCATTTAGCATACCCAAATTTGCTAGCGAAGATCCTCTTTTAAAATCAAAACATCAAAACATGAAACACATTTGGATTCTTCATTTAGCATACCTAAATTTGCTAAATGAAGTTCCTCTTTTCAAAATAAAAAGTCAAATAATATTTGGATCGTTCATTTAGCATACTCAAATTTGCTAAGTGCTGATCCACTTTTCAAAATCAAAATCACAAAATCAAATCACACATGGTTTTTTATTTAGCATACCTAAATTTGCTAAGTAAAGAATTCTCTTTTCAAAATCAAAAATCAAAACACACATGGTTCTTTCATTTAGCATACCTAAATTTGCTAAGTAAAGAATCCTCTTTTCAAAAATAAAAACAAAATATGTTTGGATTTCTTTAGCATACATAAATTTGCTAAGAATCCTCTTTTCAAAATCATCAATATAAAACACATTTGGATTTATTTAGCATACCTAAATTTGCTAAGAATCCTCTTTCCAAAATCATCTAAAGAAAGCACATTTGGATTTCTTTAGCATACCTAAATTTGTTAAGAATCCTCTTTTGAAAATCATCAAAATAAAACACATTAGAATTCCTTATTTAGCATACCTAAATTTACTAAGTGAAGATCCTCTTTTCAAAATCACCAAACACAAAACAAATTAGGATTCTTTGTTTAGCACACCCAAATTTGCTAAGTAAAGATCCTCTTTTCAAAAAAAACAAAACACTTGGACTTTATTTAGCATGCCCAAATTTGCTATGTAAAGATTCCATTTTCAAAATTCACACATAATTCAAAAATAAGAAAACGAAAGAAGAAAATTGTTTTTGAACACCTCACCTAGCATACTCAAATTTGCTAAGTGAGTAAATTTCAAAATCACAAATCAAAATAAAATCAATCGGCCCTTTACTTTAACATACTCAAATTTATTAAATGAAGGGTCTCCAAACAATCAAAAAATCAAATTAAAATATGAAACAATGGAAGCATCAATCTCTTCAGAATATTTGAACCCATTTTTAACATACACAAATTTGTTGAAAATGGATCATAAATTCAAAAATCTCTCCTACAATTCTAAACGTAAAATCTCTCTCCAAATTCAAAGAGCCCCACTTAACATATCCAAATTGATGAGTGTGGGTTCAAGTTCTAAAAACAAATTAAAGCAATCTAATTCAAGTTTGTTTTAAATTGCAAAAGTTCAATTTAGTCGGTTTCTTTAGTTCAGTTGATTTAGTTTAAATAGTAGTGAATGCGTGTTTATTTTCTCTTTTGGGATGGATTTGGCCTTGGATGGGCCAGCCTCCCATAGTCTGACTTCACCCACCTCATTCATTTTGGTTGAGGTTTCGAGGGGGCTAGAGTCACTTGTGAGGGGATCACCCTCACAATCGTCAACAAGAGTTTAGTGATCGAGCAGAAGGCAATCATTTACATAGAGATACCATCAAACTCAGAGTTTACCTCATTAAAGGGGAAGGCTGTGGTAGTTCCCATAGCAGTAGCAGTTATAGTGCCACTTTGCATTGATTGGTTCCCTACGCTTATGGGCTAGCACCCACTCGTTAGCTTCAAGTAATTAAATTCAATACTTGAATGACAATATTGCATTCATTTTTCATTGCTTATTATTCATATGGATGTATTTAGTAAATTGATGGGATATTCAAATGAATATGAAGAAAATTTAAATGGCATTGATGTGATAGGTGGAATAAGAATTTGAATGAATTTGTCTTGACAAAAGGTTTGATAGTAGTTTATATGATAGTCTCCCCAACTATAAGGTAGGGTCTAGTTCTCGTCTTTGTCCCTCTTAGTAGGACTGTCATTAACCAATGCTGCAAGATCAAGCAGCATCATGATCATATAGCCAAGGAGGTAGAGGCAGTTTACCAGTCTGTAGTAGAGGAGTTACCTAGGATAGTCTCTCCTCTTATCATGGAGAATAAGTTTCACCCCTCTCGGATCGATGAAGAGGAAAATATTAGGAGGATCTTAGTTTTGCCTCCATTTGCGGTTCACTTTGAGGCCCTAGAGATATGAGGAGGTCATATGGCATCCTTAGATGTTATGTCAAGTAGGTGGAGCTTATGGATTAGTGTCCGGGGCTCAGTTTGATTTACATTCTGTCATTCTTCATAGTGTAAGAAAGCACACCAAATAGAAGAGGGCCAGCGAGGCTTGGGTATCAGTACATTAAAGAAGAGAGAGGTATAGTGGGCAATTGCCGATCAACACGCTATCTGTGCCGGTCATTCTAATAGCATTGTATTGATGGGTACTACTCACCATGGAAAGGCTCATGTATAGAGAGTCGGTGGTGCCTCCACACTCTACTCCACGCCCACCATCTCGGTACAAATTCCATCATCCCTTTGCTTGAAAGCCATGAAGGTAGCTTCCGGAAAAGAGAGCCCCAGGTGATCCGATTGTGACCAAGAGATCCCATTACATTTATGCCGCCGATTGAGGCGAGGTTGAGCTCTCCTGCTTGACCTCCTACCCTAGTTGTGCTGAAGAGGGAATGGCAACCTCGAGCATATTCATTCCATCATCACCACCACCATGCGGTATGGAGATATTGCTATGAGGGAGGAGGAGACAATACCACCATTCCCATGATCATAGATTCTCCTAGCAGTACTACTCCACCTAGATCTAGTGACAGCTAGAAGCATCTTTCTTATAGTGAGTGTAACCCTCATAAAGTTAGCTCTCCAATAGCAGCAGAGGTTAGATGTCTTTCTATTCATGATAGTGATCCCACCACGTTGTATGATTGTTTATGCTAGATGCGGTTGGCCTTCCTCGATGATATTATAGCACAATATCTAGTGGAGAAGAAGGAGATCCTAGGATATGACTGGTTTGACTTAGAGGAGGAGAATGTTAGTTTTGATCCTAATGAAGATGATCTGTTAGAGGATTCAGTAGGAGTGCACATGGTTAATACTAGGGGTTCTATCCTTCATGATCAACATAATTTGGAAGGTGATGTGGCTGAGCAAGACGATACTGCCCACTCGACCCAACACCTCCTTCAATAAATTAAATAAAAGGATGAGAAAATCGATAGGATGGGGAAGAGGCTTGAATATTTTCTAGGAGTAATTTTGAAACTTCAAAACCAAGCCTCAGTAGTGCATCCTACTATTGTAGAAATGGTTCAGCCTGAGTTATTGCATATCTTGGATCAGCCTAAGAGTTTACCTTCGATAGAGTAGGGCAGCACTAGCTTGTATTGGAAGGTAGTGGATAGTACATCCATATAAGAAAAGGACATTACACTCATGGTTGAGTAGCAAGTGAGAGAAGTAGTTGCACAAGCAGAGTATCGGTTCTAAAGGGTAGACCCTACCCGGAGAATTGATGCCATCCGGTATCTTAAGGGTTTTGTGCCACATTCTTTCAAGAGATTTGATGGCGGCAAAACGATAGCACATAGCGCGCGGGGCTATTATATAGGTAGAAATGATGCGTTACTATTCCATCTTTTGGTCAGTAGCTTACAAGGCATAGCCTTTGACTAGTACGATGAACTCCCCAACAGTTCAGTGAAGACTTTTGCTGAGTTAGAGCAACTCTTCATTAAGAGATTTGTTGGAGCTCAGCAAAGGGTGACTGTAGGTGATCTCGTTATGGCTCAACATTCCCCTGGTGAGTCCTTCCTTGATTATATTCTCAGATGGCATAATTTGAGTATGAAATGTGAACCTGCAACTGTCTGAAGAGCATGGCATTGAATTTTTACTAAAGAATATTCATGACACAATCACTTTCATGCTCAAAGGTTTTACCATCAAGACATTTGGGATGCTAATCAACAAGGCTAGCTTACAAGGAGAAGCCAAACAGTTGCCTTTTCCGGATCAATCAACAAAGCCGAAGCCACAAAAGCTTACAAAAAGAAACCAGGGACAATGACAATAGCAGACAAGGAGAAGTAGCCAACTAGAGAGTAGTATAAGAGACCTCGAGCATCGCAACCATCACTTCCACCTCCTCTTCCATCACCTAGGCCATCCTACAGATGCCACAGTAGCCTCTACGGCCTTCACTGCCTCCTCCTTAGCTACATTCACAGCAGCGATACACATACCGCTAGGTACCTATCATCCACCTACTCTTATGGATAAACTAAACAAACTATATTCATTTAAGAGGGAGGTAGTTAGGAGAATCTTTAAGAACCTCTTAAAGAAACCTGACTTTCAACTACCCGAGACTAAAAGCCGGATGAAGTGGGCAAGAGCAATGATCCTAACTTTTTCCCCTACCACCACATGTTAGGAAATGTTTTAGAGGATTTCTTTACATTCAAAGACTGGCTTAAGCATAGCTACAAGATAGGCGCCATAGTTATCCCAAAGGAATACTTAGTGGAACAACCATTCAGTTCCATCAGGGTAATCTTTGGGGATACCCGTGATCCTCTCAAAACCAAAGAAGGTTGGGGTATCTCCTTATCCCGAACCTCTAAAAAGATTGTTTCAAAAATCAAGAAACTTTCTTTATAGGTGCCTAAGGTGGCTTGAACCTCTAACATCAAGGAAGGTTTGCAAGTTGCCAAAGACAACTTTGGGAAAGGGGGAGCTCAGCAACAACAGCAACCCACACTAGCTCGGGATAGCCAAGTAGCAAAACCACTGATCAAGCTGAGCCTCTAGTCCACCGTTTCAGCTACTACTTCAGCGAGCACCTCTACTTCAGCTAGTAATTCATCTAGTAGACATCTTGTATCAGTGGACGAGGGCATCAAATCCCTCACCCCATTTACTTTACTAGATTTCTATTATGTACCTCCTTCAAAATGCAAAAAATTAAGGAATAATGCTAGTTTGAATTACACCTGTGTTGCTTATGATGGGTTGTCTAACACTACTCTTTTAGAAAGCTCTTCAAGTTTAAATAATAATTATAACAACTTCAATCTTCCCTTTTTTGATTTAGAGTTGGACTTTCCTTCTCTAAATAATATATGTTCACCTCTTGAGATAGACTTTGAATCATCTGATTCTTAGGGTCTCATAGGAGAAGCTATAAGTGAGCCCGACGAGTAGGTAAAACCTTCCATAAACCTATCATAAGAGATCACCGAAGTCAACCTCCATAGTGGCAATGTTCTATCTCCTAAGGCAGCACCTCAAGATAAGGGGAAATAAGTCATTTGTTTAGATGATCGAGATGCCCCTCCACAGGAAGCTCCACCCTTGGATATGAATGTGGAGGATCAACCCAAAGCAGATTACAATGTCCTCTCTCACCTAAGAAAGTTGTCATCTAAGTTAAGCATATATGATGCCCTTATCTTATCCAAAGAGATGAGGGAATCATTAATCAAGGCCCTTCTTAATCCATAAATATGCTTAGCTCAGTTGACCGCTATTGGAGAGAAGGCATATTATTCCAGAGAAGCCCAAGGAGCCACTTTCATAGATGAAGACCTTCTTCTGGGGGACATGGAGCAAAACCATCCCCTCTACATTACAGTGGACATGGGCAGATTCAGACTCTCTCGGGTTCTTGTTGATCCAGGTCCATCGATGAACCTTATGAGTCTAAAAACCCTTACCTATTTGAGAATTGACATCTCTACACTCTGAGGAGATTGGATGATGTTGAGAGGATTAAATGAACAAGGTGAGAGGGCTTTAGGTTCCATAGTGTTGCCTTTGGAAATAGGTGATTGGAAGGCTGAAGCCAAGTTCTATATCATTGATTTGAATACTTCATTCACTACTTTGCTCGGTAGGCCTTGGACACATCAGAACAAGATGATTCCATCCCCCCTTCATTATTGCATCAAGTTCAGAAGGGATGTGATTGAATACTATGTCAAAGGAGATGAAAAGCCATTTTTAGTCAAAGAAGTTGAGTTATATGAAGATGCGACCTACTATCTTCCTCAAAATTTCTTTTCTCATGAACTTGGTCAAAATTAAAATGCAAAAAAGAAAAGAAAAAAAAAGAAAAAGAAAAAGAAAAAGAAAAATAAAAAGAAAAGAAAAATGAAAGGTCAAGTGAACGAGAAAAGGATATCAAGGAAGAAGTAGAGTCGCATGTCACATTCCACCCATAGTTCATTCCATCATATGGACCTATGGGTAGGATGACTCGACCTCCACTAGGTAGACACAGAGGTAGAAATAGAGGTAGTTCCAGTGGTGGAAGACCCCTTGGTTGGCAGCCAGCTAATAGGGGTTATGTTCCAATTCATAGGAGTACCCCTATTATTCACATAGACTTGGAATCCAGCTCGAAGGATGAGTCTCATGTGATTAGCATACCAGCCAACCCCTCTTAGTGAGTTTCATTAGAGGTGACACTCGACCTAGACAATGACGAAGACCGGGCCTCTAAGCAAAGCACGAATGTATTAAAATCAAGTTTATGTGAAGCTATCAAGCAGTAGTTAAGAACCTTAGCTCTAACCTCACTTTTCTCTCAAAAAGTCAAGGTTTAGTAGTTAAAGAAGCCCCTCAGTCTTCCATGTATGTCAAGCCAAAGAGATTCCTATTGGGATCATCATCCTCAAATTCAAAAACTGATGTAGAACTTGAGGATAATTCATATAAAAAATTAATGGAATTGCTTTTTGATTGGTACTCACCTTGTGTTCTTAATCTTATAAAGAAAGGTTTGATTCCTTATACATGGTCAAAGCATAGGTCAAAAAACTTCAAAAAGCTATGGAACAACAGAGGCAGGGATGCACAATCAAGATCAGGACTAGGATTTGATACTTTGGGTCCAGTCAATGATGACAATTACTGCTTAGTTGTTACTAATCATTTGGAATCTGATAAGTTCTTCTCAAATCACACTGACTCTTATGAGGAAGTGTGTTTAGAAACTTCAGATGACCTAGATGATCTCCAAATCAAAGATGCACTACTAGAATTCAAAGAAAAAATTCATTCAACAATCGACAAGATTAAAGAAATCAACCTCATGATAAAAGAAAATCCATTCCCGACATATATCAGTTTGCTGCTGAATGAAGAAGAAACCAATGACTTAATTATGCTATTGATTGAGTTTAAGGACTGCTTTGCTTGGAGCTATGAAGAGATGCTTGGATTATCTCCTGACATAGTAGTCCACAAACTAGCAATAGACCCTAATGCTAACCCTATCAAGCAAGCTCCTAGATGCATGCAATTAGAAATCAAACAATAGGTCATTTCTGAAGTCAAGAAACTGATCGATGCTGGTTTCATCAGGGAAGAAAAATACCCTACCTGGTTAGCTAGTGTCATACCAGTTAAGAAAAAGAATGGCCAAATTCACATATGCATCGATTTCAGGGACTTAAATTAAGCATGTCCTATGGATGAGTTTCCTCTTCCTATACCAAAATTAATGGTGGACATCGCCTCATCTCATGTAGTATTCTCCTTCATGGATGGGTCATCTAGCTAAAACCAAATCAAGATGGCCCCCGAGGATGAAAGAAACACTGCTTTTTGAACCCCAATAGGAATTTATTATTATAAGGTCATACCTTTCGGCCTGAAAAATGCTGGTGCCACATACCAACGGGCCATGACTCATATCTTCAACAAACTCATTCATCTTCAAGTTAAATGTTATGTTAATGATGTAGTATTTAGAAATAGAGAAAAGGAAGATCATCTCTTTAACTTGAGAGTAGTTTTTGAATGGTTAAGATGATATAACCTCAAAATGAATCCCCTGAAGTGTGCATTCAGAGTAGCTCCAGGGAAGTTCCTTGGGTTTGTTGTCTGACACTAGGGAATAGAGATAGATCCAAAAAAAATTAAAGCTATCTTAGAAATGCCACCACCAAAATGTTTAACTCAATTAAGATCTTTCCAAGGGCGGTTGCCATATCTAAGATCTTTATCTATAACCTATCGGGAAGATGCAAACCATTTTCAACACTTGTCATAAATAATGCCAAGTTCAATTGGTATGACAAGTGTCAGCATGCCTTTGAAGACGTCAAGCAATATTTGGTCAAGCCGCTAGTTCTAGCAGCCCCTATCCCAGGTAGGCCACTCATCCTCTACACTATTGCATTGGATGACTCTTTTGGCACTTTGTTGGCTCAAGCCAATAATGAAGGGAAGGAGAGTGCTCTCTACTACCTCAGCCATCATCTGATCCCTGCTGAAGTGAATTACCCACATATTGAGAAACATTGCCTAGCATTATTCTTTGCATCCCAAAAGCTGCAGCACTATATGCTTTCTCATAAAGTTAACTTGATTTCTAGAACCAATCCACTACAATATCTCATGGCACAGCCAATGCTATCCGGATGCTTGGCACATTGGTCCATGATTCTCTCATAGTTTGACATCACATTCATACCCCTCCATGCGATGAAAGGACAAGCACTAGTGGATTTCTAAGCAGCACACCCACTGCCTTCTGATTCTGTACTTAGTGTTGATCTCCCTGATGAACAAACCATGAACTTAGGGGAGGTTGACAACCACCATTGGGAGATGTATTTTGATGGTATAGCTTCCTTTTATAAAGGTGAAGAACCATGATCTACTCTTCTAAGAAAGGCAGTGGTAGGAATAGTTCTCTTAACGCCAGATCGTGATGTGATAAGATTCTCATATTACTTCTCTAATCCATGCACCAACAACAAAGCCGAGTATGAAGCTTTGATTGCCGGTCTAGAGTTAGCCATCACAGTTTATGTCAAAAACATCAACATTTATGGGGATTCTCAGTTGGTCATCAACCAATTGCTGGGTCTTACAAGGTTCTAAAACCTAAGCTTTATCATTACCATGAGTACACCATGAAGCTATTGGCTCAAATCTCTAAGGTCACCATCTACAAGGTCCCTCGAGGAGAGAACATGATAGCATATGCTTTGGCCAAACTTGCCAAGGAATTGGCATGTTTGGAAGATGAGTCCATTCCAATAAGGGCCTAAAATAGACAAGTCATATCCCTTATTGACGTTGAACTTGTCAAGAGACTTTCTCTTGAAGGGGAGGTTGTCGTTGCCAATAAACATGAGGAGCTGGATTGGATGCAACCGTTTATAGATTACTTGAACACGGAAAACTACCTCAAGAGAAGTCACAAGCTCATCAGATGAAATAGTGAGCTCTCTCCTCTGCTCTCATGGATGACACCTTGTACCAATGGTCCTTCAATCAAATGTGGTTACATTATTTAGACAAACACAAAGCCCATAGGATCATGATGGAGGAACACTTAGGTATATGCAGAGCACACCAATTCGATCCAAAAATGAAAGCAAAGATCAAGAGACTAGGATACTACTGGCCTTCGATGGTTATAGACTGCATGGGTGTATCTAGAAGATGCCATCATTGTCAGGTACACGGTGTGGTCCTACATCAACCACCCAACATTTTATAACCTACGTTGGCCTCTTAGCCATTTTAGTGTTAAGGACATTGTGGGTCCTTTCTTTCCTCCTTCTTCCAAGGGTCATCACTTCATTCTAGCTGCCACCGACTACTTTTCCAAGTGGGCGGAGGCAATCCCACTCAGAGAGGTCATAGCTCAGCATGTGCTCTAGTTTTTTAGGAACCATATCATATATAGGTTCGGGGTGCCTCAATGAATTATATCTGATAATGGTATTGCATTCAAGAGCACCAAGATCAATAGTCGCTAGAAGACATGGTATAGATTGGAGATACTCCACCATCTACTACCCAAGAGCGAATGGCCTAGCAGAAGCATTCAACAAAACTTTCATCCAAATACTAAAAAAAACACTTGATGATAATAAACGACAGTGGCATGAGCAGTTAGTTGAAGCTTTGTGGGCATACCACACCATATACAGAACTCCAACTCGATCTACCCCATTCTCTTTAGTGTATGGATCTAAAGTCGTTCTACCATTAAAAGTTCAGCTCCCATCACTAAGGATAACAATGGGTAGTTAAATCACTACAAATCAGAATGCCAAGTTGCATTTAGAAGAGCTCAAAGGTTTGGAGGAGAGACGCATACGGGTGTTCTAGAACCTTGAGTTATAAAAAGCCAAAATGATGCATGCTCACAACAAGCTGGTTCGCCCTAGAACCTTTCAAGTAGGAGAACTTGTATTAGTTCTAGGGAGACTCATTGTTGCCCATCGAAAGATGGGAGGCAAGTTTGAACCCACTTGGGAAGACCCTTTTATCATAGAGAAGGCCTACTAAGGAGGATCTTATCAGCTTATTGATTTTAAAGGGGAACACTCGATGCTTCCAATTAATGGGCTCTATTTGAAGAAATATTACCCATAAAATCTTGTTTGAAAATAATTATCATAAAAAAAACAAAACTTCATTCCAATTCATTAAAATCTTCTCTTCATTTGAAGTGTTGTTTGCTTATCTGCGAATCCACCATGACATGTTTAGGGTAGGTGTAAGAGAACCCAAGAGGCATCCTATCCCTCTTTCATAACACGAACACAAATTTGACACAATTCCAGAAGCTACTAGAATAGGTGTGAGAGAACCCAAGAGGCATCCTATTTTGATTAGCATAACTAAGTTAGGTGTAAGACAGCCCAAGTTGCATCCTTTCTTGGTGGGATCACAACTTTCATTTCAGTACCATTTCATCAAATTCCCCAATGTGTTGAGGGTAGGTGTAAGAGAACCCGAGCGGCGTCCTATTCCCTTTAACATAAGAAAAAAAATAAGCAAATATCTTTTGTATTAGGCTATTTTGATGTGAGAGCAAACTCACTGTGGCACTCACTCATTAGCTGCTCTAGGTCGGGCTGATATGCGACCTTGCTAGTACATCACCCTACTGGTCACTTGTCCGACGAATGTGAGTCGCCATGCTTTCTTCTTAACTTTACCATTGCAAACCAACGCCTTGTTAGTTTGGTAGGCTTCACTACCTAGCCAGTAAGCTACCTCATGTTGATCTTGTTTAACAAGATGTGAGTCCCTCGATTTCTTCTTGAACTAACCACCATGCACTGACTAGGTTGAGTATATTTGAGGCTTAGGATAAGTCCCCCAGAGGCTCTTTTCCTCTTGGCTACTTTTAAGCTAATCTAAGTCCCCAAGTGGCGTTCACCTAGTAGTCACCCTAGGTCGGATAATACCTGTCGAGCCGAAGATAGACTCTCCCGATAATCAATTATGCTATAAGAGGATGTGAGTCCCCGAGCTTTCTTCTTAGGTTGATTGTCGCAAACCAACGGGCACCTTAGGTTGGTTTATGTTTGCTATGCTGACTGCGACCCACCCGGTGGATACACCACTCTTGGTAGATGTGACCCTCGCACTATCTCCTTGAGTTGGCCACTGAATACCTATAGATATTATCTTCTCCAGGGTTTTGGATAAAGCCCTTAGTGGCCCATTTCCCTATGGGAACTCTATTTGGATCACATCCTGTTTGACCCCATTTAGACACTACCCGGATTACTTTTGGATTGGACAGCCCCTTTCCTGGTAGCCACCCCTGTGGTTGGAGAATCAGTTTAGCGGATGCACAGAATCTCCCTTGATTCAATAAATCTGAGATAGGTCTAGGTTGATATAAACTCCTTCTCAATATGATTCCTCGCAAATTAACAGGGTCCACGATAAACAAATAAAATAAATAAACAAATTTATTCACTTATGGATTAGGAATTCAAGCCCCCAATAGCCCTTTCCCAAGCAGGCATCTTATCTTTAGGGCAGTGTCAGTAGAACTCCCTATAACAATTGCCTGACTACATCTGAGTTGAGATAAGTCCCTGAGTCAGCACTCTCTCCGTAGTCTCCCTTAGGTTGGGTTCAATCTATTTTTCCACAAGCAGGTTATCCCAGCAGTCATTTCACTTTAGAAGATGTAAGTCTACTATGCATTCTTTCTAGCATGACTGTCTCAAACCAATGGGCAGCCCTAGGTCAGGTTGACATGTTACCTCACTAATGTGTCACCCCAGTGGTCCTTTATTCAAGAAGATATGAGTCCATTCTTTTTTCCCTGAATTAACCATTGCAAACTGAAAGGCACCTCTTTGGTTGGATAGTTCACCCCTTGGCTGAAAGCTACTCCCTTTAGATTGATAAATCTGAGTTAGATCAAGGCTTATATGGCCCCCACTTAGTGTAGTTCATCGCAAATCGATGGGATCCATCAAAAACAATTATAAATGAAATTGATCTTGACTATATTCGAGCTGATTTAAGTCCCCCAGCAGTATTCACTCAATAGTCAGCTCAAGGTTGGGTTTGATTCATTGTGTCACCAACTGATCACCCCAGCAACTAATCCCTACTATGGAGGATGTAAGTCTATGATGCTTTCTTCCTAAGTATAGCTGTTGTACACCAAAAGGCACTCCTTTAGTTGGATAGTCCTACTATGTGGTTGATAGACTACCCCTTTGGATTGGTAAATATGGGTTAGGCCTAGGCCAACATGGATCCTACTCAGTGCGATCCATCTCAAACCAACAGGATCCATCTAAAAATTTAAAATATAAAATCTAAAACAAATCAATCAACCTCCCTCGGTGGACTCAAATCAAAATAAACAATCAAAATAATCAGCTTCTCCTTAGTGAGATGAAAGTCTTTCCGGTTCCCCAATGAATCCCGAATTCTAATCCCCCAACGAATTTCACAACCTCTCATCTCAGTCAACACCAATATGTGCGATATGCCTTTCCAGTCACACTACACCTATTGAGTGCCCTTTATTGACCTCACTTTTGGAGTGAGCTTTCAACTTCTTCATCCTAGACATAGGACTCCTCTTAGACATTAAGTGTTCCTTAGTGTTAAGACACTTTGAGTGATTAGGTGAACACTTAACCTAACCCTAGAGACTCAGAAGAGTTAGCCATATAAATAGGTTATGCCTTAGGGGTGTTAGGAAAACTTGCCTACCCTATAGCTTGAACCAAATCTTTACTTTGCTCTTTCAAGTCAAACTCCAACTTTAAATCAACTTCAAATTCAAATCAACCTCAAATTCAAATCAACTTCAAGTTCTAGTCAACTTCAAATCCAAAACCTTTCTAAGCCATTTTGATTTCATCTTTTGGACTTAGCTCAAATCAATTCCATCAAATCTTAAACCAATTCTAACTCAATGGATTTTCTCAAATCATGAATCAATTCCAAATAATTGAAACCTATGATTGAATTCCAAATCCAAAATATTTCCTAAGCCCCTTTGATTTCATCTTATGGACTTAGCTCAAATCAAATTCAAATCACTTCAAATTCAAAATATTTTCTCAGAACTCATTTATAATCTCATTTATATTCACAAATATAAATGAAATAGAAATTCAAATAATCAAACCAATTTAAAACCCAAACCCAAATCTAACCTAAATCCAACCTATACCCTTTCAAATCAAATTCTTGAACTTAGCCAAATCAAACTCAAATAAATTCAAACCCTTGGATTTTATTCATGATTCAATCAATCTTTCAATCATGAATTCAAATATAACCATAAACTTCAATCATCAAATGAAAACTAAATTAAAAACTCAAACCCAAATCAAACATATGTTCAACCTTTGAAATTGAAATTATAAAATGAATCAAAACCCATTTGACTCCAAATCACATGCAAATGGATTTATATTTCAATCATAAGTCCATATGTGAGTTCAACCAAACTTGAATCAAGCCTTGATGAAGTCAATTGACCCACTTAGGCTCACTTGACCTAAAGTGACCTAAACCACCCTTTTGAGCCAAATTCTAATCCTACCCAAATTAGATTGAACTAAGCCCATATAAGCCTCACATTGTGAGTAACAATCATCATAAGATGATCAATCACTCAAATTGGGTCAAACCAAGTCCAATCTAGCCTTTGACCAAGTCAACACTTAACCCAAATGAAACCTAAACTAACCAAAATCCACCATAGGCCAAATTGATTAAAACCATTGATGTAAACCAATCCAATATCAATGATTGAACATGATCAAGGCATCAATTGAGCCAAACCTAGCCCAATTGGCCACTTGACCCAAGTTGACCCAAGTTGACCTAAGAAGTAAAAATATGTCAAATCTTGATCTAAGCAAAATTGATTGCAATCAATAAGTCAAATTCATTCTAAATAACTTGTTGAACTTGACCAAAGCCTCAATTAATTCTAGCAATTGACCATGAACCCAACTTGACTTAAAAGGTCAAATCAACTTGAAATCAAATCAAACCAAAATTGATTGAAACCAAAGCTTGCAATACATTTCAAATGTTCAACCAAGCCTAAACCAACCCATGACCTAACCTAATTAGGTAAAATGGGTCAAATTGGTCAACTTGGCCCATTTGACCTAAATGAAATTGAATGAACCAAAACCAAATATAAAGAAAATTGAACCAAACCACTCAAAATGGTCATATGAACTTGACCTAACCCTTGGTTTGACCCAATTTTACCAATTGGTCAACTTGACCCAAGTTGACCCATTTTGACCTAAATGGGCCAACATGAGCCAAATGATATCAATTAAACTCAAAATTCATTGAAAAATAAGCACAACCCATTTTTCAATCATTTCAAATATGCCCAAATCAAAATCAAAGCTAAATGACTATTTTACCCTTAGGTCAAAGGATAACCTATGATCAAATTCACATCGAATTTGATCATATTCCAACTCAAGACCACTTGGCACCCTCTTAGTAGTCCATTTGGACACCAAGGGATGTGGTGCACATGACCCAATGAGTTTGGGTCAGCCAAACCCAACCCAAAGATAAAATCTACCCCTCCACTTAGAATTCTCCACATGGAATCCCTCACATCCTCATTTAACACATGTGCAACTCCACACCACCTCACCTCTACCAAAATTGAACCACATGGGACTCCTAACAACCTAAATAACCCATTTCATGAGATCAATTTGATCAAAATGGCAAGTAAGCTCACGACCATCCGATCCATGTAGGAAGAGCTATACTCCCCCTCATTTCAATTCATTTCACATCCCTTGCATTCGATTGAACTCTAGGAACCCAAACAGAGCTTCCCTAAGCTTCTCCAAGGTTCTAAAGCTCATTCAAACTTCTCCTTCTCAGTTTCCTTAATCCAAAAAAGGGGAGGTGTGAGGATATTCCACTTTGCTCAACACTTCACCAAAGTCCAATTCCTCTTACAAGCACCATCAGGGGACCTAATTGAGCTCACCCAAATCATTTTTCTAGCATCCAAGCCATGGGAAGGAGGAGCACGACCAAAGCCGCAAGCCATTTAAGGGGAGCTTGGCCAATTGGAAGATCCACTTTTTCTCAAATCTTCAGACCTTCAACAGGGCTTCGTCCCCACTAGACGAATCTACCTCAATTTTTGGAAGCACCAGTGAGAGCCTCCATCGGGGTATGCCTCAAAACCGAGCTTAAGTTAGAAATTCCTCGTCCTTTTGTGAAGGGAAGTGTAATCCCAATTAAATTCCATCGTTGGATCTTCTTCCCCTTACTTCTATATGGTGTGGGTTGAATCCTAGCTCAATTCGAGCTCAAGTGAGTTCAGATCAAGCCATGGAGGATGGATGGTTTCCATCTCCCACATGCGAGGGCAGGGATGAATCATGGACTGTCCATCTCACATGTTTTAGATGGATGATCCTGATTAAACGCTTTAGATCTGATGATTTAATCCTTCAAAATTGTGGGTTTAGTCCTGACCGTCTGATCTTTGATCGGGCAGTCCAAGGAGAAAAAGCGTAGCTTCGCCAGCTGATGTGGCATAGGATGTGACAACCTAAATAACTAATCCCATCATGCCATGTGAAAAGTACACGTTAGTAGCCCACGTGGCGTCGATGGGATTAGTTATATAATTAGGGTATTTAATTATCCTTTAATCACTGAAACTTCAAAAATACATAATTAAAGGTACAAAATCATAAAAATATAAATGAGGGTTCATTTTAAAGATAATTAAGAGGAAAATCCAATAAAATTATTTCTAATTAATTTTGAATACTATATTTTCCTTAATTAGGATTTAGTTAAAAATATAATAACCCTAATTATTCTCTAATCATTTCATTAATTAATTCAAACTTCTAAGACATAGTTAGGGGGTTGACTTTTGCCTCCCCTATTTTTCTTGGAATTTATTAATGAGTTAATTAAGGAAATTAATGAATCCCTAATCACCCTTTTAATGTATAGGGTAATTAGGCATGTGAACATTGGTTTAATCACTTAATTAAGATAATTAAATTTTATTTAAGTGAAGAAGAGGTTTATGGAATGGGTTTGGGGTATTTTTCCTAAGTTATTCCCTAAACCCCCTTCCTTCCTTAATCCAAACCTAATTAAGGATTAATCCACTAATAATCTTCTTAATTAGCTTAATCAAATTCTTAAAATCATTTTGAACTTAATCAATCATTTGCTAGGTAGATCCTTAGGTTTTCAAGAGCCTAAAGTAAATTTAAGGAAATCATTTCCAACTCACATATGTGGGAAGGTTATGAAAGTACTTAATTAAACCCTTTAGCTTAATTAATTATTAATTGTGAGCCAATTGCATTAGGCCCCTTTCCATCTTAGGAGCATTGCTGATTTAAATTTCATGTGGTTGCATATCATATGTTGGCTCATAATTATTTGAGTAATTATGTTAAGGAGGTATAGGTAAAGGGGTAATTAATGGATATAATTTACACCTTAACCTAAACAAAACATAAAATCAACTTAATGGTTCTAAAAATTAAACAAAAATAATACACACATGAGGGAAATGGGTTAGGACCAGCAAACAACTTTTTCATATTTTCTAAATCAAATTCAAAATAAAAATAAAAATCTCTTTAAGAAATGTTGATTCTCTTTAAATGATCTTATTTCATAGGATTGTCTTTAGGAATTAATTAGTGAATGAAATTACATGCTTACATCACTTTATCTCTCTCCAAGTATGTTAAATATTGTTTGCCATGTGAACTCATGCATTCATTCCTTTTGAAAAATTAAATTAAATGAAATATTTTATTCAAATTGTTGCTTTGGCTAAAGTAAGAATATGAATGTATTATCACTACTAAATCAAAATTATTTTCAAAAATCTATAAATCAAAAATCATAAATGAAAGTAAGCTACTTATAAATATTTATAAGCTTGCATGTGGTTATAATATAGAAATGTGTTTTATGTAGTTTTCTTCTCTTTTCTTAACATGGGTTTGTATAGGATGTGCAAAGTGTATAGTTCATTTGACAAGAACATAATACTTGCTTAAGTTCATTCGTATGCACTCCTATATCATGAATTAAGAAGGATCTTTATATTACATATATATAAACCAAACCAAATAAACAAACAAAAATCTTTTGTATGATTCTTCAACCATTCATTTGCTTTTGTACAAGAACATGTATTTAAGAAAAGTGGTATATTAGTCTGGACATCTCGGGATCGCAAGGCTTTAAGTAGCCTCAAGTAGGTCTTGTACCTTACACCTTTGGTGTAGAAAATAATGTTGCCGTACTCACTTATGTCTTTCATACATGTAAATGTGTAAATGATTAATGGATAAAAGAGTCCTTTTCTACTTAACAAAATCATGCATCCTGAAAACATCTAAATTTTCTTAAACAACATGTCTTAGCCTTCATCATTAAGGTGTACTAAATATTTACATTGCATGTATATATATATGCTTAAGATTTGTTCATGTGCGTGATACACCTATTGGAAAGAAATAAATAATTGTGTGTTTTGTGATAGTAATTTACCTTAATTAATCTAAAAATGTCTTTCTTATTTGAATGGATTTATTTAGAGCAAATCTAAACTTATGATTAATTAAAATATATAATAAAATATTCACTAAAGAAAAATCACTAATGAATCTACCTTAGAAATTACTTAAGGTGGGGATGAAAGAGAAGTTCTCTTCTCTTTTCTTCTCTTTACAACTCTTAGTAATTAAGTGTAGGTCCATTCAAATGAAATCAAATCATCAAATAAAATTAACAAATCAACTAAATCACTTAAATGAAATCACCCTCTAAGTTGAACTCTTTCACACTTAGAAAATCTTAACCTTAAAGTCTAGCTAAGACATAGCACACAAGCCTTAAATGGCACACACATTAGGTTAAGTCACCATTTCTAGCTCTATATTAGGGTGATACATGGTTTGATGCCTGATTCTATTTTGTGATGTGATGGTTTAGTCTGCATGTTAGGGTGTATGTGCATAGATTGGACGATAGGATGATCTTAGTCTAATCATTATCTTCTGTAAGGGATTATACTTAAGGGGCGTTGCAATAAAAATACAAATGCTTTTGCTGTACAGGTTGCTTATACCCTTAAGAATAATCTAAAATAGGCTAGGTGGACTTGGTTACCCATGTGTGGGGTGTTAAGTCCAGTTTATTCATATACATGCATGAGATGTGTGTTTTGTTTAGCTAATCTCTATTTTGTAGATTTTAGTTAGATTTACTTTCCCTTTTTCATGTAATTTTACAATTAAGATTTGGAATGAATGTTATGGGGATTATGATGAACATTGGCCATAAGACTATGTATTATGTACCATGTGAAGCCGTGGAGCAACCACATCCCAACCAACCAAAAAGAATAAATAAGAAAAGAAGAAAAGAAAGAAAGAAAAGAAGAATGAAGAAAGAAGAATGAAGACCCCCATAACATGAATTCTTTTTTATTGTAATTAATTCATTATAATCCGAGTTGTATAAGGGTAGAGCTCAGCTACCCACATTTCTTTTTAGGTTTGTGTGGTGGAGCTCGACCAAAAAGGCCTTTTATTCTTTTGCTCTAGCTTTATAAATTATTTGATGTTTGTTTAGCTTGTGCATTAAGATGACATATTTTTCTAGTTTCTTCACTGATTGATGAATGGCCTGGATGTAATTAGGCTGTTAGAGAAAAATAAATTTTCTATCCAATTAATCAACTCAAAATTAAAAATTAACAACTCATAACCTCACCTAAAGCCTAGGTTATAAATCAAGGTAAGAGATTTAACAACCCCTTAGCTGGATGTTGTATGTTTCACATCATGCATAAAAAGCATCTTGGTTCACTCTTGCTTATGGAGGCTTCCACCTTTGCTAGGAAACTTGGCTTGACCTTTGAGAGCCATGGTTGAAACACACCTCCTTCTTGTTGATTTTGGCCCATAACCAATTTCTCTTGCATTAGGCATATGAATCCTAGAGCCTGTGTCAAATTAATTTTCCAAAAATGAAAATAAAACTTAACAAAATTTGCATTAAATTTAAGTCATTACTCATGCCCTACATGATCTAGTCTCTTAGAGAGTGTGTTTAAGGACTCAATTTTTTTTAAATAAACAACAACCTCACTATCTTGTAAATGCATATGACTTGCCTACATGTATTTAAAATCATAGGAGGAGTTAGAAGGTGACCTCAAGTCCAACAATCGGGTAGTTTATCGTCTCTTGTGGAGGTAAACTATATGCCCATGTTCACCTTCGATTGGGGTCGTGCTTCGGCCCTCACCAAAGCTCCCTAGATTTAGGTTCTGAGGTTGTTATTTCTCATAGCGAGCTACAAGCATAAATCCTCACCTCTTAGGCATTTTCATGGAATTGTAAGTCCTAGACTTCTAATAAAAATTCAACTCAAATAAATAATTCTCTTCAAATTCAAAAATATAAAGCCCAACTATAGAATAGTTTGGGATGCTCTCTAGGTCTCTTATTATTATGATTATCCCCTACTTATTCCCCTTTGGTTTCGATAATAACTCCCTCCTCTTGATCAATCCCACTTGATCTTCCAAAAAATAATCAATTGATTGATAGTCCTATTTTGAAACCTTTGGAGATAATGATCATTTACCTTAATCGAGAGTTTTCTTAAGGAATCTCATTCCTTAATATGTAATTAACTATAGGGGATTGCCTCCATAAGGAACTTAACGAACCTAGTTTAAAAAAAATGCTGCTTTCCTTTTCCATGTAAAGTAGGGGAAGGATATCTGGTACATACAAAGACCCATTTTCCTTAAGAGTCCTTATTAGATGATTAGGTCCATTGTAGGATGATGACTTCTGTCTCTCAAGATAGTATATCATTTCTCCATGTCATACCCCTAATAAGAACATCTGTGGATCTACGTGACATCCTACCAAAAGCATTTTTATTTTTGTCTTCATTTTTAGATTTCATTTTTAGATATGAAGATGAAAATAAAACATCACAACATCAATCCAGTCTAAAGATGAAAGCCAAGATCAAGAGACTAGGATACTACTGGCCTTCGATGATCACACACTATATGGATGTAGTTAAGAGATGTCACCAATGTCAGGTATACGATGTGGTCTTACACCAACCACCCAACATTCTACATCCAACATTGGCCTCATGGCCATTCGAGTGTTGGGGTATTGACATAGTGGGACCTATCGATCCTCCTTCTATCAAGGGTCATCGATTCAATCTAGCTACCACCGACTACTTTTCCAAGTGGGCAGAGGAGATCCTATGTAGAGAGGTCATAGCTCATTAGGTGCTTCAATTTTTTAGGATTCATATCGTATATAGGTTTGGGGGTGCCTAGACTAATTATATCTAATAATGATACTGCATTCAAGAGCACTAAAATCAACAGCTTTGTCTAAAGACACAGTATAGATTCGAGATATTCTGCCATCTATTACTTGAGGGAAAATGACTTAGTAGAAGCCTTCAACAAAACTCTCGCCCATATATTATAGAAGACACTCAACGATAACAAGCGGTAGTGGCATGAGTAGTTAGTTGAAGCCTTTTGGGCTTATCATACCATATACAGGACTCCAACTCAATCTCATTCTCCTTAGTGTATGGGTCTGAAGTAATTCTACCATTAGAAGTCCAACTCCCATTATTAAGGATAGCTGTGCATAGTAAAATCACAACAAAGTAGAAAGCCAAGTTATGGTTAGAAAATCTTGAAGGTTTAGAAGAGATGCACCTCTGGGCATGCTAGAACCTCGATTGTATAAAGCCAAAATGATTCAAGCTCATAACAAGTTGGTCCGTCCTAGAGCTTTTCAAGTAGGAGAGCTTGTTTTAGTTATAAAGAGACCAATTGTTGTTCGTCGAAAGATCATAGATAAGTTTAAACCCATTTGGGAAGACCCTTTCGCCATAGAAAAGGCCTACCAAGGAGGATCTTATTAGCTTATGAATTATAAGGGAGAGCGTCATATGCTTCTAATCAATGGCTCTACTTACAGAAATACTATCCATGAATCTTGCTTGAAAACAATTATCAATAAAATTTCTTTCATCTCAAATTTCATCTCTTCATAATGGTTAAAAATATGTTTGCTTGTGAATCTGCCACGACTTATTTAGGGTAGGTATAAGGAACTCAAGCGGTGTCCTATCCTTTAGCAATACAACACTAACACAAACTACACACAATTACATAAAATAAACACATATCTTTTATCTCAGGCTACTTTGATGTGGGATAATATCCCCACGGTTATTTTACTCTGGCGGTGACTACCTTGCTAATGTGTCACCCCAGTGGTTACATGTCTAGTGGATGTAAGTCTACAAGCTTTCTTCCTAACTTGACCATTGCACACCAACGAGCACATTGTTAGTTTGGTTGGCCTTATTGTGTAGCCGATAAGCTACCTCATGATGACTTTATTTTAAGAGGATGTAACCTTACATGCTTTCTTCTTGAACTAGCCATCGTGCACTGATTGGATACAATATATTTAAGGCTTAGGATAAGTCCCCCAATGGATCCTTTCCTCCTGACTACTTCAAGTCTAGGTCCTTACATGAAATTCCCCACTTGATAGTTGCTTAGGTCGGATAGCATCTGCCTCATCGATGATAGACTATCCTAGCAATCAGTTCCACTTTAGGGAGATGTAAGTATACATGCCTTCTCTCTAGACTAATTGTCACACACCGATGGGAACCTTAAGTTGGTTGGTGCTCGCCATGTTGACGGCAGCCCACTTGGTGGATACACCACTCATGGCTGATATAAGTCTACAAGCATTTTCTCGGAGTTGGCCACCGTATACCTATAATCTTTTTTTATAGGGTTCTAGATAAAGCCACTAGTAGCACCTCCCCTGTATGCACTCTATTTGGTTCACATCCTTAGCGACCCCATTTAGACACTACCCTAGTTACTCTTGGATTAGACAGTCCCCCTTTCCTAGTGGTCACCCTTGTGATTAGAGAATTTTTCTTGCAGAAATGTAGATTTTTCCTTAGTCCAGCAAGTCTGAGATAGGACTAGGCTGATATGAGTTCCTTCTCAGTGTAGTCCCCTACACACCAACAGGATCCGCACAAACATATCAATATATATATATATATATATATATATATATATATATATATATATATATATATATATATATATTCGCTTGTGGATTAGGAGCAAAATCCAGTGGTACCTTTTCTCAAGCAAATCTTATCTTTAGGTCAGTGTCAGCGAAAGTCCTTATTAGAATCACCTGATTACTTTTGAGTTGAAATAAGTCCCCGGGTCGGCACTCTCTCGGTAGTCTCTCTTAAGTCTGGTTCGACTTGTTGTGCCGCCAACGAGTCATCCCAATGGTAGCCCTTGCTTCGGAAGATATAAGTCTATCACACATTCTTTTTAGCATGACTGTTGCACACCAACGGACAACCTTAGGTCAGGTTCAGTTTGTTGTGCTATCAATCGATCACCCTAGTGGTCCCTTGTTCAGAAAGTTATAAGTCTACAAGCTTTCATTCTGACTTGACCATTACACCTTAGGTTGGTTAGCAGTTGGTAGACTATCCCTTTGGATTTGTAAATCTAAGATAAGCCTAGGCTGATATTATCCCCTTCTTAGTGGATCGCGCACTGATAGGGTCCATCTAAAATTAAATTGATCTTGACTATTCTTGAGTCAATATGAGCTCATAGCGGCACTCATTCAATAGTCATCTTAGGTCAAGTCTGATTTGTTGTGCAATCAGTCACCCCAGTGGTTCCTTGTTTAAAGAGTTGTAAGTCTACAAGCTTTCTTCCTAACTTGACCATTGCACACTCAAAGGAAACTCTTAGGTTGGTTAATCTTACCTGATGGCTGGTAGAGTTTCCTTTTGGATTTGTAAATCTAAGGCATGTCTAGGCTGATATTAGCTCCTTCTTAGTGGATCCATCGCACATCGACAAGGTCCATTTCATAAAATCCATCATCCCCCCTCCAGTGAAGTCTGATTCAACCCATATATCAAGCCCACCATATCTCCAGCAGATCCGAGCTCATATCTCTAGCAGATGTGCCCTCAAAATCAAAATCATATCCTCTCCTCAATGGAGCCTCAAATCATAAGTCAACAAATCAAATTAAATTTTTATCCCTAGTGGATGCCCCACCAATTAAATCAAATTGAATTCCTCCCTAGTAAGGTGCGAACCATATCCTCTCCTCAATGGAGCCCACATAAAATCAATCCTAGTCAAACCTTTATACTTAGTGGATATTCTGAACCTGCTTCCCTAGTATAAGGTTCATGCACTCATCCCCATCACTTCTTTTTCTCCCTTAATCATTTTAAACCAAATCAAACTCTCATCCTCTATGGATGAGATGGATCTACTTCCCTAGTAGAAGGTTCACATGCTTGATCCCTCAGTGGATTCTACCTTCCTCTTTTATGCCCTTGGCATGAGTTGACTTGCATTGAACTAAGATCTTGATTCTTTTCACATCTTGGGTTTAAGAGTAGATTGTCTCTATTAGTGGTTGCAATCCTTCGGACATTATTGTTCATCTTGGTCAACACCAATACGTGCGGTGCGCCTAGTTAGTTACACCACACCAATTGGGCGGCCATTGTTGACCTCACTTTTGGAGTGAGCTCTCAACTTTCTCATCATAGATATCAGACTCTTGTAGACACTAAGAGCTCCTTAGTCTTAAGACACTTCTAGTGATTAGGTGAATATCTAACTTAAGCCAAGAGACTTAGAAGAGTTAGCCATAAGAATAGGTTATGCCTTAGGGATTTAGGAAGACTTGCCTACCCTATATCCTTAAACCCAATACTCACTTCTTCCTTCAAACCAAACTTCCAAACTAAATCTCAAATTCAAATCTAAATTCCAAATCAATCCCAAAATAAATGATCGAAACCCATCAAATTCAAATTCCAAAACCCTTCATAAACCCTTTGAATTTATCTTATAGAGTTAGCCTTTGCCAAATTCAAATCAACCCCAATTCAATTGATTTTCTCTAATATAGATACAATCTCAAATCCAAATCATAAATCAAATCCCAAATCAAATTATTAAAACCCATGACCAAACTCAAATTCTAAAATTCCTTCTTAAGCCATATGAACCACCTTTATATGCTTAGCCAAAACTCCCTTTAAACCAAATCAAACTTGGTTGATTTTTTTATAAATAACAATTCCTTTATTTATATTCACAAATATAAATAAAATATAAATTCAAACCATTCAAATAAAATCAAACTAAATCAAACCAAATCAAGACCTTTCTTAAGCCATATGGACCTACCTCCATAAGCATAATCAAATCTCAACTCAAATCAACCCAAACATAAATGATTTCTTTATAAATCAATTATTCCTTCATTTATATTCATAAATATAAATGAAACCCACATTCCAACCAAAAATAAATCAAACTAAATCAATTCCCTACTTAAGCCCTTTTGACCTACATCTTTAAATTTGGTCAAATTTGCATCCAAATCACTCCAAACTCAAATAATTTTATCATAACCCATTTATATATTCATTTATATTCTCAAGTATAAATGAAATAAAAATCCAAATGGCCAAAACCAAACCCAATTCAAATCGAATTTCCAATTTTAGCCCTTTTAGCTAATTTTTTGAACTTTGCTAAATGATGCCCAAATCAATTCAAAACCCATGGATTTCTTCATGGTTCAATAATTTCTTTAGTCATTATTCCAAATATAAACACAAACTATAATTATCAAACCAAATCCAAGTCAACTCAAGTGAAGCCCATGTTGACCCCTTTTGGCTTGAATTGTCATATAAACTAAAATCCATTTGATTCCAAACCAATTGCAATTGGATTAATATTTTCATCATAAATCCATATGTGAGTTCAACTAAACTTAAATCAAGCCAAGACCAAACCAATTGACCATTTAGGTCCACTTGACCCAAAGTGGCCTAAAGACCCTTTTTGAGCCAAGTTATAATCCAACCCAAATTGGATTGAACTAAGCCTATCCAAATCCCATATCATGATCCTAGGGTGATCAACTACCTTGAATTGGGTCAAACCAAGTCAACTTGGTCCTTTGACCAAGTCAACCTTTAGCCCAAATTAAACCCAACTTAGCCAAAACCCACCATATACCAAATTGATTGAAACCATTAATCCAAACCAATTCATAATCAATGATTGAACATAACCAAACCCTCAATTGAGCCAAACCAAGCCTAATTGATCATTTGACCTAAGTTGATCCAAGTTGGCCTAAAAAGCTAAAATGGGTCAAATCATGATTTGATCCAATTTGATTGCAACCAATGGCTCAAGTTCATTCCAAATCACTTGTTGAACTTGACCATAGCCATGATTGAGCTCAATTTAATCAATTGGTCAACTTGACCCAACCTAGCCTAAATTGACCTAAAAGCAAAATTAGCCAAAAATTAAAATTAAATCCAAATTAAACTAAACCAAAGCCTACAATCATTTTAAATTAACCCATTAAACATGAACCAATACCTAACCCAACCCAATTTAGTCAATTTGGCCAAATTGGTCAACTAGCCCATTTGAACTATTTGAATCTAAAAGAGTCAAAATCAAATGTAAGCTAAATTAATCAAACCACTTGAACCAAAACTCTTCAAATCATCATTTAAACCTAACCCATGTCTAGGTTTGACCCAATTTGACCAATTGGTCAACCCAAACCCAAATGAGCCTATTTTGACCATATGAAGCCAAATCACCCAAAGCTAACCCATGGGACCTAGGACCTGGCCTAACCTTACCCAAACCAGTCCTAACTGATTCCCAAACCAACCCAAGTCCATAATGGGCCCCACCCAAGCAATGAGTCATTAGACAAACCTTCTTTCCATTGGATCCTCACATTAACAAGCAAAGTCAACTCCCCCATCACCATGGCAGCCCCAAAGCACTCAAGTGAGGCTCCACTTGAACCACCTAGCTCACTTAACGCATCTTAGGTCAGCCAAGGACCAAGGGAAGTTCACCTCTTCCTCAGTCAAGCCAAAATTGGAAACTCATGGATTTAAGCCAAGAGATCTTTGCACACTAGCCCTTGGGCAGCCTCCAACTGTCATTTCCACTCAAGTTGAACCACGTGGAGTTGGAAATGACCTCTTCGGCACCCTAACGATGGCTTTTTGATCGAAACAGGCCTGCTCATCCCATCCATCCATCAAGCACGATTTCGAGGTATACTCCCCCAATTCGAGTGGGATTCGACATAATTCGCACTGTGAGAGTTCCCTAAACCATTTCAAAACTTTTCAGAGCTTTTCTAAGCATCCCTAAGCTCCCTCAATTGGCCATTGCTCTCTGCTTGTGAACCCAAAAATGGGAGCCCTTCCTTGATTCAAACTTTTCCTCCACTCAACCAAATCTCAATCAAATTTACACACACCTTCACTACACCTAATCGAGGCCAACTAAATCATTTCCCAAGCTTCCAAGCCACCAGAGATAGGACTTTGATCAAGGCTGAATGCCAAATCCAAGGAGCTTGGTCCATAGAGCAAACCACCTCAAATCAAGGCTCGTGCAGCTCAACAGAACTTCATTTCTACCAAACGAAGCTACTTTAGTCAATCCCACCACCAGACATTAGCTTTAGTGAGGTAATTCTTCTAAACCATTAGATTCAGGAAAATGTGTTGGTCCTTTTCAAAGGAAATTTTTATGTCATGCATTCTTTATCATTAGATGTGCTCATCTCCTCTCTCTGATGGTGTGTGATCAATTTGATCCCAATCTGAGCTCGGGTGAGCTCGGATCGAATGGAGAAAGATGGACGGTATCCGTCTTTTGCCATCTATGAAGGAGACGAATCATGGGCCATCTGTTCCACATTATCAAAATGGATGGTCCTGATCTGATCACATGCAGATCCCTTGATTAATCCTTCAAAACCACGAGTCTGATTGTGGCCGTCTGATCTTAGATTAAATGGTCCACAAAAAAGTGTGCCCGCTGTAATCCGAGTCAGCCTCCTGATTTGATAACATAAATACCATATCCCATCACTCCACGTGGAAAGCGTGCACTGCATTAGCAGCCACGTGGCATCGACAAGATTAAGGGTTAATTAGGATTATTTTAATTAATTTTTTAAGGTTGAATCTTCCTAAAATCATAACTAATCTTAAAAAAAATATAAAAATATAAATAAGGGCACATTTTGAAGATATTTTAGAGTATAATCTATTAAAATTATTATTAATTAATTTTGAACAATATTTTTTGCTTAATTAAAGATTAATTAAAAATTTAATTAGCCTAATTACCCTATGATTAGTTGTCCAATTAATTTTAAATTATCTAGAGATGTTTAGGGGGATGACCTCTACCTTCTCTATTTTCCTGAAATTTATTGGATAGTTAATTAGAAAAATCAATAGATTAAGCCTTAATTACTCTCCAATCTTAATTAGTGATAATTAAGCAAATGAATAATGGTTTAATTAATTATTAAGCTTATTATCTTCTATTAACAGTGGGGAGCTTTAGGGAAATGGTTTGGGTTCACTCCTTATAACCATTTCATTAAACCTCCTCATTTATTTCAAATTAATTAAAGCTTAATTAATTGATTAGCCACTTAATTAATCAATTAAAATAGAAAGGATATTTAATTACTTCAGAGCCTCATTGCATGTTTGAAATGAGTTAGGGATTGGGATTGAGGCCACTTCCTTGATCTCTTTCCCCTAAGTTAATTTCATCATTCTAATTAAAAAATATAATCAAAAGATTTAATTAACCAATTAAAGGCTTAATGAAATTAATTTAAAATCCATTGATTCATAACTTAACTTTGTTTAAGCAATCTTGGGTATCTCATTGGGTGTTCAATAACCTAAAGAGAGAGCTAATGAAATCATGGTTAGCTCACATGTGTTAAAAAACCATGAAAGTAATTAAGTGAGCTCCTTAAGATTAATTAACTTTTAATTATGAGCCGATTGCATTAGGCCCCTTTCATTTCTTAGGAGCATTGCTAATTTACTTTTCATGTGATTGCATCTCATATTGGTTCATCATTATTTAGCTAATTAACTTAAGGTGATATAGGTAAGGGTTAATTAATGGATTTAATTCATACCTTAACCTAATCAAGACATAAAATCAACCTAATTGCTCTTCATTAAACTAAATTAACTCATACATGGGGGATGGGATTAAGATTAGAAAACCTCTTTCATATTTCTTTAAATCAATCAAACATAAGATCAAAATAGCTTTAAGAAACTTTGGTTTATTTAAAATGAGTTGATTTAATATGATTATCCTTAGGACTTAGTTGGATTGAATGAAATTACATGCTTGTGTTTCTTTATTTATCCAATCATGTTAAAATATTGTATGCCACTTGTATTCATGCATTCATTTCTTTCAAATTAATCAAAGAAAGATGATTTCTTTTATGTCAATTTGCATGTGCTGACTGAACTAGAAATATGTGTGGCTATTATCACTATTAAATCTCAAATGTATTTTCAAAAGTTTATTAATGAATGATAATATATATTGTGACATAAGTTATGTATACATAGGAGATGCATGTGAATATAAACTTAGTGTATGAAGTGAAGTCTCTTTTTTACATTCACGTATTGATTTGCATAAGCTTGAATGTTAATGGGTATATTAGTCTGGACATTCTGAGGACGCATGACTTTAATAGCCCCAAAGAGGTTCCTATCTCACTCCCCTGGTACAGAATAATGACAATGTACTCGTTTGATTTCATTCTTATGCATCTTAACATTGAAATTTAGATAGAGCTTTAATTCATTTACACAAATAAACCGAATCAAATCAAATACAATTTTTGCATTGTTTTTTCTATACTTATAGTTGTTTATACATCCATATGTATTTAAGAATAGCGTGTATATTAGTCTAGACATTTTAGGGACGTGTGGATTTAAGTAGCCCCATGGAGGTTCCTACCTCCTTCCCCTAGTGTTGAACAATGGCATCGTACTTTCTTAAAACTTGTATATATTTGAATGTGTATTTAGCTAGTGAATGAAAACCCCATTTTTTAATTTAAAAGACATGCATTCATACTTTGTTTAAATTGTTGAATTAATTAATCATATGATTTAGGGCTCTTTTATTATACTTTTGTATAAGAATTTAGATAGAATTTTAAATTAATATGACAAAAATAATTCAACCAAATGAAATATCAATTCTAGGTATATTTGCATACATTCATCATTAAAGTGTGCTAAGATATAAATTGCATGTATAAGTATGTTTAGGACTTAACCATATACATGCCATATATATGATGGAAAGAAATGAACAAACATGTGTTATGTGATAGTAATTCATTCCAATTAATCTTAAGATATCTTTCTTATTGAATGAGTTTATTTAAAGTAAACCTAAATCTATGATTAATTAAAACATGTAATAAGTCATTCACTAAAAAGAATTGATTAATTAATTTGCTTTAGATGTGACATAAGGTAGGGATAAAAGAGAGTGATCCTCTCTTTCTTTCTCTTCATAACACTTAGTTGTTTATGTAAGTCAAGATGAAACAAAAGAAAACATAAAGTAAAATTCATAAATTAACTAAGCCACTTAAAGTGGAACCTTCCTTTAAAATTAAATCTCTTCATACTGAGAAAATCTTAATTCTAAAGCCTAGTTAGGACATACCACACAAGCCTTGACATACACATTAGATTAATTCACCACTTCTAATTTTATGTTAGGGCAGTGCATGATTTGATGTATGCTTATTTTATGATGTACTATTATATACTAGATGTTATGGTGTATGCCTCATAGACTGGATGTTAGACCATGATTAGCCTAATTATATTTTATGCAAGAGATTATGCTTAAGGGGTACTTAAAATAAATATAAATGCTCTCTTTTGTAGGTTGCTTAACCCCTAAGCATGATCTATAATAGGACATGTGGACTTGGTTACCTATGTGTAGGGTGCTAAGTCCAAATTATTCATATAACTGCTTGGGTTGTATGGTGTGTTTAGCTAACACTTATTTTGTAAGTGTAGTTAGATTTACTTTTCTATTATTTTAATGTAATTGTGCATTAAGAATTTGGTTAATGTTATGGGGTTAAGGATGAACATTAGCTAAAAGATTTAATCCTAGGGTGTCATATGATGTCATAAGCCAAATCAAATGAAGAGATGGAGGGAGCATGAAGACATGAAGAAACCCATAAAACCTATCATTTGTGATTTGTAATTATTCTTTCATATATCAGGTTGTATAAGAGTAGAGCTTAGCTACCCACATTTTTTTCGGGTTATACAGCGGTACCCGACCCCACTGGCTTGTTATTCTTTCACATTGAGTTTATAAATTGTTTGATAATTTATTTACATTGTACAATAGAAATGATATATATTTTCATAGTTTCTTTATATATGATGATTTATATGTGTGGCCCATATCCGCTTAGGCTCTTAAAGAAAAATAAGCTTTTTTACCCCAATCACAACTCATAACTAAATTTTCTAAAATAACTCATAACCTCACATAAAGCCTGGGCATTGAATCAGGATAAATAAAATATTTAGCAACTCATTAGCTGGATGTTATATGTCTAATATCATGCATGCATCTTCTACCACTCTTGTAAAATCAGGGGCCCCGTTCTTACACATGTGGGAAACGCTTGACCTATGAGAGCAACTCCTACTGATGGGGCTTCACCCTATTCTTTCTTGATTTGACCCATAACTTATTTAAACATGCATTTAGGCATATAAAATCTTATGGCCTGTGTCAAAATAAAGAGTCAAAATAAAATAAAATTTGATAAGATTTGCATTAGATTAAGTATTATTCATACCACTCATGCTCTAGTCTCTTAGGGAGTGGGTTTAAGGACTTTAGTTTCTTTATAAATAATAGCATCCTAACCATCTTGTAAAACATATGACTTGACCACATAGTTTTAAAATGTAGGAGGAGTTAGTTGGCCACCACTCCTTGTGGTTATAAGTCCAGCAATCGGGTGGTTTACCCTCTCTTATGGAGGTAAACAATATACCCACTTTTGCCTTATATTTAGGTCGTGCTTTGGCCCTCACCAAAGATCTCTAAATTTAGGATCTGAGGTTGTCATTTCCCTTTGGAATTATAAGCATAAATCCTCACCTCTTAGGCATTTTCACAATCTTGTGTTGTGGGAATATAAGCCCTAGCTTTCTAATAAAATTTCAACTCAAATATATAATTCTCCTCAATTTCAAATATATAAAGCACAACCATAGGATAGTTTGGGATGCTCGCTAAGTTTTATAGTATTATGAGCATCCCCTACTTATCTCATTTTAGCTTCGATAATAAGTCTCTCATTTTGATCTATCCCACTTGATTTTCTAAATATAACCAATTTATTGATAGTCCTATCTTTGAATTCTTTGGAGAAAATAATTGCTTACTTTAATCGAGAGTATTCATAAGGAACTCACCTTCCTTAGGATGTAATTAACTATGGGGCTTGCCCCCATAAGGAACTTTAGAACCCGGTTTAAATAAATCATACTTTATTTCTCCATGTAAAGTAGTGAAAAAATCTTTGATACATTTGAAGACCCATCATACCTGATCATCTCAATAAGTATATCCTCAGATCTGCATGATGTCCCCCCTCATATACACACATCACAAACTAAAAATAAACACCATAGGTGGTTGCCGCCAAATGACACTATTATATTACAGCCATGACTTTAGCCCGTATGTTCCCTAATAACTCAGCCCTTTGAGTTATGAATCAAAGGGAATATTTGATAGCCATAAAGCCCTTCTGTCAGCTAAGGTAGGCTTAATATTGTCTCATTGGACAAACACCACCCCAGGTTTACAAGAATTCCTTGGATGACGTAACCCATGGCTGCTGACAGGGATCTTTCGATTAGGTTAAGTCGATTACCTCCTCTTACTAAGTAGACTAGGGACCATGGTAGCCCTGGATGATGGAACCATGGGATCTAGATCGGTCACATTAACATTCCACCAACCATATATTTTTAAGTTAAATAATGGTGAATTTCATAAATTTTAAACCCTAAATTTTAAACTCCACATGCTGCTATTATACGCTATGCATTTAACATTCTAATGACTACCCTTATCAAAAGTTCTCTCTTAGCATTGGGAGAGATAATTAACTATAGGTGCTTGCACCTATAAGAAACCTGGAACTAGATCTAAAGTCCTCACAAAATGAGGATGAAATCTCTGGGTAGTGTCTTATCTACTATTTCATCTACCTTCTGAAAATTTTTTTGACATAATTCAAACTCTCTTCATCAAAAGGTTGGATGCGAATTTTTGGAGCCCACAAGGGCTGCCCTAATAAGGATGTATGAGAAGCCTTCAATTTGAAATAAAATTTTATTGATGAAAAGACTAATCAACATGAAGATGTTAAATGGTGTTTTAGTGGCTAATAATTTAAATGACTTCAACATTGTAACAAACCAGTTAAGCTCTGTTGGCATCAAGTTTGATGATGAGGTTGGGGTTTTGTTACTTCTATCTTCATTATTAGATAATTGCGATGGTTAAGTTATTATAGTGCATAGCCCTTTAGGATATAAAGTTAAACTTTGATGATCATGGGTTTAACATTAAATGAAGACGTTCACAAGAGGGAAAATGGTGAAGGTTAAAGTTTAGCCCTGGATGTTCAAACTAAACAAAGGGGTTTAGAAAGAAACTCAAATCGAAGTAGATCTAATTATAAGCTATCAGTGAAATTTAGGAATAAGGAAAGTCGAGTATTGGAATTATGGAAAGGAATGACATTATAAAGACTATATTGTTCCAAAAGGTCTAGTGGTGAAAATCAAGACATAAATCACTCCACAAATATTTTTTTGTGCCCTAATTTTATCTTTAGATAGTATCAAATCTTGGGTAGTGGACTTAAGTACATTCTCTCATGCAAGCCTAAGTAAAGACGTGTTTAAAAATTACACTCAAGGTGATCTAGGAAAGGTTTATTTGGGAGATGACAAGTCATGTAACATTATAGGAAATGATGATGTTGATACTAGGATGATAAACAGAACTATTTGGTAGTTAAAGGATATGAGACATGTTCTATGTTTGAAGAGAAACCTAATCTTTGTTTGCCAGCTCGCCTGCTTAGGTTATGCAATGACTTTCACAAGAGACTCTTGGTAGGTGAGAAAAGGAGTAATGATAATGGATTGTAGCAACATAGAAGACACTTTTTATTTGATCAATAAAGTGTTTGACTCTATTATAATAACTAGGGTAGATATTGATGCAGGTCATTAGAACTACAAGCTTGGCTATAAAAATGAGAAATGTATAAAATCTCTCTTTTCTAAAGGAAAATTTTGAGGGTTAAAATTTATAAACTTTGATTTATGTAAAGACTGTGTATATAACAAGCAAATGAAAGTTAATTTATCAAAGAGTGGGAAAGAACTAAAATCACAGAAGTTGGAGTTAGTGCTTACAGATGTATGAAGTCCTACTTTAGTTCCCTTTCTTATATATATATATATATATATATATATATATATATATATATATGTAATACAATATACTTATATATATATATATAATATATATATATATATATAATAAATAAAGATCATATATATATATATATTATATATATATATATATATATGTATGTATATATATATATATATATATATATATTTATTAAGTTAATGAGTAAAATGATGAGATTAATAAAATGATGATATTCTATCATGCATGATGGTGGTAAATTAGAGTGTTGTGATGAGGTCAAATAAACTGATGACTTAAAACATTGAGATTTTTTCATGAATGATGAGATACAATCACTCATGTCAAATCAAGCTTGAGAATTGGCGAAACTACTAGATGGAAAGAAAGTACAACATAATAAGTGGGTTTGCAGACTAAAGGAAGAACCATCTAGTAGTAAGTGCAATAAGATGAGGCTTGTTGTGAAAAGATTTTAGCAGAAGGAAGGAGTTGGCTACACTGAAATCAAACCACCCCTAAATAAATTTTTTTCTCCGCTAAAATATAAAATTTAATATAAATAAAAATTATCTTTTAAAGATGAAGTCTTATAATACAATGATTAGTCATCTAAAAGCTAATTATTTTTCACTAATTATGTATGACTCAATAATTAGGTCAAATTCGATTAATTTTTTTTAGATTCATTTATTTATTGAGCCAAATGTGAATAAGACATTTAATTATGTTAGACTTGACAAATATCTTTGATACATTATCCAAAAATGCATTCAATGCGACAAACTCATATACATCAAGAGATCATTGATCCTAGTCCAAATCAAGTCTTAGAAGTGTATCTTGAACTTTTGAAGTATTACTTGAAGTGTTAAAGAGTATCTAAATCTAGCATGTTTATAGTCAAATTTTATGACTCGATAAGATAAATTTAATGAGCTCAAGATCACTTAAATCTCAAGTTATTAAAGTAAATAAATATTACAAATATAAATTATGATCAAAAGATTTAATATGTATCACTTGATAAAGTGTTTTGAGATTTTGTTTGAATTTATCAAAATGCTCTTAAAATTTTATAAATAAAATTTCATCATCACTATGGAGGAGGAAGGAAAGAGTTAAGTTTAAGAGTTTGAAACTAGTTATCACCATCATATCATCACATTAATTGTGGTGACAACCAAATGGTTATCTAATATCATCACTACTAATATCTATCGTAGCTCATTAATATTATGGTTTATTATTGTCTATTGTCTAACTTTTCTATAACTCATAATCTTATAACATCATATTCTCCAATTAATAAAAAGGGTGGAATTCTATAATTTCATCTACATATTAGATTATTTTTATTGGGCTATATCCCATGATTTTTTTTCTTTTTTGAGATTTTTTATTTAAAATTATTTCCTATTTGTATGTGTGCTAGATTGATAAAATTTTTATTCTATTGTGGTGAATATATATATATATATATATATATATATATATATATATATATATATATATATATATATATATATATAAGACTTGAATTTAAGAAAAAAAAGTAGATAAATAAGTTTTAATAATATAGTACTCCGCTCATAAAATTGATTTATGATAATGCTTCAGTTATGGTATTTACATATAATATAATTTTAGATGTTGTAATACATAATTTTTTTTTTTTTTTTGGAATGGGTGTCCACCCAACACTACACATATTTTGTGGGTGGAGATGTCGTTATTAATCTCAAGTGTCAAATTCATCACGCCATTCCTCCACTTACTTTCCTTTTACGTGTGCACGCGAAAAGAATCGACTCTAGAAGTTTCCGATCATGCTCGCTCATCAACTGAGCTAAAAGACTGTGAGTGTAATATATAAATTGAGATTGATGTTGACTTCCTTGAATAATATATGTCGAATAAAATATAGGAGAGGAGATAGTAATATCAGCCACAGCCTTACAATCAGTTACCGGCTTCTGATTAAAATCTGCACCGTACAGCTCAAGCAAATGGATTGATCTTAGCCGTTCATGCAAAAATGCCTCAGCCACTCTTAAATGCGTGAATATGCATTAATATTTTTTTCCTTTCTCAATTTTGAATCATAATAAATATATTTATCTTAATTACTTAATTTAATAAAATAATAATTTATTTGAAGCCAGTTATAACTCCTATGAGAAAAATATATATTTTTAAATTAATTTAATATTAATTTGATATGATAATGCAATAAATAAAATAATACATTATATTTTGATATAAATTTATTACTCACATAATCAAAATTTTAATTGGCTTAGAATTTAAATGCGTTTCTTTTTATTTGAAGCATAGCACTTCTCCTATATTTGTTTCTTCAAAGGACATCACATTTTTTTATTTATTTTTATTTTTTTGAGAAATTGTGGGCATAAGCCTTTTCATTAATCCAAAAATATTAGTACATCAAAATAAATATAATCTAGAGCTGAGATACAAAAACAATAATATTTTCACTTGGGTGCCATCATAGAATGAGTGATATATGTTATAATACATCAAAACTGCAAGATGCAGTCGACCATGATCCTTCAGTATAAGATAGATAATGAGTACTGATAGAAGCATAGTGCGATTCCATTATAGATATATCACATGTAATGTCTTAACCTTTCATATTATAAGAAAACATTAAAGATAAAAAATTGCATGTTTATTTCTTTTTGAAATGAAATATTTTTTTGTCAATGTTAGAAGTAGGTATCTTATTGCATGGATCTTGAAGGTTCATTAATACTTCCTTCAATTTTGGGTGATTGAATTTGTTTTAGTCTATTAGCCAACATGAGATGGTTGTTATGATCAAGTGGCTTATGTTTTTTAGATCTACTCAAAGAACAATTAATAAAAATAGTTATTGTGCTGTATAGGATTTCTTATTATTTTGAGCAATAAAATAATTTCTTGATCTGCTTACTTTTCCACTATGAGGGAAATTTTCAGGAAATATTTTGGGCCTCTCAATTTCATTATAGGACTTGACATTGAATGTTGTTTAGGAAACATGGATGTTGGATTGATACCAAAAGCTAGTGGGAGATTAAGTTTCAAGATAAATAAAACACTCTTCCGGTCATGTGGTTAAATCAAGGCTAGACAAATTTCATGTTTAGATGAAGAGAATATATATATTTTTTTTCAATCCTTTACATGTTAATTATCACCATTTATCTAACTCCTACAACTTTATTACCTATCACCCACCAAACCTAGATAAATTTGTTGCCTGCCATCTCTAAACATTAAGGAGATAATTGCATGGTGTTTAGGGGAATGTCACAAATAGAAGTAAATTGAAAGAAGAGGGGAAATGGAGGAGTACTTGCAAGAGAGATTTTCTACTTCCTTGGAAAGGAAAAGGTGTTGTTGGTTTTGAATTTATCAGAAGTAAAAGCTTTTGGATACAAGGAGAAATTCTTTACAATACGAAAAGAGAGAATAATAGTGACGTTAATGTCTTTATTTCCATGTTCAACTCTCATTTTTGTGGCAGGTGGTGGTGTTCATTCTCAATTATTGACATAAATAAAATGATATCTCAATTTTTATTTTCAAGTTATGATGAAGAGAATTTATTATTATATTCTATCTTTTCGTACATAGTGGAATATTTGATCTTTATGCGATCGTAGATACAAGTGGATATCACTGAATCACACATGTACATATATCTTGTAGTTTTAATATCTACTATATTTATTCTTAGAAATTATAATTAGGTTCTTGGAAATAAAGATTAGAAAAATTCAAAAATTTCATTTTCTTAATGTTGCTAAAATGTGAAGGACCGCATCCTTTCTTTTTGACCATTCTCATATTAGTTGAACTTCATCACTAGTTTAAGTTCTTTGCAATAAGCTAGATACAAGTTTTTTTATGTTCATCTTGTGGCTTTGACAGAACTAAAAAAAAATGTAAATATTGCTGTTAAGTTATAGAGCTTAATTTTTGTCTTATGAAAAAAAAATACGTAAACTCGGTCATGAATCATTTTATTATAGGTGTTTTTGATATTTTATTGTATTTGTTGGCACTCTTAATTTATTTTCAATTATAAATGATAACACTATCATAAGGTTGTATATTTAAAGGATTGGAACTGTTAAACCTTCAATCTTTATCAAACTAAATATGAAATAGTCATCGCTTGGATGAGACATTATATTATTCTTCAAAATAACATGAAAAAGTTTAGTAAGATAAAAATTCCTTGATATTCTAAGTATTTCCACGCTTCTATCGGAATATCATCAGGCCTACTTTCTAACATTTTATTTTTTAAAAATCTCCAACTTCAATTTTACTAATATGATGATTAAAATAAAATCTCTATTTTTATTTAAGATAATAAGGATGCTAAAGCACATCTTATTCTCAAACCCTTCATTGAAAATTTTATCAAAAATATCTCCTCTAAGTACAAAAATTCACGAATTTAATAGCCCCATCACTCCTCGAGCATCTCCAAAAAATGAACAAAAGTGAAGAGCCTAACAAATTATATTATTTATTTAATATCCAGTACCATAATAAAAAAAAACATGTATTAATTAACTTAAACACGTGTTGAACTAACTTAAGTGATTCAAATCAAAATCAAATAAACTTGCTTTGGGAACATCATAACTAGTAAAAGTTAACCAACCCAACTAGAAGAAGTAGCTCACTAATCAAATAAACTTTCTATGGAACCATAAAAATTTGTGAAAGTTAAACAACAATAATGTGAGTCACTATAGCACCCAAGAGAATGAATTGGCGATATTAAAATTTTAAACGAATCTTAAATTTTAAGTTTTAGTAGAAAATTTATTTTTGATTTTATAATGACAAGATATAATTCTTAATGCAGCAAAATTAAAAGTATAGTAAAGTAAAGAGAGACAATAGACACACAATTTTTATGTGGTTGGGCACAAACCCCAAAATCGGCTCACGCCCCCTGCCACTGCTAGAGTCCACTAAATGCAAAAATAGCTTACAAATAGTACTCTCCTATAACGGGGTGAGTACAACCCCCTACAATAATATGTACTCCCCTACAAAGGGGCGAGTACTACCCTAATATAAATTTTATAGCACAAAAAAATATAAAATAATAAATTTCAATAAAATAAATATCTCACAAATATACGAAGCTATCCAATTCAAAAAATGATTCACAACTTACAAATGTTAATATTGATAAGAAATAATAAAATAAATATCTAAAAGTGATCTTACTAAGATGTTTATGTTATTACAATTTGTAGACTAATATAAAAATTATTTCAAAATAAATTCACAATATTCTTTTGCACAATAAAATAAATTTCAGCAAGGAATAATTTATTTTATTTTAACCAAAAAGATTCTTTCAATTAAAGCTAATGATCACAAAATACTTAAATAAAATGAGTATATGATAGATCTAAGTAGGCTAGTAAGCTTTTAATTAAAAAGAGAGATCGAACAAATATGAGAATAATTTCAGCATAATAATTTAATTTAAAATGCTTAAAATATACCTCTAAAATAGATCTAAGAATAAATGATCTTTCAAAATGAGATTAAAACAAATTTGTAGGAAGTTAAAATTTCAACAAGTTGAAATAGATCCTACAAACTATCACAAGAGTTTTCATAAAAGATGATTGAGAAACTTTGATGTGAAAACAATGTCCAAAGACTAATCCACCAAAAATATAAATTGGAAAGAATAAATAGATGGTAAAAATAGCATGAACAACTAAAAGGATTAAGATCAAGAAAACAAACTCAAGTAATTTGAGAAAGCTTGCTTAGTTGAAGATGTTGAAGCTTCCAAACCAAGGATTTGATCTTGCAATATTTGGAGAACACTTGGAAGGAAAATCTAACAAATTTTCTCTTAGGTTTATTGGAGGGATTTTGAATTTTGAATGAGGAATGCTTTCATGAAGAGAATGAGGGCTATTTATAGGCAAGAATGTCATTTTAAATTATTTCAAAAATATATATTATTCTAACCTCATGCTATCATGTGACAATTTAATATTCAATAAAAATATAATTTATATTAAATAAATATTAAATTAAAGCAGCCAAAATTTGACTATTTACATGGGCAAGTCAAAACTAATCAAATATGGCTCTTAATATATTCAAAGCATGTAGCATGCATTCATTATTAAAATCAGCTAATGTTTGAAAAGTCATAATAAATTCAATTTTAATCAAACTTGGGTCATGTGACCTATCAAATTAAAGGAAAAAAAAAATCCAAGGAATACATTAGAGATGAAATCGAAAATAAATTCCTTGATTATAAAATGACTTTGGCTAAAATACAAAATTTCATATATTTTTGTTAATTTTGACATGTGACATTTAAATATTATGATATAATTTATATATAATAATACATATGTTAGTTATCATATAACCATCAAATTAAATTAAAATATTTAATTATATTAAGTAAATAAAATAATTACACTGAATAGTCATTATCATTTATTATTTTGACAATTCAAATGCTATGTATGAAACATAAAATTCAATGTTAATTAGATAGTGATTTATATAAATTAACCTCATTAAAATAATATGTTAAGTTGTGAGCAAATTGATTCATGCCAATGAATAAATGCATATAACATAAAATATTATATTTTGAGCTTCACATTATCCAATTTGATCTATCTTTCATTCTTCTACTCTTGCAATTTTCTCAAATATATTATGAGATGTATTAGATATGTAATTAGCAATTGATATATCTGAAACACATAAAAATATTCATTAGAACATTCAAGCATTCATTTGTTATCATCAAAATTGATCGGATTGAACATGAGGCTCATTAAGCCAACAATGCTATCATCTAATAATTTAATATTCAATAAAAATATAATTTATTTTAAATAAATATTAAATTTAAGTAGCCAAAATTTGGCTATTCACATGGGAAACTAAAAAATAATCAAATATAACTCTTAATATATTCCAAGCATGTAGCATGCATTCATTATTAAAATCAGCTAATGTTTAAAAAGTCATAATAAATTTAATTTTAATTAAACGTGGGTCATGTGACCTATCAAAATAAAGGAAAAAAATTCAAGGAATCCATTGAAGATGAAATCAGATATAACTTCCTTGATTATAAAATGACTTTGACTAAAATACAAAATTTCATATATTTTTATTAATTTTGACATGTGATATTTAAATATTATGATATAATTTATATATAATCATACATATGTTAGTTATCATATAACCATCAAATTAAATTAAAATATTTAATTATATTAAGTAAATAAAATAATTACACTTAATAGTCATTATCATTTATTATTTTGACAATTCAAATGCTATGTATGAAACATATAATTGAATGTTAATTAGAGATTTATATAAATTAACCTCATTAAAATAATATGTTAAGTTGTGAGCAAATTGATTCATGAATGAATAAATGCATATAACCTAAAATATTATATTTTGAGCTTCACATTATCCATTTGATCTATCTTTCATTCTTACTGCAATTTTCACATATTAACATGAGATGTATTGGATATGTAATTAGCAATTGATATATCTAAACACATAAAAAAATTCATTAGAACATCAATTTTTTTATCATCAAAATTGATCGGATTGAACATGAGGCTCATTAAGCCAACAATCTCCCCCTTTTTGATGATGACAAACTAATGTTGGGTATTGATTTTGATGAAGGTGCAAATTGACCTTTCATCATAGTTTTTGAAAAAAATTCTCTTCTAAAAAAATTTATGCACAAGAGATGAATAATGTTGCTCCCCCTAAATGTATGCATAAAATAGACTTAATACTAACCAACATTTTACTCTTCTCCCCCTTTTGACAACATCAAAAAGTGAGAACAAGCCACATTCAATTTTAAATATAAGGATCTAACATTCCAAGCATGCATCTTAAAGTACAAAAATGTTCTTCTAGTAAAGGTTTTGAAAAAATATCTGCAATTTATAAATCGATACTAATAAAATTAATATTAACATCACCTTTCAAAACATGATCCCTAATAAAATGATATCTAATTTCTATATGCTTGGTTCGTGAGTGTTGGATAGGATTTTTGGTCAAACTAATGTACTAGTATTATCACACTGAACTAGAATGTGATCTTGCTTAATACCAAAATCTTCTAATTATTGCTTTAACCAAAGGACACGAACACCTGGTAGCTATGTACTCGACCTGTGGATAAAGCTACATAATTTTGTTTCCTAGATGACCAAGACATAAGTGATGATCCTAAAAATGACATGTGCGATGTACTTTCTATCTACTACTTTGCAAAATCAGCATCGAGAATAAGCAACCAAATCACATGATAAAGAATTTTTAGGATACCATAAACCTAACCTAGTAGTGCTATTAAATACCGAAAGATGCTTGACTGCTACTATGAGATTCTTTGGGTTGGCTGAAAATGAGCACACAAACAACAAAACATAATATTAGCCTACTAGTAGCAAGGTATAAAGTGAACCTATCATACTCTATAAAGTTTTTGATCAATGATTTTCCTAATTCATCTAAATCTAATTTTGTAGATGGGCTCAGGAGTTTTACTAGATTTAAATCTTTTCATGTCAAACCTCTCAAGCAATTCATTTTGTGTACTTAGTTTGATGATGAATGTCATTTTCTTGTTGCTTCACTTGAAGACCTAAGAAAAAATTAAGTTCTCCCATCATACTCATTTCAAACTCTTTAGACATCAAAGATGAGAACTCATGGCATAAAGATTCATTTGTACTTCCAAATAATATATCATCTACATACACTTGTACCACAATCAAATCATCATCTATGCTCTTAAGGAATAAGGTGGTATACTCTATCCTTTTTAAATCCATGATCTATCAAAAGTTACTTAACTATCATACCAAGCATGAGGAGCCTTTTAAACCATATAAGGCTTTCTTTAATTTATACACATGATTTGGACAATCAAGGCTCTCAAATCTAGGTGGTTTCTCTAAATACATCTTGGTCGATAAATCCATTCAAAATGCACTCTTGACATCCATTTGAAAAAGTTTAAAATCCCTAAAATAAGCGCATAGCTTCTAGTCTTTCTGGGTGCAAAAGATTCCTCAAAATCTATACCTGTACCCTTGTGCAACTAACCTAACTTTATTTCTAATAATACAACTTGAATCATCTAGCTTATTCCTAAAGACCCATTTTGTTCCAATGACATTTTGATCTTGGGTCATGGGACTAATTCCCAAACATCATTTCTTACAAATTGATTCAACTCCTCTTCCATAGCAATAATCCAAAAATTATCATTTAATGATTCTTCTAAATTTTTAGGTTCAACCTTAGATAAAAATTCTGAATGATCTACAACTTCTCTACTATGTCTTCTAGTAACTCCTTTTGAAGGATCTCCTATAATTAGTTCCTTTGGATGATTTTTATTATATTTCCATTCTTTAGGCAATGAATCATCTATATTATCTTCAAAAGATATTTTCTTAAAATTATCAATCTCTTCATCAATCACTTCATTTCTAATAGGATCAATTAAATTTTCATCAAAAATAACATGTATTGATTCTTCTACAATCATTTTTCTCTTATTATATACTCTATAAGCTCTACTAGAAAGAGAGTATCCTAAGAAAATACCATAATCTGATTTGCAATCAAAATTACCTAAATGATATTTTCCATTATTAAAATAAAGCATTTACATCCAAATACATGAAATTGTTCAATCTTAGGCTTCTTTCCAAAAAATAATTCATAGGTGTCTTCTTCAAAATTGGTCTAAAATAGTTCCTATTCATCACATAACATGTAGTATTTACTACTTCTGCCTAAAAATATTTTGGCAATTTATACTCATCAAGCATAGATCTACTTAATTCAATTAATATTCTATTTTTTTTCTCTCTACTACTCCATTTTGTTTAGGAATTCTAGGTGCAGAAAAATTATGTCTAATCCCATGTTCATCACAATAATCCTCAAATAATTTATTTTAAAATTCTCCACCAAGATCAATTTGAATCCTATTAATCAAAAGGCCTTGTTCTCTTTGAATATATTTAGAAAATATTCTAAACTCACCAAAAACATCATCCTTGTAAGTCATAAATAGAACCCAAGTATATCTAGAGAAATCATCAACAATCACAAAACCATAATTTTTTCCACCTAAGCTAGTGGTGCTAATAAGACCAAATAAATCCATGTGCATTAATTCTAGAGGTCTAGAAGTAGAAATAATATTTTTACTTTTAAATGATCTTTTAGAATGCTTACCATGAATACATGCATCACAAACATAGTTTGAATGAAAAGTTAATTTAGGCAATCCAACTACTAAATCAAGTTTGGCAATTTTATTAAGTATGTGCATGTTAATATGACATAGTCTCCTATGCCATAACCATATATCATCATGAGTGCTTTTAAAACAAAGTAAATTCAAATTCACATCATGAAAGTTATCTAAATCAATGACATAAATATTTTTATATCTTTGTCCTACTAACAAAACATTTTCATTATTTTTTATAATGCAATATGATGCATGGAATACTATATTCAAACCTTTATCACATAATTGACTAATAGAAATTAAATTATGTTTTAATCCTTCTACTAGAAAAACTTTATCTAACGTGATAGAATTCTTACAAATAGAACCAATGCCAATGATCTTTCCCTTCGCATTATCTCCATATGTAATAAATCCTCCATCACTTGATTCTAAAGTTGTGAATTTATCTTTATCTCCCGTCATATGTCTTGAACATCCATTGTCCACGTACCACATGCCTTCTTAGATTTTTCTTTGAAGGAATTCTTACAAAAGAAACTCACATGTTAACTTTTGGAACCCAAACATGTTTGGGTCCACATTCTAAATTTGAAGCAAGATATCTAGCATGTGTGGTTTGTGTAGTGCTTGTACCTTTCGGTATCCATACATAAGATGACTTCTTAGTATTTTGTAATTTACGTGCATAACAATCAAATGAAATATGCCCTTTTTATCACAATAGTTGCACCAAACATTAGTGTTTGCATATGACTTAGCACGATAATTATAAGGTATATGAGTGTGATGTGTATGATACAAATAATTTCTATTAAATATTTTTCTTGATGAAGTATTATAATAAACTTGTGATTTCAAACATAATTCTAATCTTGCTTTTAACAAGATATTCTCTCTTTCAAGTTTACATACAAGTAAGGAATAATTTAATAAAGAAGTATTTGTACTTTTTAAATTATCACATTCATTTTTTAAATCACAAAAATGCATATCTAAGTTTTTATGTCCTTTTTCTAAGGTTTTGTATTTTCTTTTTAATTTTTTATATTCAATAACTAAATCATTAAAAGCATAATCTAATTCATCATAAGATATATCATTACATACCTCTTGAGAATCTAAGTCAGATTCTCCATTTGCCATAAGACATATGTTGACCTCTTCATCGGATGAGCAAGTACTTGATTCATTTGAATCTGGATTGGCCCAGAAAGCCATCTTCTTCTTCTTCTTATGGTACTTTTTCTTCTTCATATTTTTTCTTCTTTTCACATCAATCTCTTTCTTCTTTGATTCTACAAGTTCTGGACAATCACCTCTTATGTGTCCAGGCTTTTTACAATGGTAGCAAATGATACCTTCACCTACAGGAAATTTTTTAGTTTGAAATTTATAGTTTTTAGAATTTTTATACCTTTGATTCTTCTTCCTTAGCAAGTTCCCAAGCTTTTTGGATAGCATGACCACCTCATCACTATCACCATTTGAGCTTGAGGTGTTATGCTCATCACTGTCATCAACTTGTAATGCAATGGCTTTTCTTTCTCCTTCTCCCTTTTTTTATTGAGTTATCCATCTTATCCCTTTGAGCAATAACTGTTCATGTGCTATCAAAGAACCCAAAAGATCAAGTGGATAAGTAGATAAATCTTAGCTTCACTAATAAGTTACTTTAGCTTCCCATTCTTTTGGAAGACATCTAAGAATCTTATAGACTAAGTCTTGATTCCTATATGTTTTCCAAGAGAATGCAATGTGTTAATTATTTTCATGAATCTGTATACATATCGAAATAAATTGAAGGAGACATATGAAATAACTCATATTCATGAACAAGAATGTGAGCATTTCACTAGTTCCTTAATAGCTGAACAATAAAGCACAATATAAAGTATTACAAGCCCTAGCATTTAATTCATCAAGTTCTCTTTCAGCTACAGACCATTCCTCAAAAGATTTTTCTACTTTAATTCCATTTACTTCTATTGTGGGTGTATGATATTGATGTGTCAACATATACCACATGCGTGTATCTTGACCTCTTAAAAATGTACTAATTCTATTTTTCCAATAATGAAATGGTACATTATCTAAAAGTGGAGGTCTATGAGTGGATTGTCCCTCTGGTAGTGAACCCATTGGGAAACCTTGTGCCATAGAAAAGATTTACTCTTGAATGTTAAGCCAATAAAAGAACCTAGGCTCTGATACCAATTGTGAGTCACAATTTTTTTTTTTTTTTGAGTTTTGAAATTGGATCTTTACTTAGCAAATTTGTGTATGCTAAATGAAAATCCAAGTGTGTTTGATTTTTATGTTTTAATTTTTAAAAAGGGATCTTTACTTTAGCAAATTTGCGTATGCTAAATAAAGTCTAAAATGTATTTATTTTTTTTTATTTTTGAATGTCGGGGTTTCTATTTAACAAATGTGGTTTGTAAAATAAAATCCAAATAACTGTCTAACTAATAACTAACTAAAACCTAATAACTAAATAACTAAAACTAATAAAAAACTAACTAAATAACTAATAACTAAACTAAGTAATAATAATAAAACTAGCTAATAAACCAAATAATAACTAACTTAAGATAAAAATAATAACATAACTTAATAATAAAACTAGTAAAAAACAACTAAACTAAATAACTAATAAAACTAAATAACTAAATAATAAAGCCTAATAAACTAACAAAAAAATGAGTATATGATAAGAAATAATCTCACAACTTACAAATGATCACTTAAAAAATTTTGGCAAGATAAAATGCTCACTTAATATTGATAAGAAATAATAAAATAAATATCTAAAAGTGATCTTACTAAGATGTTTATGTTATAACAATTTGTAGACTAATATAAAAATTATTTCAAAATAAATTCACAATATTCTTTTGCATAATAAAATAAATTTTAGCAATTAATAATTTATTATATTTTAACCAAAAAGATTCTTTCAATTAAAGCTAATGATCACAAAATACTTAAATAAAATGAGTATATGATAGATCTAAGTAGACTAGTAAGCTTTTAATTAAAAAGAGAGATCTAGCAAATATGAAAATAATTTCAGCATAATAATTTAATTTAAAATGCTTGAAATATACTTCTAAATTAGATCTAAGAATAAATGATCTTCCAAAATGAGATTAATGAAAAAAATATTTCAAGAAACCAAAAGAAATTTGTAGGAAGTTAAAAATTTCAACAAGTTGAAATAGATCCTACAAACTATCACAAGGATTTTTCACAAAAAGATGATTGAGAAACTTTGATGTGAAAAATAATTGATAAACCACCAAAAGTGGTGAAAGCTTAAGAGATGTTGAAGCTTTCAAACCAAGGATTTGATCTTGTAATATTTGAGAACACTTGGAAGGAAAATCTAAGAAATTTTCTCTTAGATTTGTTGTAGGGATTTTGAATTTAAAATGAGGAATACTTTCATGAAGAGAATGAGAGCTATTTATAGGCAAGAAGGGAATTTTGAATTATTTCAAAAAAATATATTATTCTAACCTCATGCTATCATCCAATAATTTAATATTCAATAAAAATATAATTTATATTAAATAAATATTAAATTTAAGCAGCCAAAATTGGTTATTCACATGGGCAAGTACAAAATAATCAAATATGGCTCTTAATATATTTAAAGCATGTGGCATGCATTCATTATTAAAATCAGCTAATGTTTGAATAGTCATAATAAATTCAATTTTAATCAAACTTGGGTCATGTGACCTATCAAATTAAAGGAAAAAAAAAATCCAAGGAATCCATTGGAGATGAAATCAGATATAAATTCCTTGATTATAAAATGACTTTGGCTAAAATACAAAATTTCATATATTTTTGTTAATTTTGGCATGTGACATTTAAATATTATGATATAATTTATATATAATCATACATATGTTAGTTATCATATAACCATCAAATTAAATTAAAATATTTAATTATATTAAGTAAATAAAATAATTACACTTAATAGTCATTATCATTTATTATTTTGACAATTCAAATGCTATGTATGAAACATATAATTGAATGTTAATTAGATAGAGATTTATATAAATTAACCTCATTAAAATAATATGTTAAGTTGTGAGCAAATTGATTCATGCCAATGAATAAATACATATAACCTAAAATATTATATTTGGAGCTTCACATTATCCAATTTGATCTATCTTTCATTCTTCTACACTTGCAATTTTCTCAAATATATTATGAGATGTATTGGATATGTAATTAGCAATTAATATATCTGAAATACATAAAAACATTCATTAGAACATCCAAGCATTCATTTGTTATCATCAAAATTGATCGGATTGAACATGAGGCTCATTAAGCCAACAAATAATAACAATATCGAGATTTTATCCCACTACATGGGTTCGGTTACATGAATCATTTTTCTTCTATATATAATATTAAGTATCATATTCTCATTTAATCTTAATAAATTAAGATCATTATATACTATCTTTTTAGATCTATCTCTATATTTCTTAATATAGGTCGAATCTAATACATCTACCCTCTTAATTGGGTCATTGAACTGCCAGTATTTTATGTGATCAAACCATCTAAGATGCCTCTTTCTATTCTTATCCACCACATGAGCTACTCCAACCTTATCATGTATATATTCGTTTCTCATTTTATCTTTAAGTGTAAAGCCACTCATCCACTAAGTATCCTCATCTATTCAACATTTAACTTGATTTCATGCTTCTCTTTTATGGCCAACATTCTATGTCATAAAGCATTGTAGGTCTCCCCACTATCTTATAAAATTTTCCTTTGAGTCTAAATAATACTTTCCTATCATGTAATAGGTGCATTCTTCCACTTCAACCATCCAACTTGAATTCTACTAATAACATCCCCATCTCACCATTGCTTTTGAACAATATAAGATATCTAAGATGTTTACTCTTTTATGACTTGATCACCCACTTTCACCACTCCACCATTAGATCTTATACAAGTAAAATTACACTCCATGTATTTGATTTTAGATCTATTCAATTGAAAGCCTTTAGATTCTAAGATCGACCTTCATAATTCAAATTTTTCTTGAACTTTCTCTAGTCTTATTAATATGAAGAACAACATTAGTATACATCCTCTTGTAAATGTCTAATAATAACATCCATAACTAAAGCTAAAAGATACAGGCTTAAAATTGATCCTTGATGTAATCCAATTGAAATAGGAAAATAATTTGTCAATACTCCTTGTGTTTGAACACAAGTGATAGCTCTAGTATACATATCCTAAATGACTTGAATATAAAAAAATATTAACTCCATTCTTTTCTAGAGCTCTTTGAAGCACTTCTCTTGAAACTTTATCATATGCTTTCTTTATAAGATTAAATATCATATGTAAATCCTTCTTATTCTTTATATACTTCTCCATCAAATCTTTCAACAAATGTATAGCATCCATAATAGACTTATCGGGCATAAATTCAAACTAGTCTTAAGAAACTTTTGAATCATGTCATAACCTATCCTCAATTATTCTCTCCCATAATTTTAATGTATGATACATTGATTTAATTCCTCTATGATTTGTACACTCATGTGTATCACCTTTATTCTTAAAAATAGGAACTAATAATTTTTTTTTCACTCATCTTGTATTTTTTAGTCTTTGTAAGCCAAGAAATTTCATGATCTCCTTAGCATTTCCATAATTCTATTGGAATATCATCGTATTCTACTATTTTGCCACACTTCATTTTCTATAATGCTTCTCCAACTTCATTTTAACTAATACAATAGTAAAAATAAAAATAATATTTTTATTTAAGATATTAAAATCACTAAAGTCAATCATATTTTCACAACATTCATTGAAAAGTCTATTAAATATCTCATCCACTTAAATTGAATAATTTTTTCTAATAAAATCGCTTTATAATCTCCACTTTTAATGCATTTTACTTGAACTAATTTTTTTACTTGTTCTATCTTTTAGATTTGGTTCATCCCACACGTATCCATTATGGGCATCCTGCTTTTCTATTGGCTAACTTATACATACATTTTTTTACCTCTTCGCATATTGCTTTCTTGGAATCACTACTGGTCATTATATTTTTCATAATTTTTTTAGCATTTACATCTAAATCAATTTTTATAATATTTTTTTTTATTTTATCTTTTCTTGCATATTTTGATTTCACCATCAATTATTTTTTATTAATATGATCGATTTTCTTTTGATTCTTCAAGCACATTTTTTGCAACTTACTTACTCTCATTTGTTACTTTTTCTAGCAAAACATTGTCTTTCTTAAGAAAATCTCAAATCCTAAGTTCTTTTAGCTAATTCTTAAAAATATTTCTATTATCATTTTTAAATACCTCATTTGATTTTAAAAGGGTGTTTTGATATATCTTCCAATTCTTTATTTTAAAATTTAAAACTATGTAGTCGATCTTGCTTAAACTTTTACCAATGATCTTACAATCTTTACAATATAAACAATCTATTTTTCTTATAATAAAATAATCAATCAACATTTTACTAGATTTATTTTTATAAGTGATTATATGTTCATCTCTTTTCTTAAATAAAATATTATCAATAATAAAATTATAAGTTAAAGTAAAATCCAATGTAATCCTACATTCTTTATTAGTCACTCCATACTCCTTGCCACCATGATTGCTTTTAAAATCTTCTATCACTCTACCAACATATCTATTTAAAGCTCTTTCAATAAACACTCTTTCTTTAAGAGGTATTCTTTATATTAATTCTTGTAGGTCATTCTAAAAATTTTCCTTTAACAATACATCCAAACCTACTGGAGGGGCATAAGCACAAATAACGTTAATAATCTTAGCATCAAATATAATCTTTAAAGCTATAATTCTATTAATTTTCATAATATTATCTTTCAAACTCTTGGCTATAATTACACCTACACTATTTCTACTATAACCCTTAATAGAATACGAAACTTTAAAACTTAAATTATCAATCTTCCATGCCTTCTCCCCAACTCATTTAGTTTCTTGAATATATAAAATTTTTATCTTCTTATGAACCAAAATATCTATTAATTCTATTAATTTATTTGTAAGAGTACATATATTCTAAGTTTTGCCCTAATTCTAATTTCATGGAGTAGTTTCTTCGCGCATATTTGTTCATAATGTGGGAGCCCTTATTAACATTACACTCGTGCGTAAGTGCAACGGACCTTGCACACTTTTCACTATACTTAGGCAATGCGTCGTAAACGCGCATTAACACAATGTATTAAAAGATTTTTATCATAATTTTTTAAAAAATTTTATGTTAGTTGTCAACTACCTAATGCAAACCATCACTTTTCTCATTCAACTTAAAACTCCTTTAATAAATACTAATTCTAAAAAATTTCTTTTAAGCATACATCCAAACCTACTAGAGGGGCATAAACATTAATAATGTTAATAATCTTAGCATCAAACATAATCCTTAATGCTCTATTAATTTTCATAATATTATTTTTCAAATTCTTGTCTATAATTACACTTACACTATTTCTACTATAACTCTTACTTGAATATTAAAGTTTAAAACTTATATTATTAAGGCAAAATTTTTAAAATAGGCTTAATCCTAATCTTAATTAGCAGTTTAGGCATAAAAAAATTTTTTTAACAAAATAGGCACATCATGTTGACATGGACATATATATCATTATCGTCCGTGGTTTTATTTTTTTAAAAAAATAAATCTTTTATTATTTTTGCCAAGTCTGATTGAAATCTTACGAACTTGATATTATTGGAATCATAACAAAATTTTCTACAACTTTTTTTTTTTTGTCAAAATTTAAGATTGTGGGAATCGTGACAATTTTGTAAATGCTTGCAAAATTACGTCTTAAATTTGAAAATATCATATTTTTTTATAAGTCATCGTTATCAGAATCTAGTAAAATTATTATCGTTGAAATCATAAAAATTTTCAACTTTCATGTTGGTTAAAATTACGATTGTGACCGATACAATTTTGGGAATACCTATAAAAATCTCTTTCACTTCTCATAACATTCTCATCCATTATATAAATATAAATATAAAATATATATATATATATATGTATATATATATATATATATATGTATGTATATATATGTGTGTATATATATGTATATATATGTGTGTATATATATGTATATATATGTATGTATATATGTAGATATATGTATGTATATGTATATATATATTATATATATGTATATATTTATATATATATATATATATATGTATATATATATGTATATATATATATGTATATATATATATATATATATATATATATATATTATATATATATGCTATATGAAATAAAAAAAATGTTTTAGTCTCTCTTATTTCAATGAACCTTTATACATAATATCTTTATCTTATTAATCCTTAAAGATTAATTATTTACGTTATTATAACATCATCCTTAAGTAGATTGAAATATATTTTTTAACTAATCATGCCATAATTAGTGTTGCGTGCTAGAAAACCAATTGCGGTAGAATAAAAGTTTTTTCAGCTTAATCAAACCTGTATTTAAAAGTGTACAATAAAACTAGAATTTTTTACGTGAAAACCTCAAAAGAGGGAAAAAATCACGCGGGGCTAGCCAAAAAAAGCTTCCACTATGTATGTTTGAGCACAATATCTTCCGATACGGATTACGAATTGTATATGAGAAAGGGACAACGGTTCGTAATACGATGTTTGGCGACGATGTTGGCGGCGATGTTGTGATGATGTTGATGGCGATGTTGGACGATGTTGGATGATACGAATGATAGTGGTGGCGATGATGACCGCAATGGTCGACAACGGCGAAATCAGGTGCGGCGGTGGCGGTGGCGGTATTGGCGGCCGTGGTGCGATGATTGTCTTGGAGGATCTTTAGAGCTCTCTCTCTCTTTGCTCCTCATATGAGAAATGAGGCTATTTTGGAGGAGTGGCTCTATAAATACATACAACCTCTCCATGGATGATGATTATTCCTTGATCATATGATGTATTTTGTACATTTGAATGCTCAAATGAAGTCGAATTATGAGATCCGCTCGTTAGATCCGCTCGTCGAGGCCGATTTGACTTTAAACACTCCATGTTTGAGTTATTTAGAGATTTAATTGACATCCCAGTTTGGATATTTTAAGTGATCTCGACTTTGTTTCACGAGGATCGCTTTTGACATTAAGATTGTTTTCATTAGTAGAATTTTTAGTGTCATATCAGTTCTATTTTTGGATGACATTATCCTAATTCATCCAAAAATATCTGAAACTAATTAAATGTCATAATGAGTAGAAGGTTTTTTTTAAATAAAATGTCATAATGAATAGTGTGTTTTTTTCAAAAAAAAAAACTAAATAATGAAGAGAGGTTTTTTTAATTAAATGTCATAATGAATGGAGGGTTTTTTTAAAATTAAATGTCATAATGAATAGGTTTTTTTAATTAAATATCATAATAAAGAGAGGTTTTTTTAATTAAATGTCATAATGAATGGAGGGTTTTTTAAATTAAATGTCATAATGAATAGAGGGTTTTTTTAAATTTATTCTTTCTTTCCCCCTATGGTGGATCTATAAAATCCCAAGGCCAAGGGAGAAGGCACCTTCTCTTTTCTTTGAAAGAAGGTCGTTGAGGCGATCAAGACCCGTAGTTCATACGGCAAGGCTCCAGTTTTCCCTCGAAAGAGGTGTTAACTAACCTCGTCGGACCGACCGGGATCGGAGGCGATCAAGACCCGTAGTTCATACGGCAAGGCTCCAGTTTTTCCTCGAAAGAGGTGTTAACTAACCTCGTCGGACCACGGATCAAGGATCAAGGCGAGTTCATCAAGCTCGTTTTCTCGAAGAGGTGTTAACCGACATGAGGAAGTCCGTAGTTCATCGGCAGACTCGCTCGAAGAGGTGTTTAACCTCGCCGATACGGATCGGCGATCAAGACCCATAGTTCATAGGCTCCGTTTTCCCTCGAAGAGGTGTTAACTCGCGTCGACCACGGATGGCATCAAGGCTGTAATTCATACGCAGCTCCGCTTTCCTTGAAAGAGGTGTTAACCTCGTCGGACCCCGGATGAGGCGATCAATACCCGTAGTTCACGGAAGGCTCCGCTTTCCGAAAGAGGTGTTAACACCTCGCCGGACCGCCGGTTTGGAAGCGATCAAGAACGATAGCGATTCAGCGATGATGATATGGCGGATGACTCAATGATTCGGCAGATAGCACGGCGATGGTGGTGACCAACGATTGCGGCGATGGTGGTAGTGACCCGCAGTAGTCGGTATGACTCTGAGGTTAGCGGCCAGGGGTTGTCAGCGGTGATAAGCGGCGAGTCAACAACATTCAACGGCGTTAACGGCGGGGATAATGTAAAATTTCGGATGGTGTTATGACCGGTGATAGTTGCGGTGACATTCAGTTGGGCAAACGAGGGTTGGCGGCGCAAGATGATGTCATCTGGCCAAATTGTATCGAGATCCGGCGGAGATTGTGATGTCGGCCGCTGGTGGACGATGAGGATTTTTGACCTATCCAAGGTTGTTTATCAAACTATTACCCGATGACGTTAACCTGTGTGGATGAGGTTGAACTGAATCCGCTGAGGATTTCTGACCTATCCGAGATTGTTTGTCAGGGTGTTACCCGATGACATTAACCTGTATGGAAGAGGTTGAATTGAATCCGCTAAGGATTTCTTACTATCCGGTTGTTTGTGAAGTCTTTGGTGGCATTCATGGAAGAGGTCGTGAGTCCACCAAGGAGCTTTTGACCTATCTAGGTTGTTTGTCGAAGTCTTGCCGATGACGCTAACTGTGGAAGAGGCCGGAGAAGTCCACCAAGGACCTTTTGACCTATCCTAGGTTGTTTGTGTTGTTGCAGATGGCGTTAACCTATGTGAAAGAGGTTGAACCCGCCGAGATTTTGACCTATCCGAGGTTGTTTGTGTTACAGATGGCGATGCTGTATGGAAGAGGTTGAATTGAATCCGAGGATTTAGCCAGGTTGTTTGTCGAAGTTTTCTCGATGACGCGTTAACTATGGAAGAGGTCGTGAGTCCACCAAGGACCTTTTGACCTATCCTAGGTTGTTTGTGTCTTTCTGATGGCTTAACTCGTGTGGAAGAGGCCGCGAGAAGTCCACCAAGGACCTTTTGACCTATCCTTGGTTGTTTGTTAGTGTTTTCACTCGATGACGTTAACCTGTGTGGAAGAGGCTGTGAGAAATCCCCTTGGGATTGATCATGCTCTGATCGAGATATAACGTGAGTTGTATATTTCTCAAGTGGGAAGATTAAATGAAGAAGAAACAAGTTTGTAAGAAGAAAGCTATAAATTCATTACTCTGATAAGTTCAGTGATATAATCAAAAGACGATTTTAACACGGATATAAGTTTTAAGAGAAAATGACGACAACAACAACAACAACAATAACAACAACAACAACAACAACAATAAGTCTTTATCCTACTAAGTGGGGTTGGCTACACGAAGAGGAAATGATAAATGAAATAAAATAAAAGTCATAATTATGCAAGAGGAATTACCGATAATATTTTTTGAGATTCTCGTTCCAAGTTCGAGGTAAAGTTTTTCCTCTCAATCGAGCTTGAAAGTCTTCACCATAGCTATAACCACATATGGGCCATCCCAAAGAGGTGAGAGTTTATTGAGTTGAGGGCCTTTGCTTGCAGCTTCGAGACTTCATAGGACCAAGTCACCCATGTGATATGGGATGATTTTACTCTTCCGTTGAAGTGACGAGCTACCCTTTGGTGATAGGAAGCAACCAAGTGGCCATGTCACGAAGTCGGGAGTAAGTCCAGTGCCGAGTTTTTCTTCATTACCATTATGATCGAATAATTGAACTCTTGGGCTTGGAACCCCGATATCTACTGGTATAATAGCTTCTGTGCCGAAACACAAGTTATACGATGTCTCACCAGTCGGGGTGTGCAATGTAGTGCAGTAAGCCCAAAGAACATTAGAAAGCTCATCAACCCATTGCCCCCCAGCCTTCTCAAGACATATTTTTAGTCCTTTGAGTATAGTCCTATTTGTAGCTTCAGTCTGCCCGTTAGTTTGAGGATGTGCTATACCAGATGCGAAATGAATGTGAAGATCTTTGCAAAAGGATGTAAAACTTTTCCAAGAATTGGGTTCCATTGTCGATGATCTTTGGGGAAGACCGAATCGACATACTATATTTTTCCAAACAAATTATTTAGCATTTGCCTCGTAATTTTAGCAGTGGTTCGCTTTCCACCCATTTAGTGAAGTACACGGCTAAAATGATGAACTTTGTTGCCCTCGATGCTATCTAAAAGGTCCCATGATATCAATCCCCACAGCAAAAGGCCAGAGCTTTGAATGGATGAGAGCTCAGAGCGCGGCATGTGAGGGATGTTAGAGTGCAACCCACAACTTGCACATTTTTTATGAACTCCAAGGCATCTTGTTTCATTGTAGGCCAATAGAACCCTTGCCTTATAATTTTAAGGGCTAGTGCCCTTCCTCCTAAGTGTTCTCCACATATCCCTGAGTGGACCTCTTAATGCAATCTCCGAAAGTGAGAGAAATTTGAGGTATGGTCCAGAAAGCTCGCTTGTATAGTTCACCGATAATAGTAAAGTTTGAAGCTTGTCTTCTGAGACTAATTGCGTGGTTGTCTTCGGAAGAGTTCCTTCTTGTAGAAAAGATAGATGGGGTCCATCCACCAATGTTCCTTTATCTCATCAATTGCTTGAATTACCCATGACCCTTGGATACTGAAAATATATTTCTTCAACATGCCTTCTTAAACAGATCCCTAGCGATGAAGCAAGTTTAGAGAGCAGTATTCTTCTCTCGTAGTATGTGAATGATTTGATGTGTCTTGAAATGGGCAAGAAGGACTTCACCAAGTGGAGGTATTGCACTACTGGGATTATGAGCATTAAAGTTTCCCTCAACTTGGGAGGCGATAAGTTGAGAGTCGGTGTATCACTAAGTCTTGAGCTTCACACAATGGCTAGTCTCAACCCTATAAAGAGCCTCATATTCACCATATTATTAGTAGGAAATTTTAAAGTCCATACTCTGGGTATTCTGCTGGGGAAAATAAGTAAGATTCCGCACGACCAAGATTTCCCAAGCTCCATCAACATAGAGGGTCCATTGAGGGACTAAAGGCACGTAGATAGCTCCTCCGAGTTGGGTAGGTATTTCCACTATAAAGTCTCATGAGTACTTGAGACTTTATAGTGATGAGGTAGAAAATTTATATCAAACTCTCCCAATTCTACAGACCACTTGATTAACCTCCCAGATGCTTTCGATTTCTATAGGATGACCCTTAATGGTAAATGATTATAAACGCCGATAGTATGAGCTTAGAAGTATGGACGCAATTTTCGCGCTGAGAAAACTAAAGCTAGAGCCATTTTATCTGTAAGCGGATAATGACTTTCTATATCATAAAGAATTTTGCTGACATAATAAATTGGTTGTTGTATCCCATTTTCTTCTCGCACTAAAACTGAGCTTATCGCGGGAAGAGATCATGAAGATATAAGTATAGCATCTCACCTTGGATAGGCTTGGATAGTAAGGGTGGAGATGCTAGATACTCCTTTAGTTGCTCAAAAGCAGACTGACATTCAACAGTCCACTGAAAATTATTATTATTTTTAGCTCCCTTTAATATTTTAAAGAATGGCAAGTATCTATCCCCAGAACGGGCTAGGAAGCGGATAACGCAGCAATTCATTCCATTCAAACGTTGAACTTCCTTAATATTCTTCGGAGGAGTCATATTTTTGAGAGCTTTGATTTTCTCGGGGTTGGCTTCTATCCCACGGTGGGTTACCAAAAATCCAAGAAATTTTCCGACGTAACCCCAAAAGCACATTTTTGGTTGAAGTCGCATGTTATAACGTCGAAGAAGGTTAAAATATATTTCAAGTTAGTAATATGTTGTGATTCTTCCAAGCTTTTCACTAACATGTCATCCACATATACCTCTGTGCGCCTAATAGTCTTTAAAACCTTATTCATAAGTCATGATAAGTAGCACCAAAGATTTTTAACCCAAATGGCATGACTTGGTAATAGTATAAACCTTTATATGTTTGAAACGCTGTAGCTTCTTCATCCGTTGGGTCCATTTTTATTTGGTTGTAACCAAAGTAAGCATCCAAAAAATTGAGCATTTGATGTCCAGATGTAGCATCAACCAATTGATCAATTCGAGGAAGAGGAAAACTATCTTTCTGCAAGTTAAGGTCGGTAATCAATACACATTCTCCATGTTCTGTTTATTTTCTTAACCATGATAACATTTGCTAGCCATGTAGGGTAATGTACCTTTCGTATGAATCCCGCTTCTAGAAGCTTATTAATTTCTTGCTCAATAGCTTGAGGCATCGTGCAAAACTTCGCTTTTCCGGATGATTGAATGTTGGATCAATCTTGAGGAGTGCATGATCACATCGGGTCGACCACATATCCGTCTCCAAGCAAAGATGTCTTGATTTCTACGCAAGAAGTCTATATATTTTTCCCTTTGTTCTTCTGAGAGCATGGATCCCACTTGCACTGTTTGTGGTGGTTGGTCTGATAATACAACAGAGCAAGTCTTCTCTGTGCAAGCTGGGGTACTTCTTCATCTTGAAAATTAAAATCTTCAATGCTGAAGGTCACAGAAGGGCGTGGTTGAGCTTGTCTGAGATAACATGATTATGCTATCTGTTGATTTCCATAGACTATTCTGACTCCAACGGGGGTTGGAAATTTCATCTTAAGATGAGATACTGAAGTGACTGCACCGAAAATTGATTGGAGGGGCCTTCCAAAGATAGCGTTATATGTTGAATTTGACTTGACCACCATGAATTGGATTAAATGAGCCACTTGTCGAGGAAATTCACCAAGGAGAACAAGAAGGGTGATTGTCCCTCTACTCGCACAAGGCGATTATCAAACCTGTACAATGGTCCTGCAGCGGGTTGGAGCTTTTCTTTAACCAGGCCCATGTTAAGAAATGTGGAGTAAAATAAGACATTAACAGAACTCCCATTGTCAATCAAAATTCTCTTAACATTATAGCATGGGTCACCATTCTCGCTGATGACAAGTGGATCTTGTTGAGGAACATGTACTCTTCTAAATGAGTATTAAAAGTGATGGAATGATCAATAAGACTTCTTTAACTCGCTCTTGAGATGGTAATGAGAACTTGATTAGATAGTATTGGTCCTCCTACGATTGTTTCTATTTCTCCAACTGTTTGATGATTATTTTGTTATTTCTATGATGATTGTCGGTTGCCCCGGTTGGAGGTATGCTTTGTTTGAGTCGATTGATTCTTCACAAATTGACGTAGATATCCTCGAATGACTCTCAATTTCTTCTTTGAGTTGTTTGCATGCCTCAGTATGTCCACGATGGAAGTGATAATATTGCTCGATTTCGAATTTTGTTTCAATGGATGCCCACTTGATATTTTCTTCATCTAGCCATTAGAGGTTAACACGAGATGTGTTGACGTGTATTCCTTTTCGTCGTGGTTCACGTCTGATAGGGGTCATGGAGGAGATCACGCGCCTTGCTTTCTTTTGATAGACTCCGCATTCCCCGGGTGCTTTTATGTTTTCCTGTAGATTGCTCAAATTATTTGTGATGGGCAGTAATAGCTTCATCAGTGGAGATTTGTGCTTCCACACGATGAACCAAGTCAGCATATGAGCGGACCGTGTCTCATTAGGAGGTAAAAGGCTGATGGAGTCCTCCAAGGAAAACTCCTCTTAATAGTTCGGTCTACCTGGTATTTGGTGAGCTTCTGAGAACCTGGAAGTATTCCTTAAGTGATTCACCCTCGCTTTGGCGAATGTCGAGAGATGGGAGGAATCTTTAATGATCCTCCTTTTGCAATGAACTGCTCTACAAAATCTTGGCGAGTTCATCAAAGGTATGGATGGATTCCCTTGGAAGGGAGTAGAACCAAGCGCGAAGCTTGTCCCTTGAGGGTAAGGAAAGACGACAAAGCGTGTCGAGCTCGGATATGCATGATAGTCCTGTAATGGTCGATGTGTTCATGTGGGTCAGTCGCCCCATCATAGGAATCAATATTCGGAAGCTTGAAACTCACGGGAATAAGATGTTGAAGAATAGCTTTAGCTAAAGGTGAGGATTCCTCATAGCCACGGTGAGGGGGAAAATAATTTCTATCTTGAAGGTGAAATTCATCTTGCATTAAGCAATAATTTTGCAGATATAATGATGAGTGGGTCAGGACGAGAATGTGTCAAGCTACCGAATAATTGGTGGACAGCGGTTGATGCGTGATGGATGAGTAGAACTAGCGGTGTCAAGGAGATCAACATCATGGTCTCTACGCGGAGGAACTTCAGCGTCAAGGAAATTAGCATTTCGACCTCCCCCGGCTAACGATTGATCTTGGGGGAGATGTGTTTTCCGCGGTAGTGGCTGTTGTGTTCCTCGCAAAAGTCGGATCATCTTATTTTGAGACTCTTTCATTCGGCGCACACGATCTTCTAAAGAGATTTCGCCTTCACCAACGTGGTCACCATCGAGGAAGTGAGGCGTAAGGTTGCCCTTGGATTGGTTTCAGAGTGACTGAGTTGAGCTCCATACGTATGCCTATTGGCCATAACGAGGGTGTTCTGAATTGTGATTGAAGGACGGTTCTCATGACGGCCCCAACCTGCTGCTATAGAAAACCAGGTAGAGTAAAGGTTTTCGCCTTAGCTTCGTTATGAAATCCAGCACACACAGGTATAAAAAGTGTGAACAATAAAACTCTAGAATTTTTACGTGAAAAACCTCAAAAAGAGGGAAAATCACGCCTAGAAAAAAAGCTTCTACTATGTATCTGTTGAGCAATATCTTCCATAACGGATTACATGTAATCAGAAGGACGTAGAAGCAAGAATGACAATGACGACGCGATAATGATGCAAATGATGTTGATGATGTCGACGTTGATGTTGATTGATGACCGACGATAGTGGTCGGCGATGATGCAATTTGGTCGATAACGGCGAATCACGGTGGCGACCGACGCGGTGGCGACGGGTTGAAGACCGCCGAGTGGCGCACGAGGCTTGGAGGATCTGAGCTCTCTCCTCTCTTGCTTGCCTCCCTCATATGAGGAATGAGGCTATTTATAGATTGGAGGAGTGGCATCTCTGTAAATACATGCAAAACCCGTACCACTCCTCTCCATCGGACGGCTCATGATGATTCCCTTGATCATATAATGTATTTTGTACATTTGAATGCTCAAATGAAGTCGGAATTATGAGATCCTGGGCTTGTTAGATCCGGCTCGTTGAGACACTCGATTTGACTATAAACACTCTATGTTTGAGAGTTATTTAGAGATTTAATTGACATCCCAGAGTTTCTAAGGATATTTTAAGTGCTTGATCACCGAACGAGGATCAACTTGCTTTTGACATTAAGATTCGTGTTTCGACTAGTAAAATTTTTAGTGTCATATCAATTAGCATTTACACTGAAGAAAGAAAGCTTAGATAATTATATTAACAGTTAATATTAAAAAAATAGAATAATTGTGCTATATTTAACAAAAAATTTATATTAAAAAAGATATTTGTAATAAGAGAATTGTTGTGTATAGGATTATAATCGTAAATTTTAACCAACATGAAAGTTATAGAAAATTTTGTTACGATTTCAACGATACTAATTTTGCTAGATTCTAATACCGTATAATTGACACGCAAAAATCTGTCAAATTTCAGCAATCATAGTTTTTGCACGTATTTACAAAAAATGCTGCGTATCGGGCCACAATCTTAAATTTTGACCAACATTAAAGTTGTAGAAAATTATGTTACGATTCTAACGATACTAAGTTCGTAAGATTTCGATACCGTATGACTCCGATGCAAAAATACGAAAGCTACCCTAATTTTTTTTTATTAAAAAAAACATTGTCCGTAATGGACGATCATGGCGACGATGCCATCGTTGCCGCTCGCTCAACCAACGACTGTGCCTATTTTGTTAAAAAAAATTTTGTGTATAAACTGCAAATTAAGATTAGGATTAAGCCTATTTTAAAAATTTTGCCTATTATCAATCTCCCTTGCCGTCTCCCCAACTCATTTAGTTTCCTGAATATATAAGATATATATCTTCTTATGAATCAAAATATCTTTTAATTCTATTAATTTCTACATTAATCAATGCGCCGATTTCAACAAAATTTGAAATTTTAATTATAAATAATTAATGTGATTAACGACATTAACGGAGCTCTATGTTGACATTAGGAGCTATCACATCTTATCTTTTTTGAAATTATGATTTTATGATGATCTAATTTTTTTTAGACAACAAAAGTTTAATATTACATAAGAAAATAATATATCATACTAAAATCTGTTCAATTGAACAAGAATTTTGATGCAATATATATATATATATATATATATATATTGAAATATTTTGAAAGGTCACCTGAATTCTAATTTTATAGGTTTATAAAAATTTAAATATCTCGACAAGATGAATTTAATGACACAAAAAATATTTCAATTGAAGTTTAAATGATCTTAAATCAAGTACTTAAGGTATAATTATAAAATTCGAAGAATTAATTGAATGATCAAAAGATATATGAAGTAGAGTGGCTTGAAGAGATGAATCTAATTAAGTGTTTTAAGATTTCGGTTAATTTTGATAAAATATTTCTCTCAAAATTTTTTGGCTATTAAGTTTTTCTCTATCTACATTTTATTTTACATAAAAATCTTACTGTTTTTTATAACTTCAATATGTATGTATTTGATAATTTCATTGAACTAAGACTATATTTAAATCTACTCCTAAAAATTTTCTGGCATGCAATCCTAATTCAGAATCTCTATTTTGAGACTAATTATTATATTTTCAATTTAGAAATTATAAAAAATGTTCAAATATTTATCCAATTTAAAAATAAATTATGAAAATACATGTAGCAAATTAATTTTCAAATTATATATATATTGGAAAAATTATGTTTTTCCTAAATTTAGGGTTTTATAGCATATATCTTCTTAGATTTGAATTTTTTAGAAAATAATATATAAAAAAAATTAGAATAACTCACATTTATTATTAAATATTATATATATATATATATATATATATATATATATATATATATATATATATATATATATATGTATAGCTTTTATAAAAATCGTGTAAAATATCCTTGAGCTTAATTTCTAGAAGAAACAAAGTCACAAGTCTTCATGTTAGATGATTTGACCGTTGATAGATTGCATTATTTAATAAAAAAGTCTCTATTATGGGAGAAGAATATTGTCACGATAAACTTTTTAATTTATGTTACAATTACAATAAATTTTTTTAATAAAAAATAATTTTAAAACAAAGAATTTCCTTAATAATATAAATTTACATTAAAATAACTGTAATTATAAATTTTGATTGATTTAATAATTTTGAAGCTAATTATAAAAGGAGATTTTACATAGCACATAAATTATAATATTTACATATTTAACATCTAAAATTTAAATTTTACTGTTTTAACATACAAAATATATAAATAGAAATAAAAATAATACTTTAGTTAAATCTCTCTCATGCTATAGCTAGCGCCACCTCCAAATTATTATTCGCACTTGGATCATCAACAAGTTTATCATAGAGGCAAGTGTTGGAGCGAAAAGTTTATGCTTCCTCCAAAATTCATGCCGAAATCCTTGGCTCATCGAAGATGAATCCAACCTGGTACATTGCCGAAAATGGATTTGTAACTTCCTGCAACAAAGATCTCCTGCCGGCTATCTCCAACAGGCTGCAACCTAGCCCCCATATGTCTCTGATGACGACGAACCCCTATTTTTCTCCTTGCGACACCTCCGATGCCATGAACACTAGCGTATCCATCATCAAACCAAGAGTTTCCTGCCATGAACACTAGTGTGCCCATCATCAAACCAGGAGTTTCCTTCTCTGCCACACGATAAGCACATCTGAAATCTCTGAGCTTTATCCTATCGTTTGAGGCAAGAACAATGCTTCTTCTTTTGATATCATAGTGTGAAATGCCATTGGAATGGAGGTGGCCGGGGGCTGCGAGGGAGGCAGACAACTGCGACGGTAATATTTTATACTGGTAAATATATTTGGAATTCGTTCAGATCAAATCGGACAAATTCAAAATACACATAAAAATAACTTTTCTAATATATTCTAAACTAATCGCATTACTTTAAAAATTTTATTTTGCACCATGTTAAAAAAAAAAAAATAGAATTCTCTATACTTATTTTACATTCAAATTTCATCAATACAAATAGCCAATGATAGGGCTTGCAAATGAACCAAGCGTTCAACAAGCTACTCGTGGCTCAACTCAATTAGAGCTCGTTCATGTTCGTTTGATTAACTAATCAAATGAAATAACACTTTTAAATACTGATTGAAAATGAAGCGACTTGTCATTCGATTCATTTATGTTTATGAACATTATCATTTAAAACTCATGAAGAAGCTCGCTAAGGAGCTCGATTATGGATCAATTGCGGCTCGATTAATGCTTGTTTGTGAATAGTATTGTTCAAATTATTATTATTTTAGATTTAATAAGCTTTAATTGATACATCTCATGTATATTTCTCAACAAGGTGATCATGAACAAGCTCAATTAAGGCTTGATTAAAGCTCATTTATTTTATTAAATGAGCTGCTCGTTAACAAGCATGATAATCCAATTTGAACTAATGAACAAACTCGAATCGAGTTCAAGCTCAATAATGATAAACAAGCTCAAGCTTGAACACCATTCTTAAAAGCTCGAATCGAGATCGAACTCGATAATATTAAACAAGCTCAAACTTGAATACATATATGCTCGGCTCGGCTCAGTTCATTTATAGCCCTAGCCAGTCACACAATCAATTAATTGATCTCATTGATTAAAAGAGCTCCAAATATTACTTATTAGTTAGGAAAATATTAGAACATATTTTGATTAAAACGGTAAAATTGATGAGTTCAAAACCCTCATCTTTCTACCCCTTCTTCTCCGTTGCTATCTGAAAAAAAGAAGGGAGACGTGGTGAAGGTAACTTACGCCTTTCCTCGCACCCTCCTTCGCATGCTTCTGCTTGTCCAAATCCCGTAAATCTAGAGGAGGCTTTAAAGGATTACACAAAGCCTCTTTAAAAAAATCAATTTTAAAACTAATTTTTATAGAAAATGGAGTTTTAAATTTTAGGTAGAGAAAGTTAAAAATATTGTTGGAAAAAAAGAAGAAATTAATACTACTTATTATAATTAAAACTGAAATTATTTTATTTATGTAGATAAATAATATTAATATTCTAGATTAAAAGTCATAATTTTGAAATATTTTGCATGTTTTATCTTAGAAAAAAAAATCCATCAACTTAATTTATAAGTATTTAATAAATTATTATTTAATATCTTAGGTCTATTATGCTATATATATTTTCAAAATATATTACAATTCATTAAATTTATATTTTTAGCATTCATAATTTTTAAAAATAAATAAATAATTTATTCATCTCATTAGATATATTAAATAAATATTTCAAAACATTTTTGGCCAAAATTTATTCTTTAAGAAGACAAGGTGAGTAGATGTAGAGATAAAGAAAAAAAAATTGCTGGAGGTATTAAATAAATATTTCAAAACATTTTAAAAAATTAGAATGCAATCGAGGGCAATAGGTGAGTAGATGTAGAGATAAAGAAAAAAAATTGAGGAGGAGTGAAAGTAACAGGGAGTAAGAGAGTTAATTATGATATTTTAGAGATCAAAGAAAAAATATATTTTCATTCAAAAATATAAAATAGTATTATATTATATAAACATGCAATTTTCAGATCATATTTACTAAAATTATCAAAAATTTTTTTATGAAAATATTATAAAACGTCCGAAACACAGTTTAGTTGGATTTAAGTTAAATCCAATTTAAATCCTGCAATAAAAAAAAATTAAGTACAGATTGATTTCATAATATGTTTAGTTATTTTCAATTTACATAAAATAATAAATAATTTATTCATATTTTATATAAAAATGTTTTTTTATCATATTATGTCTGATAATAATTTCTGAATCCGCCCTTATATTATATATATATATATATATATATATATATATATATATATATATATATATATATATATATATATATATATATATATATATATATATTCTTATATTATTTAAGGAAAATATTATACATGATGTAGAATATCTATATAAGAAAAAACTTATCTTTTAATATTTTATTATCTTATCTTAGATTTTATGATTAATATTTTAACATTTTCTATGATTTACTCATTTAAAAAATAATAAAATTTATAAATTTATATTTTATTCATCAAAATAAGAAAATGTTATTTATTTATTAATAAAATTTTTTGTTTACTTATGCTTTAATATTTCTATTTTATCATAATTTTATAATAAATATCTTTATTATTTATATATTTTTTCAAATCAAAATCATCCAATTAGCTATTTTAAATATTTTAAAATCTTACTAAGTGCTAATTAAAAATAGAAAATTTATTAGATGCTGGCTCTGAATATAAATAATTTAAAATCAAATACATAAAATTATATGATTAATACATAATATCATATTATTAAAATGCGAAATTTACAAATGAACCTTCAAACATAAATCCGGACTCTGCAATTAATAATCTTTACAAAAAAGAATGACGTGACGTGATTTTCCTCTTCTAACATAAAATTCACCGAATTTATATATATATCCTCCGCAAAAGATAAACCTGCTTTCTCCACCTGCAACTTTCATCCACAAAACAGAACAAGCTCTGTCAGTCCGATCATGGCAGATATCAACCCATCTCCCCACATCGTCATCGTCTCAAGCCCCGGCATGGGCCACATCACCCCTCTCTCCGAGTCAACTAGGCTCCTTGTTCTCCGCTACCATTTCACCGCCACCATCATCACTTTCTCCGACCTCCCCTGATCAGAAATTTTTTTCAGAAGGCGCGATAAAATAATGAATAATTTCTTTTATATAAAATTAAAAATCAATCTCATAAATAAAGAAATCAAATCAATAACATAAATTTTTTTTCATATCTAATTAAAACAGTTAAAATCGATGTAAAATCTTAAAGATTAATATCGTAAAATGAGAAAAACATCTTTTGAAACATTTGAAAAAAAAAAAACAAAATAAAGCCGCTTCGACCTTTTAAAAAAATAATTCTGAAATAAAAGTGATACATCTTAAAATAAATCGATAGTATTTTTTAATAAAGACACGTCACTTTATTAAGAAATAATAAATCAATAAATTTTCAAAAGACACACTTTCCTTTATTAAATAAAAATATTCACATCTTAATTGTGAAGACGTTCAGAGAAATATTTCAATGTTCTTCTCTAAAATCATAAAACATAAAGCGTATAAGTAATGATTAAAATAGGAATTGCATTCAAAGGAAAGAATAAAACAATTTTCAAAACAAGGGGTTCGCTCAAACTCGCTCATTCACACTTATTCATTCAAGATCTCTACTAACAACAATAAGGTGTTATATGAATTTTTTGACAAAAGGCATATATAGAGAGCTAAACTAGTCAATTGGTGTCGAAAGGACAAGAATAATAAAGTGATACATGAAACTTATATTGGCCCATAGATCATTAAAGAAGCTTTTACCACCCATTGTGGGCCAAAAATATGACAAAGATTGAAATTACAAAGATTGAAGTTACACGATTCGGAGAAGAAGAATAGAAAAAAAAACGAATGGCATTGAAAAAAACTCATTTAAAAAAACTTAGTTTAATATATTTACTTCTTGTTCAATTTAAAAAAAAAAATTTACATTCTTATATATTCATATATGGGGTTTAGAGACATAGCAGTTATACATATATTTACATACCTTTTATACTTCTTCTTTGATAACTCAACACAAATCTCCTATGAGTTATTAAAAAAGTTTTTGCTATATAGTAAATATAAGGTTTGAATGTGGTGATATGTATATAAATCCCCCTTCGTATATTATGTCCTTAAACTTTATATTTATTTACCTAACATCTTAATCCTTATATCACATATATATAAGTAAAATACTCAAGTATATCTTTTCATGCCTGCAATGTAAATGCATAAGAATTGTGTATAAGTATGTAAATCTCCTATAAATAAATATAAACAGTTAGGATAAAAATAAGATTAGAATGCCACAAAAGTAAAGTTCACAAATATATTAGAAGAGATCTGACCTATTTCTATGATTCTTAAAACAAGTGTGAAATATACAATAGAAACTTATTTGGCATTAGAAAAGAGACACACATACAAATTACAAACAATAAAAAACAGAGGCATATTTCTAAAATTTCTGTAGCTTACATGAGCAGTTCGAGAACAGATTTAAATATCCCCTTTTTGAACATCTACTATACTTCCTATTAATGATCTGAAACTACTTCCGAGAAAGAAACAATTGTTCTACATCCAATCATCCCCATGAAACAAGGAAACCCTAATGACACTTTGTTTTGAATGTCAAATCCTCTTGCAGTCATCTAGTTCTCAAATAATCATGTTGTTTTAAAAGGAAAGAAGAACAGCAATTAGGGCATCGTACCAATCCATTCTCGTTGCAGTCCTCACACCGCTGCATTCTCCCATCCTCCTCCACAAACACCTTCCGGCTCCAGTGAGATGGAGGAAAGACGTGGTCCTTTTGTGGCTGCTCGTTGAACAGGCAGCGAGTATCATCAAGGTAGAGATCAGGGCGTGGACACCGGAGGTAGGCGGCTAGGAGTATGTTCAAGGTGTTGAGGAGCTGAGAGAAAGAGCGGCGAAAAAAAGAGTCCACGGGTGTAGATGTAGATAAGGGCATTCGAAGAGGTTGGAGCGGAGAAGATCGGACTTGAGGCGAGAGTGGAGCTGCTCAGGGAAAGCAAGGAGGAGGTTTGAAGTAGAGGAGACGGGAGAAGAGAGAGGCTGCGACCAGGGTTTGGAAATAGGGTTAGTGCTCGGCAGTGGCGCTGCCCTCCCTCTCCTCCCTCCCTCCATCATAACTCCCCTCATAGACTCCCAATCGATGGGGATTCCATCGCATGCATATTCCTCACCATGACCCACTCCGTCTCTCCCATCCGTGAAATCCTCATCTCTCTCCAGCGAACCACCTCGTCGCCTTCATCTTCGATATCCTTGGACTCGTCTTCCTGTCCATTGAGCTTGGCATCCCAAAATATCTTTTTTACCCACCAACCTTTTCTACCTTTCCTTCATCCTCCACCTCGACACTCGTGGAGACCACCACCGTCGACAAGTTTAGAGACCTACCGAGCCACTTCTGTCGGGTTGTGTTCCCTTGAATAGCGAGGATTTTATGGAAACTATAGAGGGAGGCGAGGTCACTACTGGGATGGTTCACTATGCAAGGCAATATGATGATGGGGAATTCTAGTGAACGACTTGACCTTGGAACTGGTCTGCCAAGTTTCTTAAAGAGGTGGAATTATTATTATTATTTTTTAATATTGTTTGGTAATTATTTATCATGAAGCATGCTAAAAAATAAATTGTCTAACAGAGGGGTGATGGGAAACCTCCAGTTTGGCCAATTGGGCCGCTTATAGGATCTCCATTATATATGAGTTGTGAAGAGCCATCACATAAATGTATAGAGTGGTTGAATCAACAACCAAGTGAGTCGGTAGTGTTTATTTGTTTTGGTAGTGGTGGCACTCTATCATGGGAGCAAGCACGCGAGCTTGCCCTCGGATTAGAGATGAGCAGACAGAGATTTCTTTGGGTGGTGCGGGCAGGGAGCAACACTAGACTGGGAGGTAGTTTTTTGGACCCGAATCAAAGCGGTGATGATCCAGCAAAATTTCTTCCCGAAGGATTTGTGGAGAGGACGAAGGAAATAGGGATGTTATATCATACACATGTCACCCATTTACAGTGGATTTATTGGTGGAACTTCGACATTGGAGAAACTTAGTGAATGTGCTATGGCCGCTTGGCCGCTTCACTTGGAACAAAGAATGAATGCAGTTTTGCTTGTGGAAGGAGTGAAAGTGGTGTTGAGGGTGAGGGAGGAGGAGAATGGGCTGGTGAGGAGGGAGTAGGTGGCAAGGTTGGTGCAGAAGTTGATGGTAGGTGGGGAAGGGAATGCCATGCGACACAAAATGCAAGAGATGAAAAAAGAAGCGAAGAGGGCTATGGAGAAAGAGGGGTCTTCTTATAAGGCGTTGGAGGAAATGGTTGGTATTTTGAAGGGTTCGGGTTCCATCTAAGTGATTTTATTTTCTTAAAATTATTATCCAATAATTAATGCCCTATTATATATTGTGTACTTTATTTAGAGATACCATATAAAAATAATTCATAAAATGTAATGAGATTAAAATTTGAGATTTATTGGTAATTGAAAAAAGAAAAAAATTATTAACTTAAAATATTCCTAAGTTAAATTTGGATGAAGATTTAATCAACTTTTTTAATAAATTATAATATAGGTTTTTGTTTCATAATCTTTCTTATAAATGGTTGTTGAGATCTAAATATCTCTTTGGGATTTGTAATATGTTAGCAGTACTATATTGATCACATTCATCTTGATATGTATGAGTTTCATTCAGCTTATCTCTCAAAGAATTGAATTTAGTTTAGATTTTTCTTACAAAATTGAGATTTATTATAATCAATAATAGTTGATTTGAATTATAATAATGTGTGTTAATCTTTGTTCTAAAGGCTTATAATTATCTCGTGCTGATATTATTCATTATTTCTACTAGGAACATGCATAACCTGAGAATATAGAAGAGTATAATCACGGTGGAATCAACTTTTATTTTAAGGAGGGGCAAATTTATATATTAGGATAAAAATAAAGGACATAAATAATTTTTAGAAGAGGCAAAAGACTAATTTGAATACCTTATATAAGGAAAATTATAAAGTTCAGCGGTGCGAATTGCTTTCTCTCAACCCTTCAGAGTTTCTCCCCTGAGTTTAATGGCTTAGATTATACCATTTTAAATGATGTAAATGCCTAACATGTGATGAGCTAATGTAAAAGCGTTTAAGAGATAAGCTTAATATAAATGATGTCACATTTAATAATACTAATAGAATACAATTAAACCTACTTATAAATGTAATTAGGCAAGCATAAAACTATGTTGAGTATAAGATGAAGCGAGTGAGTCAATAATAGAAATTAATCGATGAGTTAACTTTGCACGTACAATATCATCAAACAATAATGACAAATAAACTAATGTATATAATGAAATATATGGTGATTTATAGTGCTTATACTAAAAATAGGAGTAATTAAATCATTTAGCACAAGATTAGTGTTCACTAAATATAAGGACATGTCAACATTAACAGATGAATCACAATATAATTATTAGACATACAAGTAACTAGCTAAATATTAAGTTATAAAATAATATGAACACTCTTATATTTATATATTTGGATACTTGACGACCTACATCCACACTTAATTCTTGTTTATAATTCTAACAAAACCTACTACCACAAGTCAAACTCACCTTAAAAAGTTGAACAAGAAACCTTCATAACCATTATACCTTTGTAGTTGAAATATGGGTTTGGAAAGATGCATCATGAAGATAATAGAAGAAAAAGTATCATCTCAAGAGACAGTATCCTAATGGGTTTACTGAAAGTTAGGTGAAATACATATATGTTTATCTTATGAAAATTTTAAAGACAAAGAACTCAAAGTAACATGGAAGATAGAAAATAGTCCACTTTATACATTTGAAATATATAGATAAATGTAATAAAAAAATGAATTATTATCTTGTCATGCAAAAATAGAGCTAATGGTGTTTATTTAATTATGGAACCAAGTTTCTCATAAAAGCAAACTCTTTTAATCAATTACATCTTAGAATTTTTAGACTTTAATAAAACTCTTAAATTAAATCTTGATTATGGTATAAAAATATCTAAGAAAACATTCAAAGAAAGTGGATTTTCTTTAATATGCATTATGATGTTCCTTATTTGATTTAATTATAACAAGTCTTGTGTGATATAGTTTAATAATATTTAACATGTATTAACAGGTTTAAAAATCATGATAATCATCAAAATGACTAGAAACCATCATAATGATTCAAATAAATATTGAGCTTGCCAAAAGTGCTTGAAGCTTGGAGAAGAACTCAATGGTTTAATAAAGATGATCAAAGATCAAGAAATTCAGGATTATGCATCATATTATATATTTTAGATGCCTTTAATTTTTAATAGATTTTATTGAGTATGAATATTATTAATACTTTAAAAATAGTGCATACAAAAATTAAAATGTTTAAATAAACTCAAACTATATCTCTCAAATAATAGACATTTGAGGGCATTCACAAACTTATTCTTTTCTTTCATCATATATATATATATATATATATATATATATATATATATATATATATATATATATATATATATATATATATATATATATATATATATATAATCTTTGAGATAGTCAAACTTAAGTTTCATAAGAGTATGGCTCAAAATCAATCACTTGTAATTTTTTTCATTTAGAAATGCTATTAAATATTTAATAAATTTATAATAATAAAATGCAAAAAATTATTATAATTGCATCTACGATATCATTTATATGTAAAATCAAATTTGCTTTGTTGAATTCAAACATACAAAAAAAAGTCAACTCTTAGTCATAATTTGCATAATTTTTTGCATTTTCAACAAAATATTATCCATGTTGTAGACTTATACTCACACCATAGGAATTTTATTTGAACCACCACCACACTTATTTAGGTAATCAAATACATCATTAAAGGATAAATTATTATCTCGAAAGATAAACACATTTTCTTATAATGGATTCAATACTTAGTAAGGACTCTCAAGATTGATGTCTTCAATATACTAGAGTTTTTTCCTTCTATTTTACATGGACTGATGTTGACCTCACTTTTAGAGTGAGTTCTCAACCTCCTCATCATAAATCTAGGATCTTATAGACACTAAGAGTTCCTTAGTCTTAAGACACTTATAGTGATTAGGTGAATACTTAACCTAAGCCTAGAGACTTAGGAGGGTTAGTCATAGAGGTAGGTTATGCTTTAGGAATTTAGAAAGAATTTCCCATCCTATGGCCTAAACCCAACCTATGTTCACCTTCTCACACCAAACCTCAAATTCAAATTCAAATACCAAATCCAAATCCAAATTCCAAATTAAATGATTGAAACCCATAAATAAATCAAAAATCAAAATCCTGCATAAGTCCTATGATTTTATTTTTTGGGCTTGGCCCTAACCAAATTTAAATCAAATTCAGTTGATTTTTTCCAAGATCAAATCAATCCCTCAAAAATTTATCAAATTCAAGTCCAAACTCAATTCCAAATGATTGATACCTGAAATCAAATTTAAACTTCTAAATCCTCCTTAAGCCTTATGATTGAATTCCATGAGCTTAGCAAAATCTCATTAAAATCAACCCAAACTCAATTGATTTTCTCACAAATCAATTATTCCATCATTTATCTTCATAAATATAAATAAAACCCACATTCCAATGATCAAAACTAAATAAAACTAAATCTAATTCCCTTTTAAGTCATATGAACTTACCTTCATGAGCTTAGTCAAATTTGTTTTCAAATCACTCCAAATTCAATTGATTTTATAAATCATTAATATCTTCATTTATATTCACAAATATAAATGAAATATAAATTTAAATAGCCAAAACCAAATCCAAAATCAAATCAAAACTTAATTCAAACCCTTTAAGCCATTTCTTAGAACTTGGCCAAAACCCATCTAAATCAAACCAAAATTAATGAATTTTCTCTTGAATCAATCATTCATTCAATCATCTATCTAGATATAAATGAAACCTACAATCATCAAGCCAAATTGAAATCAACTCAATTGAAGCCCAACTTAGCCCTTTTGACTTGAAGATTTCAAATGAACCAAAATTCATCATAGCCCAAATTGATTGCAGTTGGAATTATATTTCAATCCTAAACTCATATATAAATTCAACCAAACCTTAATCAAATCAAAAACAAGCCAATTGACCCATTTAGGTCCACTTGAGCCAAAGTGGCCTAAAGAACCCATATGAATCAAGTTCTAATCCAATCCAAATTAGATTGAACCAAGCCCATCCAAATCTCATACCATGATCATTGATCACCCTAGGTTGATCAATTGCCTTAAATTTGGTCAAACCAAGTCAACTTGGTCATTTGACCAAGTTGATCCTTAACCCATATGAAACCCAAATTAGCCAAAACTTATCCTACACCAAATCAATTGAAACCATTGATTCACACCAACTCATAATCAATGATTGAACATGACTTGACCAAACCTTAACAAAAAACCCAATTGGCCATTTGACTCAAGTTGACCCAAATTGACCTAAATGGTCAAAATAGGTCAAATCATGATCCAACCCAAATTGATTGTAGCCAATGGCTCAAGTTCATTCCAAATTAATTATTGAACTTGGCCAAACCCATAATTGAACCAATTTGGCTAATTGAGCCTAGTTGACCAACTTAGCCCAAATTGGCCTAAAGGGTCAAATTGGCCAAAATTTAGATTAAATCCAAATTGATTCAAACCAAAGCCTATAATCATTTTCAATTAACCAATTGAACTTGAACCAACACCCAACCAATTGGGCCAATTTGGTCAAATTGGTCAACTTGACCCATTTGACTTATATGAATCCAAATGAGCCAAAATCAAACTTAGGCCAAATTGATTGAAACCACTTGAACCAAAATACTTCAAATCATCATTTGAACCTAACCCAAGCCTTGGTTTGACCCAATTTGACCAATTGGTCAACCTAACTAACATGATCCAAATTAACCCAATTTGACTAAATTGAGCCAAAACCTTTGAAACCAACCCATAACCCGAACCAAACTGACCCAAACCCATCCTAGGTTAGCCCAAAACTAGTTTAAACCTGAATTGGAGCCAAACCCAATGAAAATCTCCCTTTGATATGCCTCCCCATGTGGGATTTTGCTAAAATTGGCAAAGTCCACTTTCGTTTCACCCTTGGTAGCCATCAAGCACTCAATTTGGGGTCTGACCTAGCCCACCTCAAGTGGGCTAGGCTTGCCATGGACCAAAGGGAGGTGAGTTAAACCATCTCTGTCACATGCCGAGAACCTCATGGACAAAGGAAGAGCCATCAACCACATCCTACCTTGAGCCACCTCTTAAGCTCTCTTCCAGTCAAACCGAGCCATGTGGACTTGATAGGGACAACTCCAGCTCTCTGGCAGCAGTTGGTTGGCCAAAAATGGGGGATTGATCCCATCCATCCACCTCACCCAATTGAGGGATATACCCCATCAATTCAAACAAAGATCTATTAAACTAGTTTGAGCTTTCAAGAGAAAAATGAAACTCCCTAGAAAGCTCTCGAGCACTCCCAAGGCCTTCTCACTTCGGATTCCTCCTTCCTAAGCATAGCAAAAATAGGGGAGCTTTTCTTCAATCCAAACTCTCTCATTACTCAACCAAAATCAAATTGCTCTTACACACACCTTCCACATACCTCATCGAGGCTACCCAAAGCTTCCCCCAAGTTCTAAACCCACCGGAGCAAGGAGTTCAATCAAAGCTAAAGCTCCAAAGCACCATTCTTGACCTTCCGAGCAATCTGCATGGAACCAATCCAATTGCTACTCAACATGGCCTCGTCTCTACTACGAAGCTTACCTGCAGCCTCTTAGTTCCAGTGAGGTAATTCTATGAAAATTGACCTCTAACTTAAAATGAATTGGAGCTTTGTGAAGAAAATTTGCATGTGAGATGATCTTAGCTAATGGATTTTTGTGGATCCCTCATGCGAAGGTGTGGAGTTGATCTAGAGTGAATTCGTGCTGGGGTGAGCTCGGATCAAGCAATCCATGGAGGACGGGCTCCGTCGTTCATCGTTCATGAGCAGATAGATCATGCGCCATACGTTCCACATGGTCGGAATGGATGGCCGTGATTAGATCACGCTAGATCCATTTGATTTGAGTGGTTATTAACCACGTTTGATCCCGACCCGAGATCGACGGAGATCATAATGTGTAGCACCACCAGTCGACTACCGTGAGATGTGACAAACTTAAATAAATCCTATGGCCACAGAAAGCACGCCAAGTTAAACGCCATGTGGCAATGAATTAAGGCTTAATTAAGGCTATTTAATTTTTTTTAAGGCTGAAACTTCATAATTTCATAACAAATTTTAGAAAAATAGAAAAAATAAAAATAAAGGCTCATTTTAAAGGTATTTTAGAGAGGAATCATTAAAATTATTCTTAATTGATTTTAAATAGAAATTTAGGCTTAATTAAATTTTAATTAAAAAGTTAATTACTCTAATTAATCTCTAATTAATTAGCCAATTAACCTCAAATTTTTTGGGATTATTTAAGGGGATGACCTTAGCCCCCCTATTTTCATGGAATTTATTGGTTGACTAATTGGGAAAATTGATTGATTACACCTTAATTACCTTCTTAACTTAATCAAGTGTTAATTAACCATGGGAAAAGAAACTTAATTAATTAATTGGGTCATTATCACTATTTAACAGTGAGGAAACTTAGTGGATTGGAGCCTCTCTCCTAATCTTTTTCCTAAGTTTCCTTCACTTTTCCAAGAGAAATTAATTAAGGATTAATGGATTAATTAATTAGTTAATTAGTTTAATTAAAATTTAAAACACATATGAACCTAATTAATTGAGGGGGTAGATCTTTAGGTGTTTGATAGCTTAAAGAGATTTAATGAAATTATGATTTGCCCATATGTGTGGGAAAATCACAAAAGTGATTAAGTTTCTCAAGCTTAATTAACTATTAATTGTAAGCCAATTTCATTAGGCCCTTTCATTTCTTAGGACCATTACTAATTTACTTTTCAATCCATTTGCATATTATATTGGCTCATAATTATTTAGTTAATTACTTTAAGGTAACATAGCTAAGGGTTAATTAATTGATTCAATTCATACCTTAACTTAATTAATCCATAAAATCAACCTAATTACCTCTCATTAAATCAAATTAACTTACAAACATGGGATGGGATTAGGATTAGAAAATCTCTTTCTCTCTTTTCTTCAATTAAATTAAGTATCAAATTAAAAAATGACATTGAAAAGCTTTGGTTTGATTTAAATAATTTTATTTGATATAATTGTCCTTTGAAATTAATTTGATTGAATGAAATCATATGCTTATTTTTAGTTATTCCACTCCAATCATATTAAATGTTGTATGTCATTTGATTCATGCATTCAAATTATATAAATTCAATTAAATCAAATGGTTTTCTTTATGTCAAGCTTGTATGTGTTGATTTAATTTAAAAAATGTGTGGGTACTATCACTATTAAATCCAAATGTATTTTTCCAAAGCTTATAAATGAATGATTACATATGCTATGAATATTAGTTATAAATACATAGGAGATGTATGTGATTATAACTTAAGTATATGAAGTGAAGCTTCTTTCCTTTTATTCATGTATTGATTTATGTAAATATGAATGTTAATGTGTATATAGAGACATACGTGAATACAAGGCTTTAGCTAGCCCCAAGGAGGTCATTTGATTACCTCACTGGTGTTGACCTCACTTTTGGAGTGAGTTTTCAACTTCATCATAGATCTAGGACTCTTATAGACATTAAGAGCTCCTTATTCTTAAGACACATCTAGTGATTAAGTGAACACTTAACCTAAGCCTAGAGACTTAGAAGAATTAACTATTAGAATAGGTTGTCCCCTAGGGACTTAGGAAAACTTGCCTATCCTATAGCCTAAACCCAATCCATACTTTCTTTCTCAAACCAAACCTCAAATTCATATCAAACCAAAACCAAATTTTCAAGACTCATAATCAATCTCATGCTCAAATTCAAGCTCAAAATTTCTCCATAAAACCTCATGATTAGAATCAGAACCCTTTCTAAGCCCTCTAATTTCATCTTATGGACTTAGCCTTAACCAAATTCAAATCAATCCCAATTCATTTGATTTTCTCAAATATCAATTCAATCTTTCAATCAAACTATCAAATACCAATTAAAATCCAACTTCAAATGATTTAATCCCAATGATCAAAATTAAATCCAAACTCAACCAAATTTCCTTCTAAACCCTTTTGACTTTCCTCCATGAGTTTAGTCAAATTTTCTTCCAAATTACTCCAAACTCAAGTGATTTTCTCATGAATCATTTATATCTTCATTTATATTCCCAAATATAAATGAAATATAAATTCAAATAGGCAAAACCAAATCCAAAATCAAACCAAAATCTAATTTATACCCTTTAATCCAATTTGAACTTGACCAAATCCTATCCAAATCAAATCAAAACCAATGGATTTTCTCAATCAATCATTCCTTCAATCATCTATCCAAATATAAATAAATCCACAATCATCAAGCCAAATCAAAATCAACTCAAGTCAAACCCAACCTAGTCCATTTGACTTGAAATATTCAAATGAACCAAAACTTATTTGAACCCAAACCAATTGCAATTGAATTTATATATCAATCTCAAATCCATTGTTGACCTCACGAAGATTTTGTTAGTCATATGACCCATCTAGTTATTAGGTGAACACTTAACCTAAGCTTAGAGACTTAGAAGTGTTAATCATAAGATTAGGCTTTGCTTTAGGGTTTAAGGAAATTACCTATCCCATAGCCTAAACCTAATTTAGGTACATTTTCTCAAATCAAACCCATATTCAATTCTCAAACTAAATCTCAAATTCAAACTCAAATTCTGAATCTTTGATTGAAACTCAAAATAAAATTTAAATTCTAAAACTCTTCCTAAGCCATATGAACCACATTCATAAGATTAGCCAAAATTCCCTTTAGATCAAATCAAACTCAATTGATTTCTTTATAAATCAATTATTCTTTCATTTATATTCATAAATATAAATGAAATCCAAATTCAAATGACCAAAACTATATCAAAAATCAAATCCAAACTCAATCTAAGCCCTTTAAGCCAATTCTTTTGACTTAGCCAAATTATATCCAAATCAAGTCAAAACCAATGGATTTTCTCTCAAATCAATCATTCATTTGATCATTTATCCAAATATAAATAAAACCTACAATTATCAAACCAAATTCAAGTCAACCCAAGTCAAGCCTAACTTAGCCCTTTTGACTTAAAACTTTCAATTGAGCCAAAATCCCTTAGACTCTAAATTGATTGCCATTGAATTTATATTCCAATCTAGGGCTCATATATATAAGTTCAACTAAACTCGAATCAAACCAAAACCAAACCAATTGAAAAGTGACCTAAAGGACCCATTTGAGTCAACTTCCAATCCAACCCAAATTGGATTGAACCAAGCTCACCAATACCTTTCACCATGATTGTTGATCACCCTAAGATGATCAATTACAATCAATTGGGCCAAACCAAGCTCAATTGGCCATTTGATCCAAATTGACCCAAATTGGCCTAAAGGACCAAATCGGTCAAATCATGATCTAACCCAAATTGATTGCAACCAATGGCTAAGTTCATTCCAAATTGATTATTGAACTTGACCAAAGCCATAATTAAACCCTATTTGATCAATCGAGCCCAATTGGTCAACTTGACCCAACCTAGCCCAAATTGGCCTAAAGGGTTAATTTGGCTTAAATCCAAATTAAATCCAAATTAATTCAAACCAAAGACCACATTTATCTTCAATTAACCAATTGAACATGAATCAACCCATGACAAGCTAATTTGGCCAATTTTGGTCAAATCAGTCAATTTGACTCAATATGATCTATATGACCCAAATTAGGCCAAACCCCTTGAAACCTGACCCAAACCCATTTGAGATCATCCCAAAATCAACCCAACCCATTTAAACCCCTCATGGATCCTCCCCTACATAGGATTCCACCCAACCTCATTTAATTCTCCCCCATCACATGCACTTAACTCCTCACCAATATTTGCATTCAATTGGGCTGATCATATGACAGTAAGAGAGGACTTTGGTGCAAAAATCCAAAGTCTCTCAATCAATCCATCATCCACCCCAACCACCCCAAGCAAGATGACAATCAATTTGGAGCCAAAAAATTCAAAAAAGAATGTATTTTTGGTCATTATAAAAGGAGGTGGAAATGAAGCTTTAGATCTCTTCCTCCCACCACCATTCAGCCCCAAAAGCTCCCCAAAGAAAAAGGAACCCATCCCCCACCTCTTTGAGCCATTTTTGAGCTCAAAAACACAAATAGTTGCTTTTCCAGTGAGGCGACGGTAAACATCAGAGAAGATGCCATTCTAAAGGGAGGCAAGGGTTAAAGATCATTCCAAAGCTTCCTCACATACCTAGAAGTCACTCGAATATTCACCGCTACTAGAAACCATCTTCGACGAGGTAAATTTTGCCAAACTTTAGTCGACCTTAGGATTTCTCGCATTTTGTGTTAATTTCCTTGCAATTTTAGGAATTTCTACTAGATAATCTCGCATTTTTACTTTAAATCATCCTAATTAGAAAATAAAATTTTTTTCAGTGCGAATCGACATGAAAATGGGTCCATTTGGATAAGTTTTCACTTAGAAATCCCATTTTTTCCCTTTAAAAAAGCTAAAACATGTCATCGCCGTTCACACGGCCGTCCGATCCATAGTTCACGGTCGACATGCATGATGGATCGCGATCCGGGCCTTTAGATCACGATGCATGGACCATGATCGTCGTGTGCGATCGACGCGGGATCGACCGATCAATCGATCCCTCTCCTGATTGGATCGATCTGACAATCGATGGTCCAAGCAAACCTCGAACTTTCCGGACCGATTGATCGGTCTTTCGCTCGATATCGACGCACACACAATATTTACGATTTAAAAAATAAATTTAAATTTTCTGAAATTTTAAAAATTCATAGAAAATAAAATACTTAACCAAAAATTATAAACAAGAGCTTATTGGATTCACCTTTCCGAGAGAATCGAAAAACTTAAAATACCCAAATTTTACTAAGTATTTTAAGCTTAATTTAAGTTTTAGTGAAAATCAAATTTCATTAATTAAATCAAAAATATATGTTAGATTAAGATGAAATTTTCAAGAATTGAAACTAAGATTAAAATACACCTACCATAAAAATTTCAAGTGAAAAAACTTTGGATTGAGAGAAATTAAATTTTGAAGTTTTGATTGTCCATTTTAATAAAATAAATCAAATAAAAATTCAGAAATTTACAAAACTCTTCAAAATGGCTTAAATCACTTCAATTGACATCTAGGACTCTTAAGAAAATAATGTGATTTTTTAAATCCTAATGAACCCTAAACAAACACTTAAGATTAAAGTTTAATCAATTAAAGAGTTAATTAAAATATAATCTAAAAATAATTTAAATATCAAATCAAAATGAGAAATGAAATAGCACTTAAGGAATCATTAATCAATCCTCAAATCAGAAAAATATCATCCTTAGAGAAAATTAAATATGATTTAAGCTAATAAAACTCAATTAAATGATTAAATCTTAAATCAAACTCAAATTCAATAAATTTCGGAAACTTTAATACGGGTCAAACTAATATAACTAAACCTACACTAAGCATGAAGTCTTAATCATATGAAACTCCTTAATGAATATAAATAAATTGAAACTAATTAATCATTAAATAAACTAAAGATCAAATTGATTAATAAACCAATTCAACATAATCATTTGATATTAATCGAATTAAACCAAATAAAATTAAAGTAAACTTAATTAACATATGATTAAATCACATCCATTTGGAATAAGATAATTAATTAACTATTAAATATTTCAACCTAATAACTAAATCAAACTTGTTAATGAAATCAAACAAACATAATAAATGAATCAAATCAAACAAAACTCTAATCATAAATAATCAAACCTAATTGAAATGAAATAAATAATTAATTCACTTAATAACAATGATGGTAATAACAATAATCCTTTAATCAAATCAAACTTAAGGAAAACACTTAACTAAACCAAATCACTCACATGTGGAAAATTAAGTCATTAATCTCTAATTAAACAAACCCTTAATTAATCTAATGATTTAAAAATTTAATTACACTTAATAAAACTTAATTAATCAAACATCCAATCAATGCAAACTTAATAAATTAATCCATCATCTTAATAAATCAAATTAATTTTATAAATCACATTAAAATTAAATCAAATCAAACACTTAATTAATCTACTAATTAATTTAACAATACCTATTAAATAAACTAATTAAGTCAATTAAAATAATCATATTAAACTTAAGCTTAATCAAACATAAAATACAATTAAATGCTAATTAAATCCTAATTTAAACCTAAATCATTAACTCACTAATTATATCATTAACCTAAATAAATATGAAATGAAATTAAAATTTAAACAAATCTTTATTTAATTTAATAATTAATCACACCTCTTAAATAAAATAATTAAGTTAATTAAATTAATCATATTAAACCTATGCTCAATCAAACATAAATGTAATTAAATACTAATCAAAATTTAAATTAAACCTAAATTATTAAGTCATTAATTACATCATTAGTCTAAACAAATATGAAACCAAATTAAAAACTAAACAAACCTTTATAATTAACATAAATACACTTCTTAATTAAGCTAATCACATGATCACATTGAACCTAAGCAAAACCCATAGACCAATAAAGCTAATCAAATCAAATTAAATTAAATTAAATTAAATTAAGAAAGACTCTCATTTAATATGTAATCAAATCAAATCTCATTCAACCCACTTAAATAAGATAAACTAACTATCCAATGTATGAAATTAAAATACAAACCAAACTTTGATGAACATGACAAATGGATGTGATTAAAAAAATAAAGTCCTAATTACAAAGAATCAAACCCAATTAAAATCAAAATAAAATCTCAAATAATCGAATCCAATCAAACTACAAATAAATGAACCACAATCAAATTAAATAAACATAAAGTTAAGTCATATAACCATAATCAAAGAAAAGAATTAGATATTAATTTAAAAGGATGTTGAATTATCAAGATTTAATTAAATCAAAACATCTAATCTAAAATTAATAAACCAAAAACACATAAACTTAAACAAACTTAAACTTTATTAGATATTAAGGGTATTGAATTATCAAGATGCAATTAAACTAAAACATCTAATCCAAAATTAATCAATCAGATACTTAAACAAACTCAAATTCTAAGCTCTAAATCAAATCAAATAAATTACACAAATTCAAATGGGCAAATTAAGATACTTGAGGACCTTAATTAAATTCTTTTGGAATTAGGATGTAGAATAGGGTGAGTTCCATCTACAAATGGAATTCATTCTGCTCTTCATTCTTGAAAACCTAAACATCATTTTAACCAAATAAAAGTGAAATAAAAATAAAAATAAATCATTAAATAATTTTAATTGAAATCACCCAAAGGTAAAATTTAAACAAATTCATACTCCAAATTAAAACTTAAACTAAAGAAGCTTAGTAAAGTCTTGCCACACAAGCCTTAAGCACACACATTAGAATACTAAGTCACCACTTCTAGTGTTAGTGTGTTGTATGTATGATGTTGTTTTATTTTGTGATGTTATGTTTTAGACTAGATGTTAAGGTGTATGTTCAGACTAGATGTTAATTAGTTAATCATGTTTTTTTCGGGTTGTGCTTAAGAGGCTTGTAATAAAATATAAATGTTTTTGTTTGCTTAGCCTCTAAGCATAACCCATGTTAGGGCGGTGGGCTTGGTTACCCATGTGTGGGTGCTTAAGTCCAAATTATTCATATACCGCTTGGGTTGTATGGTGTGTTTATAACATTTATTTTGGTGTAGCTAGATTTACTTTTTTTTTTTGATGTAATCTTGCATTAGGAATTAATTAGTGTTATGGGAGATTATGAGCGTACCGCTTAGGGTGCCCTGTGATGCCTTTGGAGCAAATCAAATCAAAAGAAAGAAGATGAAGAAATGAAGATAAGAAGACCCCCATAGCATGTTTTTTTTTTTTTGTAATCTAGGTTGTATAAGGGTAGAGCTCGGCTACCCATCTTTTTTTCTCTTTTTAGGGTGTACGGTGGAACCCGACTACACTGGCCTTTTATTCTTTTACGGTAGTCTATAAAATTATTTGATGTTGTGTTTAGATTGTGCATTAGAACATCATGCTTTTCATAGTTTCTTTATGATTGATGCTTAAATATGTGGCATGGATGCGGTAGGCTCTTAGGATAAAATTAAATTTTCTATCCCACTAACAACTCATAACTAAAATTTTAAAATAACTCATAACCTCACATAAAAGCCTAGGAATTAAATCAAGATAATAAAATTATTAGCAACCCCTTAGCTAGATGGATGAATGTATAATATCATGCATGTCATATTATTTCACTCTTGTTAAGAGGGGACTTCCATCTTTGCCAGAGAATGAAGGCTTAACTTGTGAGAGCCTTTGGTGGAAGAACACCCCTTTCTCTCTTGATTTGGCCCATAATCAAATTCTCATGCATTTAGGCATACAAAATCCATATGTAAAAAATAAAAGTCCAAAAGAATCAAATAAATTTGATAAAATTTGCATTATATTAAGTCATGGATTCATACCACTCATGCTCTATTGTCTTAGAGAGTGAGTTTAAGGACTTAGTCTCCTTTTTAAATGGACAACAACTTAGCCATCTTGCAAAGAATAAAACTTTCCTACATGGATTTAAAGTGTAGGAGAAGTTAGCCGCCACTCTGTAGTAATAAGTCCATGTGATTTATTCTCTCTTGTGGAGGTAAACCATATACTCATTTTTGCCTTAGATTTAAGTCATGCCTTTGTTTTATACCAAGGCTTCTTAGTTTAGGAATTTTAGGTAGTTATTTCCTTTAGGCTACAAGCATAAATCCTCACCTCTTAGGCATTTTCATAATATTATATTATGGAATTATAAGCCCTGACAATCTAATAAAATGTCAACTCAAATAATTAACTCTCTTCAATTTCAAAAATATAAAGCCCAATTATAGGGTAGATTGGAATGCTCACTAGGCTTCCTAGTATCATGAGTATTTTCTACTTTCTCCTTTGGATTCCAAAAATAAGTCTTATCCTTGATCTATCCCATTTGATTTTCTAAAATAGTCAATCCTTTGATAGTCTTAACCTTGAAATATTTGGAGATCCTAATTGTCTACTTTAATAAAGAATATTCTTAAAGAATTCTCATTCCTTAAGATGTAATTAATTATGGAGGGAACTTAACGAACCCAGCTTAAAATAAACCCTACTTTACTTTTCCATGTAAAGTAGGGAAAGATCTCTGGTATATTCAAAGACCCATCATGCCTTAGGAGTGCTTATTAGGTGATTAGGTCCATTATAGGGTGGTGATTTCTATCTTTTGAGATAGTACATCATTCCTTAATGTCGTACCATACCACTTCAATAAGTACCCCCTAAGATGTGGTGTCCCACATCCCAAAAATAAACACCACATCCATATATAAACTCAACTCAAAATCAAGCCAACTAAACCCAATTGACTCACTTGATCTAAAGTGGCCAATTTGACTTACATGAACCAAAATCCAATTCAATTCAAATCAAAGTAAATTAAGCCAATCCAAACTTCATGTCATGATCATTGATCATCATAGGTTAATCAATTATCATGAATTAGGTAAAAAAAGTCAACCTAACCTGTTGACCAAGTAAACCCTTTAACCCATATGAACCCAAACTAGCCAAATTACAACCTAAACCAAATTGATTGCAACCAATGGCTCAAGTTCATTCCAAATTGATTATTGAACTTGACCAAAGACCCCCAATTTGATCAATTGGTCAACCTAACCCAACTTAGCCCAAATTGACCTAAAGGATCAAATTGGCTAAAATCTAAATTGATTCAAACAAATGTCTACAATCATTTTCAATTAACCAATTGAACTTGAACCAATACCCAATCCAAGCCAATTTGGTCAAATTGGTCAACTTGACCCATTTGACCTATATGAATCAAAGGAGCCAAAATCAAATCTAAAGAAATTGAACCAAACCAATGACAAATACAATCCAAATGGTCGTGAACTTGACCCAACCTTGGTTTGACCCAATTGACCCAACCTAATTTGACCTAATAGGTCAAATTAAGCCAAATCAAACCAAATAAACTCCAAATCACTTGACATTTGGGCTAACTCACTTTTGACTCATCTCAAATCTGCTCAAATCAAATTCATTAGAAAATGACCAAAATACCCTTGGGCTAAGGGCATCATTTGAGGCAAATCACTTGGAGGAATGGTCATTTCTCTTCCATGGCTACTTTTCACCCATCCATTGGTCCACTTAGGCACCAAGGACACTGGCTAACCTGACCAAAGGGTGGTTGGGTTAGCCATAACTCATGGGGAGGTGAAATCACCTTCCCATTCCTATTGAAACACTTGGAAAGCCACAAGACATCCACTTCTCCCATGGCAGCCACTTTCACACCCTCCTCCAGTCTGCCTAAGATGATTCCCTGCCCAAATCAAGCTCCCCTTGATAACCATTTGATCAAAATGGCCAAATAAGGCTAGCCATCTGATCCAAGGAATGAAGGGGTGTACCCCCTCATTCTCACTCAAATCCAAACACACACACACTTGATTCAACCCTAGTAGCCAGAGAGGCACGTCTCAGAGCGATTTCTAAGATTTCCCAAGCTCCCCAACTCTTCCTTTATTGGTTTTACTAAAATCTAAAATAAGGGAGCCCCAATCTAATTTCCATTTGCTCAAACCTCTATCAAAGTGCAATAAAGTTTGCACACACCATCCTTGGAGCCAGAAGAGCGAGAACAAATCATGCCCCAAGCTTCCTGATGACTAGAGGGTGGAGTTCGATTGAATCCAACCACTTCCGTCCCAAGCCTTGGCCTTCCGAGCAATCCACCTCAAATCAAAGCTCATGCCGCACAATAAGATTTCATTTCTACTAAACGAAGCTTCCTCAATCATTGTAACCACCGATCCTAAGCTCCCGTGAGGTATGCCATTGAAACCGACCTTTAGCTTAAAATGGTTTAAAGCTTTTTGAAGAAAAATTGCATGCTATGAGATTTTTACCATTAGATCTTTTCATTTTGCTTCCTTGACGTGTGGGATTGATTTGTTCTCCATTCAAGCTTGGGTGAGCTCAGATTGAGCGATGAACGATGGATGATCTCCATCTCTAGCCACGCAGGAGGAGATAGATCACAGACCATCCATTTCGCATGATCGAAATAGACGATCTTGATCAAATCATGCTAGATCAACCAAATTAATCCTACTCAACCTAGGGTTTGATCATGGTCGTTCGATCTTAGAACGGACGGCTCACGAGAATGCCCGTCCCGTCGCCGGTTGACTCAGCCGCGCAATATGACAACTTAAATAACCAATCCTACGGTGCCATGTAGAAAGCACGACACATCAGCATGCCACATGGTGTCGATAAGATTAGGGCTTTAATTTGGGTTAATTAATCCATTTAAATGCTGAAACTTTCAAAATTCATAACTAATTATAGAAAAATTCAAAAAATACAAATGAGAGCTCATTTCAAAGGTATTTTAGAGAGGAATCCATTAAAATTATCCTTAATTAATTTTGAACAGTAATTTTGGCTTAATTAAGATTTAATTTGATACTTAATTAGCTTAATTAGTCTTTAATTAATCATCCAATTGATTTTAAACTTTTTGAGAATGTTTAGGGGGATGATCTCTGCCTCCCCTATTTTTCTCAAAATTTATTGGTTTCTTAATTAGGAAAATTGATTGATTAAGCCCTAATTATATTCTTAACTTAATTAAGTGATAATTAAGTATATGAATAGTAATTAATTAATCATTTGGACTCCTTAATTACTATTGAATAGTAAGGAAACTTAGGGAATCAGATTGGGGTTTTTCCCTAATCCTTTCCCTAATTTTCCCTCTCTTTTCAACCAAAAATACTAATTAATGATTAATTAATTAATCAATGACTTAATTGGCTAAATTAAAACTCAAACTATATGAATTCATTCTTGATCAAATGGATAACTTATGGAATTAGGTTAGGACCTCTTTTTCAACTTTTTTACCTTATGTCCATCTCATTTTCAAAAGATAATCAAATTTAATAATTAAGAAAGAGAAAAAAATGAATTAATGGATTAATCCTTTAAAAAAATGAATTAATGGATTAATCCTTTAATCAATTAAATTAAAAAATTTAATTAAATCTGATTTCCCTAACTAATTCTTGGGTGTTCAATAACTTAAAGAGAGTTAATGAAATTATGGTTAGCTCACATGTGTGAGAAAACCATAAAAGTAATTAAGTGAGTTCCTTAAGCTAAATTAATTAATGATTGTGAGCTAATTACATTAGACCCCTTTCATTTTATAGGAGCATTGTTATTTATTTTAATTTATTTGCATATCATATTAGCTCATAATTATTTAATTAATTACCTTAAGGTAACATAGGTAAGGGTTTAATTCATTGATTTAATCCACACTTAAGTTAACCAATTAATAAAATCAACCTAATTGCTTTTCATTAAATTAAATTGATTCACATATGGGGAATGGGATTATGATTAGCAAATGTTTCTAATATTTATTAAATCCAATCAAATATGAAATAAAAAAATGACATTAAGGAACTTTGGTTTGTTGTAAATGATCTTATTTAATATGATTGTCCTTAAGAATTAACTGGATTGAATGAAATTATATGCTTATGTTCTTTTATTTCTCTCCAATTGTATTAAATGTTGTATGCCACTTGTAACCACGCCTTCACCCTTTTCAAAAATTAATTAAATGAAATGATTTCCTTTATCTCAAGTTGCATGTGTTTGCTTAAATTAAAAATATGTGTGGCTATTATCACTATTAAATGAAAAATTATTTTAAAAGTATATAAATCAACTATAACACATAGAGTAATGATAATTATGAGTATTTATAAGCTTGTATGTTCTTACAACTTAGAACATATGATGTGAAGTTCTCTTTTCTTTAATCTTCACAAATTTATATAAGGATATGAATATTAACAAGTGTATAGTTCATTTGAAAAGGACACAACACTTGCTTTGGGTTTATTCTTATGTATATCCATGTTAGAATTTAGATAGAATTTTAGCTCACATGTATAAATAAATCAAAATAGAATTCTTGCATGGTTTACACTCTTATAGTTGTTTGTACACTCATGAGTATTTAAGAATAATGGGTATATCTAGTCTGGACACCCGGGGATGCATGACTTTAAGTAGCCCTAAGGAGGTTTCTACCTTGTTCTCCTGGTCAAACACTGGTGAAGTACTTGCTTATAACTTTTATGTACTTGTGTGTGCATTTGGCTAATGAATGAAAATCTCACCTTATTCTATATGTATAATTCAAAACAAAAATATAATTTTTGCATGATTTCCATTCTTATAGTTGTTTATACATCCACATGTATTTAAAAATAGTAGGTATATCAAGTCTAGACACCTGGGGATGCATGGATTTAAGTAGCCTAAGGAGGTTCCTACCTCATTCTACTCGTTAAACAATGACGAAGTACTTGCTTAGAACTTTTATACATTTGAATGTGTATGTAGCTAATGAATGAGAATGGTTACGTTCTATAAAAATCATTCATGCATCCTGCATTTAAGTGTGCCAAAAATATATTGTATGCATAGATATGTTTATGACTTAATCATATGCATGCTACATATGATGGAAAGAAATGAAAAAATATGTGTTGTGTGATAGTAATTTACTCCAATTAATCTTAAAATGCCTTTCTTATTAAATGAGATTATTTAAAGTGAACATAAACTTAACATTAATTAAAATATATAATAAGCCATTCATTAAAGAGAATTGATTAATTAATATGCTTTAGATGTGGCTTAAGGTAGAGATAAAGGAGGGTGATCCTCTCTTTTCTTCTCTTTATAACACAATTGTTAAGTATAAACCAAGTCAAACAAAAGAAAATATTAAGTAAAACTTACAAATCAATTAAGCCACTTAAAGTGAAATCATCCTTTATAATTAAATCCTTTCTCACTTAGAAAATTATAACAAAGCCTAGTTAAGGCATACCACATAAGCCTTAATACACACACCTTAGATTAAGTCATCACTTTTAGCCTTATGTTAGAGCGGTGCATGGTTTGATGTATGTTTAATTTTATGATGTATTATTGTAGACTGGATGTTAGGGTGTATGCTTCGTAGACTAGATGTTAGGCTGTGATTAGCTTAATTATATTTTCTATAAGAGATTGTGCTTAAGGGGTGCTTAAAATAAATATAAAAATTTTTTTTTTATAGGTTGCTTATCCCCTAAGCATAATCTAAATTAGGATAGGTAGACTTTGTTATTCATGTGCAGGGTGCTAAGTCCAAATCATGCATATAACTGCTTGGGTTGTATGGTGCGTTTAGCTAACAATTATTTTGTTAGTGTAGTTAGATTTAATTTTTCTATTTTTAATGTAATTGTGCATTAAGAATTAGGATTAGTGTTATGGGGGGATTATGATGAGCAAAGGCTAGAAGGCTTTGTCTTGGGAGGTCTCCATGATGCCTTTGGAGTAAGCAAACCCAAATGAAGAAATGGAGGAGATATGAAGAAAGAAGATAAGAAGACCCCCTATAGCATTTATTTATTTATAATTGTAATTATTCTTTCATATACTGAGTTGTATAAGGGTAGAGCTCGACAACCCATTTCTCTTTGCGGGTTGTATGACAGTACCCGACCGCACCAAGCTGTTATTTTTTACATTGGGTTTATAAATTATTTGATGTTTTGTTTACAATTGCATAATAGAAACGACATGTCTCTTTTTACTTTCTTCATATATGATAATTTAATGTGCGGGCTCTTAGAAAATTTTTTTTCAACCCTAACTACAACTCATAACTAAATTTTATAAAAAACTCATAACCTCACAAAAATCTTAGGCATGAAATCAACATAATTAAAAGATTTTAGCAGCTTCTTAATTAGATGTTGTATGCTTAATATCATGCATATCATCTTGAATCACTCTTTGTAAAATGAGGGTCTCCGTTCTTGCACATATGAGAACCGCTTGATCTGTGAGAATAATTCTTACTAACAGAGCTTCACCCTCTTCTCTCTTGATTTGACCCATAATTCATTTCAACATGTGTTTAGGCATATAAAAATTCTATAGCCTTTGTCAAAATGAAGAGTCCAAAGTCAAATAAAAATTGAAAATATTTGTATTAGACTAAGTCATTGTTCATACCACTCATACTCTAGTCTCTTAGAGAGTGGGTTTAAGGACTCTAGTCTCTTTTTAATTAATAATAACTTAACCATCTTATAAAATATATGACTTGACCATATGATTTTAAAGCATAGGAGGAGTTAGCTGGCTGCCACTCCAGGCAGTTATAAGTCCAGCAGTCGGGTGGTTTACCTTCTCTTGTGGAGGTAAATCATATATCCATCTTCTTAGATTTAGGATGTGCTTTGGCCCTCGCTAAAGCTCCCTAGATTTGTGAACTGAGGTTGCTGTTTCCTTCAGGCTACAAGCATAAATCCTCACCTCTTAGGAATTTATATAGCCTTGTGTTGTGAGATTATAAGTCCTAGCTTTTTAATAAAATTCAAATTCAAACATATAATTCTCCTCAACTTTAAACATATAAAGCCCAACCATAGGATAGATTGGAATGCTCACTAGGTTTCCTAGTATCATGAGCATTCCCTACTCATCTCCCTTCGGCTTCAATAATATGTCTCTCCTTTTTTATCTATCTCGATTGATTTTCCAAATATTGTCAATTTATTGATAGTTCTATCTTTAAAATATTTGGAGACAATAATTGCCTAGTTTAATTGAGAGTATTCCTAAGGAATTCACCTTCCTTAGGATGTAATTACCTATGGGGGCTTGCCCCCATAGGGAGCTTTAGAACTCAGTTTATATAAACCCTGCTTTATTCATCCATATAAAGTAAGAAAAAAATCTCTGGTATATTCGAAGACCTATCATGCCTTAGGAGTCCTTATTAGGTGATTAGGTCCATTGTAGGGTGATGATTTATATCTTTTGAGATAGTGCACCATTCCTTGATGTCATGTCCAATCACCTCAATAAGTACACCTTCAGATCTGCATGGTTTCCCCCATACACGTAATAAAAAATAAACACCACACCTGGTTAGCAAAGGCATGTACTCCATTTGATTTCAATCTTATGTATTTTAATATTAGAATTTGGATTAGACTTTACTCCATATGCATAAATGTTTTAATCAAATAAAAATACAACCTTTGCATGGTTCTCCTGCCTTTATTTATGTATACATCCATATATATTTGAGATAGCGAAGTATATAGTCTAGATATCCCGAGAATACGAGGCTTTAGCTAGCCCCAAGGAGGTTATTTTGTTACCTCCTGGTTAACAAAGGCACGTACTTGCTTATTTCTCTTTACATGTGTATGTACATGGGACTAAAGGATAGAAATCTCTATTTTCTCCTAAAAATACATGCATGCATAATTTGTTAAGTGTTTGAATTAATTAATCATGTAACTTGGAGCATGCTTTCTTATATTCATATATACAAATTTACATATGTTTGAATGCAAATGGGTATATAGTTTGGACATCATGGGAATATGAGGCTTTAGCTAGCTCCAAGGAGGTCATTTGATTACCTCACTTCCTTGGTTAACACGTACCTATTTAATTTCATCTTTATGTATTTTTGTATAATAATTTAGATAAAGCTTTCAGCTAATGCAATTAAATAATTCTATCACATAAGAGAATATAAATTCCACATACACATACATTCATCATTTGAGTGTGCTATATGTATAGATACACTTAGGATTAAATCATATGCATGATATTTGTGATGAAAAGGAATGATTTGATGTGTGTCATATGTTAGTAATTCAATTTAATTAATCTTAAGATGCCTTTCATATTGAATATGATCATTTAAGGTGAATCTAAACTTAGGATTAATTAAATCATTTAATATGCCATTCACTAAAGAGAACTAAATCAAATTAACATGCTTTAAAAATTGGCTTAAGGTAAGGATGAAAGAGAGCAATCCTCTTTTCTTTTCTTTATAACACTTAGTTACTAAGTGTAATCAAATGAAATAAAAGAAAACACAAATTAAAATTCTCAAATCAATTAAATAACTTCAAGTGAAACCAACCCTTCATGTTAAATTAAATCTTTCTATACTTAGAGAACTACAACTCTAATGCCTAGCAAGACATACCACACAAGCCTTAACACACATTAGAATTAAGTCACTACTTCTAGCTTTATGTTAGGGAGGTGCTTGGTATGATGTATGTTTTGTTTTGTGATGTATTATTATAGACTGGATGTTAGGATGTATATTTTTTAGACTGAAAGTTAGACCGTGATCAGCCTAACCATTTTTTCTAAAAAGGATTATACTTAAGGCGTGGCTTAAAATAAATATAAATGCTCTCTTTTGCAGGATTGCTTAAACCCCTAACATAATCCAAGTTAGGACAAGCGGGCTTAGTTACACATTTGCAGTGCTAAGTCCAAATCATATAAATAAGTGCTTAAGATTGTATGTGTGTTTAGCTAACACTTATTTTGTATGTGTAGTTAGATTTACTTTTCCTATTTTTAATATAATTTTATATTAGGAATTAAGATTAGTGTTATGGAGGATTAGGATGAGCAGTGGCTAGAAGGCTTTGTCCTAGGAGACCCTATGATGCCTTTGAAGCAAGCACATCTAAATCAAAGAATGAGGATACATGAAGAATGATGATTTGAAGACCCCATATAGCATTTATTCATTTATAAATTGTAATTAATTTTTTATGTTCTGGATTGTATAAGGGTAGAGCTTTCATTTTCTTTTCTCTTTTATGGTAAAGCACCGGCCTGTTATTCTTTTATGGTAGCTATAAAATGTTTAATGTTATGATTAGCTTGTGCATTAGAAATTACATGCCTCTTCATACTTTCTATATGGTTGGTGTTTGTTATGTGGCTTGGATATGATTAGGCTCTTAGAAAAAAATAAATCTTTTACCCAACTATAGCTCATAACTAAAGTTTTAAATAATTCATAACCTCATATAAAGTCTAGGCATTAAATCAATATAATTAAAAGATTTAGCAACCCTTTAGCTGTATGGTTGTATGTCTAACATCATGCATACATATTTGTCCACTCTTACAAAATGAGGGCCTCAGTCCTTACACGCATGGGATCGCTTGACCTGTGAGAGCAACTTCTACTGATGGAGCTTCACCCTCTTCACTTCTAATTTGGCCAATAATCTATTTCATCATGCATTTAGACATATAAAAATCCCAAAGCCTTTGGCAAAATGAAGTGTCAAACACAAATAAAATTTAAGAAGATTTCTCATTAGATTAAATCATTGCTCATATCACTCATGCTCTAATCTCTTAGTGAGTGGATTTAAGGACTTTAGTTTCTTTCTAAAATAATAACAACCCAACTATCTTGCAAAATCATAAGACTTGATCCCATGGATTTAAAGCATAGGAGGAGTTAGCTGGCTACCACTCCAGACAGTTATAAGTCCAGCAGTCGAGTGGTTTACTCTCTCTTATGGAGGTAAACTTTATACCTATATTTGCTTAGATTTAGATCATGTTTTAGCTTGTGCTGAAGCTCCCTAAATTTAGGATCTGAGATAGCTATTTCCTTCAGGCTACAAGCATAAATCCTCACCTCGTAGGCATTTTCACAACCTTATATTGATGGATTATAAGCCCTAGCAGTCTAATAAAATTTCAACTCTAACAAAATAATTCTCCTCACTTTAAAAATTATAAAGCCCAACCATAGGATAGATTGAGATGCTCACTAGGCTCCTAGTATCGTGATCATTCCCTATCATTTCCCTTAAGCTTCCAAAGATAAGTCTTCTCCTTGAACTTTCCAATTTTGATCTTCTAATATAGCCAATTTGTTGATAGTCTAGCCTTAAAATCTTTGGAGATAATAATTGCCTACTTTAATCGAGAGTATTCCTAAGTAATTCACCTTATTTAGGATGTAATTAACTATGAGAGCTTGCCCCCATAGGAAACTTTAAAATCCAGTTTAATATAAACCCTGCTTTATTCATCCATGTAAAGTAGGGGAAAATCTCTAGTAAATTCGAAGACCCATCATGCCTTAGGAGTCCTTATTTGGTGATTAGTTCTATTGAAAGGTGATGTCTTTATTTTTTGAGATAGTACATCATACCTCAATTTCATACCGGATCACATCAATAAGTACCCCCTTAGATCTACGTGGTGTCCCCCATACATCCGAAAATAAACACCTTAGATTTTTTTGGCGACTCCGCTGGGGAAGGTTCCTCTCTCCATCTATAGTAGACAATTATTGTCTCCAAGCATCCATAGTGGACTTATATTTTGTATAAGTCTAAGACTATCTTTCTTTCCATTGACACTTAGCTTATTTCATTTTTAAGCAAATCTAGCCAACATCCTTTAGGTTTTAGGACCTCACTCCATGTAGGTCTTGAAACTCCTATTGGGTCCCCCAATAGGTAAAAGATAAAATTAACAAATGAAAGGAGATGACTAAAAATTTAGAATCTCCTTACCACCAGCTTGGTGAGGCAAGGTTTATCTTATACTTAAGAGAATAAGCCTTTTTTTTTTTTTTTGCAAAATGACACTTTTCAAAATTCACATAACAAAAGATTTGTACAAAATTCATAAGAAGTTTTTGAAAGGCACAAAAATAACCTAACCTCATTTAACAATACATATAATTATTACATGGAGGTTCTTTTCAAAATCAAAATAAATCATTTTAAAATTCCTTTTTGAAAAGCACTTTTTTTAAAAAATATCTATCTCTAATTCAACATACCCAAATTTGTTGAATGAAGATTCTATTTCTAAATAAAATCATGACATAAAATTGAAACTCCACTTAGCATATATGTGCTAAAGTTGGAGTTCCCTCTTTTCAAAAGCAAAAATCGCACACAAAATCAAGATGTATTTGAACTCTATTTAACATACTCAAATTTGTTAAATGAGAATTCCCTTTCTTTTTAGAAAATCAAAACAAATTGAATTTTATTTAACATACCCACATCTGTTAAATAAAATTCCTATTTTCCAAAGTCCTGAAAATCGAAACATATTTGGACTCCATTTGACATACCCAAAATTTTCAAATGAGAGTCCCATTTTTAAAAAACAAAAGAAAAAAAGTCAAAATTAAATTGAACTCTATTTAAGATATCTAAATTTGTTAAATAGATTTCCCTCTTTCAAAATCATAACACATTTGAACTCTATTTGACATACCATATTTGTCAAATAAGAGTTCCCCTCTTTTTCAAAAACAGAAATCAAATCAACAAATATCTAACACATATACATTTGAACTACATTTAGTATACTTAAATTTATTAAATGAGAGTTCCTCAAATCATATCAAATCAACACATATATCAACAAACGCATATCAAACACATTTGGTCTTTACTTAACATACCTAAATTTGTTAAGTAAGAGCCCCACTTTCAAATCAAATCACATATATCACACACATAATAAATAATCATGAAAAACAAAGACATCTTCACAAAATTTTCAAACATATAATTGAAAACCTTTTAGCATACTTAAATTTGCTAAGTGAAGGTTTTCCAAATCAAAATTATCAAAAAAGTCATACAACATATATATCTCCAAAGTCTCTCCAAATGTTTGAACCCTGCTCAACATACTTAAATTTGTTGAGTATGGGTTCTAAATCAAAATCTTATGGCAAAGTCTCTCCTCAAATATCAAAAATCTCTCCAAAATTCAATGAACCCCACTTAGCATACCTAAATTTGTTAAGTGTGGGTTCAAATTCCCAATCCAATGTAGAAGTCAATCATTGATGAATAAATATTAAATCAAGGGTCTAACTCGATTATATTTTAACAAATGCAGTGATTTCAGCACAGTCAGTCTTCTCAGTCTTCAGTCAGTGCAGTTATTATGGCTTCTAGCAAGTTCATCTTTTCCTTCCCGTTGGGTGTGGATCTAGCCTTGGATCAGGCCATACACGACCCGACCACCACTCATCTAATCCTATTCATTCATGGCATCTAGGCCGGTCGAGTTACTTGTGAGGGGATAACCCTCATGACTGTTAATAAGGAGGAGGTGGTAGGACAGACGCCACTTCTCCACTTTGACATGCCGTCTGACCCTAAGTTTCCCTCACTAAAGAGGAAGGCTGTCATGGTCTCCACACCTTGATCAGTGTCAGTGTTAGTACCACCTGCTTCAGCATAGGTTTAGTTAGTTGCCCTTCCATAGTTCTAGTGAGGGCTACTACCTCCTCTTTGGTCACCCCAAAGGGTAAGGCTATCTTGGCTTCCGAGATTGTCTCTCCTACCTTTGAGGTAGGTTCCAGCTCTCGCTCTACTTTTCTCATGCATACCTAGCACCACAATTAAAATAAGAAGATCAAGCGACACCATGAGCGAGCAGCTAGGGAGATCGATGCTACCTCCCACGTCGTTAAGGTGGGTTCTCCTTGTGAGACCTTTCTACTCTTGAGTGGTAGTAGGTTTCACCCCCCCTCTCGGCCTCAAATGGAGAGGAGGACTACAGGAGGATCACTGCATTACCTCCACCACCAGCACACTTTGAGGCACCGGCTACTGAGCTGAGGAAGCCTTATGCCAGCCTTTGGATAGTTCTTCACCAGGTTGGTAGAGCCTATGGACGCTTAGAGTCCAAAGCATTATTTAATTTGAGGTCCGTGATTCCCAGGAGTGTCAGTGATCATATCCAGGGAGAGAGTCACCGAGGCTCAAGTATCAGCCCAAGAGGGAAAGAGGGAGAGATAGAGACACTAAACGGCCTACCCCCGGACTTCGATTCCCTATCGGTGTTGATCATTCATAGCATTATTCATGGACATAGTTTGATGGAGGAGATCTCCGGTGAGGGTAGTCGGTGTCTTTCCATCGCACCTCTCCACTCAATCACCCATTCAACTTACAACATCTACCATCCCCACCAAGCTTTAGAAGCCCCTATCCAGGGAAATAACATCCCCATTGGTGATCCGGCTATGACCTAAGGATCCCACTCCATCCGTTTCACCTGTTGAGGTGAGATTGATCTCTCCTGCTTGACCCTCAACCTCAATTATGGCTAGGAAGGAGTGGCGACCCAAAAGTGCATGGTCGCACCACCTCCACCTCAGACAGAGGGAGAGAGGGTAGGGGTCATAGACATAGTCCCCATGAAAGTTGATCCTCCCAGTGAGGGAGTCCTATCAGTAGGTAGTATCTGATGCATACAGTCAGATGAGCACAGTCTTACGGTCAACCGTCAGTGGGTGTTTGTGTCAGTCCAGCAAGACATAGTAGGAGACCGGTCACTCAATGATATCCTAGAGAACTAATCTCAGGAGTGATAACACATATTAGGAGGAGGATAGAGTCTACTTTGATCCTGATGAAAATGACATGTCGGACACCAAGGTCAACATGGTCGACACATGAGGGTCCTTACAGCGGGATCAGCATAGCCAGGAAGGTGCCATGCTCAAGGAAGGTGACACTTCTCACTCAACTCAACACCTCATCTACCAGCTCAGGTAGAAGAATGATCATATAGATAGGATGGAGAAGAAAGTATTGGAGTTGATGGTAGTGATTTTAGCATTGCAGAACTCAGCCCTAGTTTCACAACCTTCTCCTATGGTAGCCGACCAACCAGAGTTGGTATATACCTTATACCGTCTTATGTGCACTACCGTAGATGATGATGCTGGTAGCTTGCATTGGAAGGTCACAAATGTCACCTCCATGCATGAAAAAGACATCAAACATATGGTGGAACAATAGGTGAGGGAAGCAATGGCACAAGCCAGGGGAGCTCATCCATTCTAAAGGGTAGACTATACCGAGAGGAATTTGATGTAGTTCAATACCCCAAGGGTTTTGTGCCACATTCCTTAAAGATCTTTGATGGAAATGAGAACCTACAATAGAATATTGTACATTTTAAAGCCAACTATTGCAATGGTGTGACGCACTCTTGTTCAGACTTTTTGTCAGCATGTTAGCAGAGGTTGCATTTGATTAGTACGATGAACTACCCAACAGTTCGGTGAGGACTTTTATTGAGTTGGAGCATCTCTTCATCAAGATGTTTGCTAGAGCTCAATAAAGAGTGAATGTAGGCAACCTCGTTATAGCAAAGTAAAATTCCTTGTTGATTATATTCTCAGGTCATGCAATCTGAGCATGAAATGGGAGTCATAGCTGCCCGAATAGGATGCCATTGAGATTCTTCTTAAGAATATCTATGGCTCGATCGCCTTCATGCTTAAGGGCTTTACCATCTAAACATTTGAGAAATTAATCAATAAGGCAGCTAGCCTGCAAGAGGAAGCCAAAAAGTTTCCTTTTCCCGACCAATCATCTCGACCCAAGTTGTAGAAGGTGTTCGAGAAGAAGTCAGGGATAGTTGTGTCAGTGGATAAAGGGAAGTAGGCAGCTAGAGTCGAGTATAAGAGATCTCGAGCTCAGCATCCTCCTTTTCCACCTCCTTGGCCATCATACTGGCCACCTCAGTCGCCACAATGGCCATTTCCACCACCTCAATAGCCTATCCAGAAGCGGTACTCATATCCACCGCTAGGTAGCTACTACTCACCTACTCTTGCCGATAGATTGAATAAGTCATTTTCATTTAAGAGGGAGGTAGTTAGAAAAATCTTTAGAAACCTCTTAAAGAAATCTGAGTTTCAGTTACTAGAGCCTAAGTGGCTGGAGGAAGTGGGGAAGAGCGATGTTCCTAATTATTGCCCTTACCACCATATGTTAGGCCATGTCTTAGAGGATTGTATTACTTCTAAGTACAGGCTTAAGCATAGCTACAAGTCGGGCATCATAGTTATCCCTAAGGAATACTTATTAGAACAACCATCCATTTTTATTAGGGTAATCCTTAGGGATAGTTGCGATCCTCTTAAGACAAAAAAAGGTTGGGACATTTCCTTATCATGAACCTCCAAAAAGATCATTTTTAAGATCAAGAATCTTTCCTTATAGGTGCTTGAAGTAGCTCAAACCTCCAAAACCAAGGAAGGTTTGCTAGTTGCAATGGAAAACTTCGGGGAAGGCGATAGCTAGCGGCGACTCACCATACTTGCGGGATAGTCCAATAGTGCAACCCCATGCAGTCACATCCACCGTTGTAGCCACTTCTTCTTTTGCTAGCTCCTCTTCTATCAGTAGGAGCATTATATCAGTAGACAAGGGCATTAAATTTTTTAATTTGCTTACTTTACTTGATTTTTATCATGTACCTCCACCCAAAAAGAAATCAATGAAGGAAGCAGATTTTACATACATCTTGTCACTTGATATCCTTGATTTTTTTCCTGTTGAAAACTCTCTAAGTCTAGAAAATAATAATAACTTTAGCAATTCTGATCCTCTCTTTTCTGATTCAGAATTAGTATATCCTTTTCTGAACCAATCAGGTTCACATGTTGAGATTGACTTGGAGACAACCGACTCCAAAAATCTCATAGGAGAAGCTGTAGGTATGCCCGATGAGAAGGTAGAACTCACCACAAGTTCATCATTTCAAGAAGTCACTCAAGTCATAGTGGCAAAGTTCTTCCTCTTAGGGTAGTACCTCAGGATAAGGATAAATAATTCATTGGTTTCAGTGAGCAGATAGCCCCTCCACAGGATGCTCCACTTATGGATATGCTTGTGGAGGACCATGTTAGAGTTGATTACAACATCCAAGCTTATCTTAGAAAGTTGTCAGCTAAGTTAAGCATATATGATGCCCTTGTCTTATCCAAAGAGATGAGAGAATCTCTAATCAAGGCTCTACTTGATCTGGAGATATGATTATCTCAACTGATCACTATAGAAGAGGAGGCACACCACTCGAAGGACATTGTAAGAGTTGCATTCAGTGATGAAGGCTTGCTTCTAAGGACGATCGAGCACAACAACTCTCTTTACATTACAGTGGATGTTGACATATACAAGCTATCTAGAGTTCTGGTTGACCAAGATGCATCAGACAACATTATGAGCCTAAGAACCCTTGCCTACTTGAGGATCTACATCTCCAAACTCTAAAAAGAAAGGCTGATGTTGAGAGGATTTAATGAACATGGTGAGAGGGCCTTAGGCTCCATAGTGTTGCCATTGGAGATAGATGATTGAAAGACTGAAGCCAAGTTTCACATCATAGACCGGATACATCTTCTAATGCTTTGCTTGGGAGACTGTGGATACATGAAAACAATATAGTCCCATCATCTCCACATCAGTGCATGAAGTTCATGAGAGGTGGGATTGAGTACCGCATTGAAGAAGATCTCAAAACATTCACAGTTTATGAGGTCAGGATATATGAGGATGCAGCCTATTTCCTCCCTCGAAAACCAACAAGTCCATTCTCATGAACTTAGTCAAGATCCTCATGAGAGACAAAAAGAAAGAAAAGGAAAAAAATAAATAGAAAAAGAAAAGAAAAAAGAGAAAGAAAAAAATAAAAGGGAGCTAGACATAGACTCAGGGGAAGATATAAAGGCTGACATTAGATTCCATCCATAGTTCGTTACTCCATTCAAACATATGGGTATGATGACCCGACCTCCACCAAGCAGATGAAGAGGACAATTCAAAGGCAGCCCCAGAGGTGGAAAGCCTCCCTATTGGCCGCCTAATAGGAGGTATGTCCCAGCTATAAGGAGTACACCTGCTATCCACACAGACTTAGAATCTAGTTCAGAAGATGAGTCTTATGTGGTTAGAACACCAGCCAGCTCTTCTCAACAGTAGATCTCTTTCAAGGTGACACTTGAGTAGGATAGTGATGAAGACTGGGCTCCAAAGCAAAGCATAAATGTATCCAAGTCTGTATGTGAAACAATCAGGCATCAGTTAGGAACCTTAGCTCTAACCTCACTTTCCTCATAAAAAGTTGAGGTTTTGGTAATTAAGGAAGCCCCTATCATCCACAAATGTGAAGACTTAGAGGTTCTTTCTAGGAGCATCATCCTCAAGTCAAGAAGTTTATGTAGAACTTGGGGATGATTCATATAAAGATTTAATAGAATTTCCTTTTGCTTGATACTCTCCATGTATTATAAACTTAGCAAAGAAAGGGTTAATCCCACATACTTGGTCAAAGTACAAGTCAGACTATTTTGAAAGAATATGGAAGAATGAATGCAAAAGCTCTCAATGAAGATCTGAACTAGGATTCAGTATAGTGGGTCTAGTCGATGATGACAATTATTGCTTAGTTATCACCAATCATTTGGAATCATATAGGTTTTTTTAAAATCATGCTAACTCACATTAAGAGGTGTGTTTAGAAGCTTCAGATACTCTAGATGATTTTGAAGTCAAAGATGCACTACCAGAGTTCGAAGAGGAGATTAAATCAACCATCAACGAGCTCAAAGAAATCAACTTAGGAATTGAAGACAATTCATGTCCGGCATACATCAATTATTTATTGAATGATACTGAAATCAATGACTTAGTTAGGCTATTGATTGAGATTAAGGATTGCTTTATTTGGAGTTATGAAGAGATGTCCGGTTTATCTCCTATCATAGCAGTCCACAAACTAACAATAAAGCCTAGTGCTAGCCCTGTCAAGCAAGCTCTTAGATGCATGTGATCAGGCATTGAACAACAGGTCATTTCAAAAGTTAAGAAGCTGACTAATGCTGGCTTTATCAAAGAAGAAAAATATCCTACCTGGTTAGCTAGTGTCATCCTCGTTAAGAAGAAGATGACCAAATTCACATATGCATCAATTTTAGGGATCTAAGTACGGCACGTCCAAAAGATGAATTTTCATTACTAATACCAGAATGGTGGACATTGTCTCATCTCATGCAGTATCTCTTTCATGAATGGCCCATCTGGATATGACCAAATAAAGATGGCCTCTGAGGATAGAAGAAATACTACTTTTTGAATCCCGATCGGAAGCTTTTGCTATAGGTTCATGCCTTTTGACATTAAAAATGCTAGTGCTACCTACCAGCGGACCATGACTCGAATCTTCTATGAACTCATTCATCATCAAGTCGAGTGTTACATTGATGATTTCATAGTCAAAAGTAAAGAAAAGGAAGACAATCTCTTTAACTTGAGAGTAATTTTTGAATGGTTAAGATAATTTAACCTCAAAATGAAACCACTGAAGTGTGCATTTGGAGTAGCTTCAGAGAAGTTCCTTGGGTTTATTGTCTGACACTAGGGAATTGAAATTGATCCAAAGAAGATCAAGGCGATATCAAAAATGCCACCCCCTAAAAGTCTAACTCAACTTAGGTCATTCCAAGGGCAGTTGGCGCATCTAAGGTGCTTTATACTATTAAGAAGATGCCAACCATTCTCAACAATTATCAAAAAGGATGCCAAGTTCAAGTGGGATGATAAGTGCCAGCATGCCTTCGAAGAAATCAAGCACTACCTGATGACGCCGTTAGTTTTAGCATCCCCTATCCCAGGAAAGTCATTCATCCTCTATACTATTGCATTAGATGACTCCTTTGGCACTTTGTTGGCCCAAACCAATGACGAAGGGAAAAAGAACACACTCTACTACCTCAGGCATCATCTAATCCCTGCTAAGTTAAATTATCCACCCATTGAGAAACATTGCCTAGCTTTAATCTTTGCATCCCAAAAGCCACATCATTATATGCTTTCTCATAAGGTGAACTTGATCTCTAAGCTCAATCCACTGTAATATCTCATGACACAGTTGACGTTATCCAGATGGTTGGCATGTTGGTCCATAATTTTTTCACAGTTTGACATTACTTTCATACCCCTCTGTGCGGTGAAAGGATAAGAACTTGTAGATTTTTTAGCGCACTAACTTCTTGCTGATTCCCCGCTTAGTGATGACCTCCCTGATGAACAAATCATGAACTTAGGGGATACTAGCATTCACCTTTGAGAGATGTACTTTGATGGTGCAACTTTCTCTCAAAGTGGAGAAGAACCACAATCTACTATCCCAGGAAAGGTAGGGCCAGGAATAGTTCTCCTAACTCTAGACCACAATGTAATGAGATCCTTGTATCACCTGTCCAATCCATGCACCAACAATGAAGCCGAATATGAGAATCTCATTGTCGGTCTGGACTTAGCTATTACTCTAATCATCTAGAATATCAACATCTTGGGATTCTCAATTAGTTATCAACCAAATTTTAAAGCCTAAGCTCCATCACTACCATAAGTACACTATGGAGTTGTTAGCCTAAATCCCAGAGGTTACCATTTAGAAGATTTCTCGAGGAGAAAATGTCATAGCAGATGCTTTAGCCAAACTTTCCAAAGAGTTGGCATATCCGAAAGATGAATCCATACCAATAAATATCTAAAATAGACAAGTCTTACCCTTTGTTGACACTGAACTCATCAAAAGGTACTCTCTTGAAGAGAGGTTGTCATTGCTAAGAAGGATGATGAGTCAGATTGGAGGCAACCATTTATGAACTATCTAAATATAGGTAAACTTCCTTAAGAGAAGTCCCTAGCACATCAGGTGAAGCAGAGAGCACTTTCATATGCTCTCATGGATGACATCATGTACCGGAGGTCCTTCGATCATAGGTGGTTACGTTGTTTGGACAAACAAGAAGCCCATAAGATTATGACCAAGGTACACTCAGGTTTATGCAGAGCTCCTCAATCCGATTTGAAGATGAAAGCCATGATCAAGAAACTATGATACTACTAGCCGTCGATGATCACAGATTGCATGGACGTAGCTAGGAGATGCATCAATGTTAAGTGGGGTACTGACTTAGTGGATTTGATTGATCCTCTTTCTTCCAAGGGTCATCAGTTCATCTTAGTTGCCATCGACTACTTTTCCAAGTGGGCAGAGGTGATCCCACTCAGAGAGGTCACAGCTCAACATGTACTCCACTTTTTCAGGAATCATATCATATATAGTTCAGGGTGCCACAATAAATTATATCCGACAATGGTATTGCATTCAAGAGCATAAAAATCAACACCTTTATCCAGAGACACAATATAGATTAGAGATATTCTACCATCTACTATCTGAGGGTAAATGGCTTAGCGGAAGCCTTCAACAAAACTCTCATCCAGATATTAAAGAAGATGCTCAACGATAACAAGCAACAGTGGCATGAGAAGTTAGTTGAAGCCTTGTGGGCTTACCGCACCACATACAAAATTCTAACTCAATCTACCACTTTCTCTTTAGTGTACAGGTCCGAAGCCATTCTACCATTAAAAGTTCAACTCCTACCACTAAGGATAGTTGTGGGTAGCAAGAACACAACAGAGCAGAATGCAAAGTTGCGGTTAGAAGAGCTCAAAAGTTTGAAGGAGAGATGCCTACGGGAATGCCAGAACCTCGAGTTTTACGAAGCTAAAATGATTCAAGCTCATAAAAAGTTGGCCCATCCTAGAGCTTTTCAACTAGGAGAGCATGTTTTAGTTTTAAGAAGACCAATAGTTTCCTATCGCAAGATGGGAGGCAAGTTTGAACCCACTTGGGAATTTTTTTATAGTGAAGGCCTATTAAGGAGGATCTTATCAGCTTATCAATCATAAGGGAGAGAACACGATGATTCCAATCAACGGGCTCTACCTAAGGCAATGTCATCCATAAATCTTGTTTGAAAATAATTATCAATGAAAATTTTATCTCAAATTCCATCTCTTCTATTTTGAAAGCATCTTTGATTATGAATCTGCCACGATGTGTTTAGGGTAGGTGTAAGGAACCCAAGCGACATCTTATCCTTCATCAACACAACACACAAACTACACACAACCATATATAAAATAAATACATATCTTTTTCTCAAGCTACTTCGAGTTAGGATAACGCCCTAGCGGTACTCACTTAGTGTTGCTCTAGGTCGGGCTTACATGCTACCTTACTAGTGTGTCATCTTAGTGGTTCCTTATTTAGGAGGATGTAAGTTTGCTACACCTTCTTTCTGACTTGACCATTACACACCGACAAGCACCTTGTTAGTTCAGTAGGCCTTACTATGTGGTCAATAAGCTACCTCATGTTGACTTTGTTTAAGAAGATGTAAGTCGGATATGCTTTCTTCTTGAACTAGTCATCATGCATTGACTAGGTTGAGTATATTTGAGGCTTTGGATAAGTCCCCTAGTAGCTCCTTTCCTCCTGACTAGTTCAAGTCTGGGTCTAGTCCTTCCTCGAGACTCCTCGATTAGTAGTCACCCTAGGCTAGATATCCTCCGTCCCACCAACGACAGACTATCCGATGATCATTTTCATCTACGAAGATGTAAGTTTACACACCTTCTTCTTAGATTGGTCATCACATATTGACAGGCACCTTAGGTTGGTTGGTCCTCGCTATGCTGGCAGAGACCCACCCAGTGGATACACCACTCATGGCAGATGTAAGTCTTCTACACCTTCTCCTTGAGTCGGCCACTGTACACCTATAGGCTTTCTTTTATAGGGTCCAGTATAACGCCCCTAGTTGCACCTCCCCTGTGGGCAATCTATTTGGATCACATCCATTGAGACCCCATTTAAACACTACCTAGGTTACTATCTGATTGGACAATTCCCTTTTCTTAATAGCCACCCCTATGGTTGGAGAATCTATCTTGTGGATATGTAGATTATCCCTTGGTCCAGTAAGTTTGAGATATGACAAGGCTGATATAGCCCCTTCTCAGTGGGTCTATCAAACACCAATAGGGTCCATTAAATTAAGATGTTATTAATCCTAATTATTTTTGAGTTGATATAAGTCCCCCTAGTGGCATTCATTCAGTAGTCACCCAGTCGGGGTTCGTCTGTCGTCACCCAGCATTGAGTTACTCCGCTTTGGAAGATGTAAGTGCCATGCTAGCTTCGTGATTGCACATCGAAAGGCAACCTTTAGGTTGGATGGTCTTACCTCGCAACTAGTAGATTGTTCCTTTGGATTTGTAAACCTGAGATAGGATAAGGCTGATATAGCTCCTTCTTAGTGGATCCATCGCACATCGATAGGGTCCATAAATTAAATCCCCTCATCCCTAGCGGATCGAGCTCATATCTCCAATAGATAAGCCCTAAACCTCAAATCAAATTAAACCAAATCATATCCTCTCCCTAGTGGAGCCCCAAATCATAAAAACAAATCAAATCAAATTCTCATCCCCAGTGGATGTCTACCAAGCAAATCTAACCAATTACTATCCCCAGTGGATTCTTCCATGAATTCAAACACATATAACCTGAACTTGCTTCTAGTGGAAGGTTCATACACCCATCCAAGGAAGATTATAGATTCTTATGCCCAGTGGATCTTCTTTCCATAAATCATATGATAAAATTCAAACCCTTATCCCCAATGGATAACCCAAACTTGCTTCCCTAGTGAAAGATTCATATACTCGATCCCTTAGTGGATCCCTCCTTCCTCTCTTATGCCATTGGCATAAGTTGAGTTGCATTGCACTAAGATTGTGATTCTGTCTACATCTCGGGTTTAGGAATAGATCATTTTCATTAGATATTGCAATCCTTCAATTGATTTTATCCAAGATCAATTCAATCCTTCAAACATTTATCAAATTCAAGTCCAAACTCAATTCCAAATAATTGAAACCTGAAATAAAATTTAAACTCCCAAATCCTCCTTAATCCTTATGATTGAATTCCATGAGCTTAGCCAAATCACATTCAAATCAACCCAAACTCAATTGATTTTCTCACAAATCAATTATTCCATCAATTATCTTTACAAATATAAATGAAACCCATATTCAAATGATCAAAACTAAATCAAACTAAATCAAATTCCCTTCTAAGCCATATGAACCTACCTTCATGAGTTTAGTCAAATTTTCCTTCAAATCACTCCAAATTCAATTGATTTTCTCAAAAAATATTTATATCTTCATTTATATTCACAAATATAAATGGAATATAAATTCAAATATCCAAAACCAAATCTAAAATCAAATCAAAACCCAATTCAAACCCTTTAAGCCATTTTCTTGAACTTAGCCAAAACCCATCTAAATCAAGCCAAAATCAATGAATTTTCTCTTGAATCAATAACTCATTCAATCATCTATCTAGATATAAATGAAACCTACAATCATCAAGCCAAACTAAATTCAACTCAAGTCAAGCCCAACTTATCCCTTTTGACTTGCAAATTCTAAATGAACCAAAACTCATCATCGCTTAAATTGATTGCAGTTGGATTTATATTTCAATCATGAACTCATGTATAAACTCAACCAAACCTTAATCAAACCAAAACCAAGCCAATTGACTCATTTAGGTCCACTTGACCCAAAGTGGCTTAAAGAACCTATATGAATCAAGTTCTAATCCAATCCAAATTGGACTAAACCAAGCCCATCCAAATCTCATACCATGATCATTGATCACCCTAAGGATGTTCAATTGCTTTAAATTGGGTCAAACCAAGTCAACTTGGTCATTTGACCAAGTCAACCCTTAGCCCATATGAAACCAAAATTAGTCAAAACTCATACTACACCAAATCAAATGAAACCATTGATTCACAACAACTCATAATCATTGATTGAACATGACTTGACCAAACCTTAACGAAACCAAATCCAATTGGCCAATTGACTCAAGTTGACCCAAATTAAACTAAACGATCAAAATAGGTTAAATCATGATCCAACCCAAATTGATTGCAACCGATAACTCAAGTTCATTCCAAATTGATTATTGAACTTGACCAAACCCATAATTGAACCCAATTTGGTCAATCGAGCCCAATTGCCCAACTTAGCCTAAATTGACCTAAATGGTCAAATTGGCTTCAAATTAAATCCAAATTGATTCAAACCAAAGTCAACAATCAATTTCAATTAACCAATTGAACTTGAACCAACACCCAACCCAAGCCAATTTGGCCAAATTAGTCAAATTGGTCAACTTGACCCATTTGACCTATATGAATCCAAATGAGCCAAAATCAAACCTAGGCAAAATTGATTGAAACCACTTGAACCAAAACACTTTAAATCATCATTTGAACCTAACCCAAGTCTTAGTTTGACCCAATTTAACTAATTGGACAACCTAACCACCCAAATTTGACCAAATTGATTGAAAACCTTTATAACTAACTCATGAGACTTAAAACTTGACCAAACCTGACCCAAACCCATCTTAGGTTAGGCCAAAACTAGCCCAAACCCAATTAGAGTCAAACCCAAGCAAATACCTCTTGGATATGCCTCCTCATGATGGATTTTGGCAAAATTGGCAAAGTCCACTTCCCTATCACCCTGGCAGCCATTAAGCACCCAATTTGGGGGCTGACCTATCCACCTACCCCACCCTATGTGGTTAGGCTTACCATGGACCAAAGGGAGGTAAGTCGAGAACCCCATAGACAAAGGAAGACCCATCAGCCCATATGCCACCTTGAGCCACCTCCCAATCTCTCGTCCACTCAAATCGAGCCACGTGGACTTGATGGGGACAACGCATCGATGGTGGCTGGTCGACCGAAATGGGTGATTGATACCATCCATCCACCTCACCAAATTGAGGGATATACCACCTCAATTTGAATGAAAAATAGATCCATTCAACTCATTTGAGCTTCCAAGAGAAAAATAAAACTCCCTAATAAGCTCTCGAGCACTCCCAAGGCCTCTCCACTTTGGATTCCTCCTTCCCAAGCATAGTTGAAAAAGGTAAGTTTTCTTCAATCCAAACTCACTCATTACTCAACAAAAATTAAATTGCTCTTACACACACCTTCCCAATACCTCGTCGAGGCTACCCGAAGCTTCCCTTAAATTTTAAACCCACAAGAGCAAAAAGTTTGATCAAAGCCGAAGCTCCAAAGAACCATTCTTAGCCTTTCGAGCAATTTGCGTGGAACCATTCTAATTATTACTAAACAGGGCCTCATCTCTACTAGATGAAGCTACGTCAAGCGTGCGAGTCACTGGTCTTAGCTCTGGTGAGGTAATTCCACTAAAACTAACCTCTATCTTAAAATGTGTTGGAGCTTTATGAAGAATGTTTTCATGTGAGCCGATATTAGCTGTTGGATCTTCGTGAATCCCTCACGCGAAGGTGTGGAATTGATTTGGAGTGAATCTAAGCTCGGGTGAGCTTGGATTGAGCGATCCATGATGGAAGGGATCCGTCGTTCATCATTCATGAGCTAATGGATCATGCTAGATCTATTTGATTTGAGGTTTTAGTAACCGCGAGTTTGGGATGACAATGATCAATACCGCGTCCCGCCACCAGCTAACTCAACCATGGGATGTGACAACCTAAATAGCCAATCCCACGATGTCATGTAGAAAGCACACCGCGTTAGCACGCCACGTGGTGCTGACAGGATTATGCTTAATTAAAGCTATTTAATCCATTTTTAAGGTTGAAACTTCATAATTTCATAAAAAAATATAGAAAAATCTAAAAAATACAAATAAAGGCTTTAAAGGTCTTTCAAAGAGGAATCCATTAAAATTATCCTTAATTAATTTTGAATAATAATTTGTTGTGGTATTTATTTTTGGATTTGTTGGGTGTGTTTATTGTGTATATGGGAGGGGACACCACACAGATTTGAAGATGTACTTATTAGGGTGATCAGATACTACATTAAGGAATAGTGTACTATCTCGAGAGATGGAACTCACTTGTCTATAATGGACCTAATCACCTAATAAGGACCCCTAAGGCATGATGGGTCTTTGAATATATGACAGATTTTTTCATTACTTTACATGAAAAAGTAAAGAAGGATTTATTTAAACTGGCTTCATTAAGTTTTCTATGGAGGCAAGCCTTCATAGTTAATTACATCTTAAAGAAAGTGAATACCTTAAGAATACTATCGAATAAAGTAGGTGATTATTGTCTCCAAAGAATTCAAAGATAGGACTATCAAAGGATTTATTTTATTTTTAGAAAATCAAATGGGAGAGATCAAAAAAAGAGAGTTATTATCAAAAATAAAGGAGATGAGTAGGGAGTGCTTATAATACTAGAAAACCTAGTGAGCACTCTAATATATCCTATGGTTGGGCTTTACGTATTTGAATTTGGAAGAGATTTATTTGATAGAGTTGAATTTTTATTAGAAATCTAAGACTTATAATTTCACAATACAAGATTATAAAAATACTTAAGAGGTGAGGATTTATGCTTGTAGCCCTCAAAGGAAAATATCAACCTCAGATTCTTAATCTAGGGAGCTTTGGCAAGGGCCAAAATATGACCTAAATCTAAGGCAAAAAATGAGTATATGGTTTACCTCCACATGAGAGAGTAAATCACCTGACTGCTAGACTTATTATCGCCTGGAGTGGCAGCCAGCTAACTCCTCCTATGCTTTAAATCCATGTTAGCAATTCATATGGTTTGCAATATGGTTAAGCTGTTATTTATTTAAAAGAGAAACTAAGTCCTTAAACCCACTCCTTAAGAGACTAGATCATGAAGGGTATGAATAATGACTTAAATCTAATGCAAATTTTGTCAATTTTTATTTGATTTTTGAACTTTTTATTTTGACACAGGCTATAGAATTTGGTATGCCTAAAGCATGAGAAATTGATTATGGGCCAATCAAAAAAAGAATGAGGTGTATTTCCATCAAAGGCTCTTACAGGTTAAGCTTTTATTCTCTGGCACAGATGGAAGCCCTCTCTTAACAAGAGTGGAGGAATATGACATGCATGATATTCAACATATAATCATCAAGCTAAGGGGTTGCTAAATATTTTTATTATCTTGATTTAATTCCTAGGCTTTTATGTGAGATTATGAGTTATTTTAAAAATTTTACCTATGAGTTGTTAGTGAGATAGAAAATTTATTTTTCATCCTAAGAGCCTAATTGCATCTAGGCCACACAACAATAACAAATCATAAAGAAAATAAAGGCATGCTATTTCTAATGCACAAGTTAAACAAAACATCAAAAAAATTTATAAAGCTATCACAAAAGAATAAGAGGTTGTGGTTAGTGCTGGCACAGCAAAAAAATGTGAGTGAGCTACCCTTATACATCCTAGTATAACAAAAGAATGATTACAATTATAAAATGATAAGTGTTGTGGGGGGTCTTCATCCTTCATCCTCCATTCTTCACACTTCATCTTTCATTTCTTCACTTTGCTTTGCTCCATTTCTTTCTTTCCCTTGGTTTGATTGGAATGTTATTTGCTTCAAAGGCAATGACATGGTGTATAAGACTTGGTCTTATAACCAATGTTCATCCTAATCCCTCATAACACTTATCCTATTCCTAATGAAAAAATTACATTAAAAGAGAAGGAAAGTAAATTTAGCTACACCTGTAAAATAAATGTTAGCTAAAAATACCATACAACCCAAGCAGATATATGAATAATTTGGACTTAGCACCCCACACATGGGAAACCAAGTCCACCTGTCCTAACTTGGGCCATGCTTAGGGGCTACGCAACCTACACAACAAAAAATATTTATATTTTTATTATAGCGGCCCCTCAAGCACGACCCCTAGCATAAAACATGATTAGGCTAATATTGGCCTAACATCCAAACTATGCACATACACCCTAACCCAGTCTAAAATAATACATCACAAAACCAAACATTCATCAAACCATGCACCGCTCTAACATAAAGTTATAAATGGTGATTTAGTATAATGTGCATATGTTAAAGCTTGTGTGGTATGCCCTAACTTGGATTTAGAATTATGATTTGCTAAGTGTGAGGGATTTAATTTATATAGGGTTGATTTCTCTTTAAGTGGTTTGTTGACCTCATTTTTAATATGAGCTCTCAACACCTCCATCTTAGACATAGGATTTCTCTTAGACTTTAAGAGTTCCTTAGTCTTAAGACACATCTAGTGATTAGGTGGACACTCAACCTAGTCCTAGAAGATTTAGAAGGGTTTAACCATAGGAATAGATCATACCTTAGGGGAGTTAAGAAACTTGCCTACCCTTAGCTTGAACCATTCCTCACTTTCCTTCAAGTCAAACTCCAAATCAATCTTATTTGATCTTCTCCAAATTTAAATCAAATCCATGATTGAAACTTTTGATTGAAACCTATGATCAAAATCCATCAAAAATTCCTAAGTCCAAATTTTGCCTAAGTCCTTAAGCTTCCCTTAAGGACTTAACCAAAATCATGATTCAAACCTATTCAAATCTTTGAGATTTTCTCATAATCTATTTTTATTCTTATTTATATGCACATATATAAATGAAATATAAATTCAAATCAATCTAATTAAACTCAAAATTCAAAATCAATTCATGAAATTTTCTTAAGTCCCTTTAATTTTCCATTAAAGGACTTGGCCAAAATCAACTCTAAATCATGATCAAACCTATCCAAACCCTTGGGATTTTCTCAAAAATTATTTATATTCTCATATATAATGAAATATAAATATAAATAAATCAAATCCAAATCAAAAAGTAAATTCCAAATTTAAAATCCTTAAAATTCTCTTAAATCCTTTAAATTCCCTTTAATGGATTTAACCCAAACCTTGATCAAATCACTTCAAACTCATGCGATTTTCTTAAAACTTATATGTATTCCCATTTATATTCTCATATATAAATGAAATATAAATATAAATCAATCAAATTCAATTCAAAAATTAAATTCTAAATTTAAAATCCTTGAAATTGCCATAAATCCCTTAATTTTCCATTAATGGATTTATCCTAAACTTTGATCAAACCACTTCAAACTCATGGGATTTTCTCAAAACTTATTTGTAGTCTCATTTATATTCTCATATATAAATGAAGTATAAATATAAATCAATCAAATCAAAGGAAAAAATTAAATTCCCAATTAAAAATTTCTTAAAATCCTTTAAATTCCCCTTTAATGGATTTAGCCTAAATCATGATTAAACCACTTCAAATCTTTAAACTTTTCTCATGATCCATTTATATTCTCATTTATATTCACATATATAAATGAAATATAACTTTAAACAATCAAAACCAATTCCAAAAATCAAACTCAAATCAATTTAAAATCAAATTTAAGCCTTTCAAGCCAAAATCTTGAACTTTGCCAAATCACTTTCAAATCAAGCCAAACTCTTGATTTTCTCTCATGGTTCAATCAACCCTACAATCATCTCATATATAAATCCAAACCTCAATCAAACATTTAAAACCCAAATCTAAAATCAAATCCAAGACCCCTTCATATTCTTCATTTGAATATAAAATTTTTAAATGGATTAAAACCCATTTGACCTCAAACCACTTGTAAATGGATTTATGTTTTAATCATAAGTCCATATACAAGATCAATCAACTTAAAATCAAGCTTTGACCAAACCATTTGACCTACTTAGGCTCACTTGACCCAAAGTGACCTAGAGTACCCTTTTGAGCCAACTTTTGATCCTAACCAAATTGGATTGAACCAAACTCATATTTGCCTCTCACCATGATCAACAATCATCATGAGATGATCAATCAATCAAATTGGGCCAAGTCAAACCTAAGGGTCAACCAAGTCAACACGTAACCTAAAATGAAACTCTACATAGCCAAATTTCATCATAGGCCAAATTGATTGAAACCATTTATCTAAGTTCACTTATGACTTATTATTGAACTTGACCAAACCAACATTTGAGCCTAACCTAACCCAATTGGCTACTTTACCTAAGTTGTCCCAACTTGACCTAGAAGGTAAAATAGGTCAAAACTTGATCTAAGCCAAATTGATCCAAACGAATGGATCAAGTTCATTCCAAATCACTTGTTGAACTTGACCAAAGCCTCAATTGATAGACCCAACCTAGCTCAATTGACCTTAGACCCAACATGACCTAAAGGGGTCATGTTGAGCCAAAATTGAACTTAACCAAAATTGATTGGAAACAAAGATACCAATCCACTCCATATGACCAACCTAACCTAAACCTACCCTTGACCTACCTCAAATAGGTTAAATGGGTCAAATGGGTCAACTTGACCCATTTGACCTAAATGAAGTCATATGAGCCAAAACCAAATCTATACCAAATTGAATTAAACCAAAGCCACCAAAATATTTTAAATGGTCATATGAACTTGACCCAATTTGACCATATGTTCAACTTGACCTATTTTCACCTAAATGGGTCAACATGAGCCAAACCCTATCAAATGGATTCCAAATCCATTGAAACTTGGCCAAACCTATTTTCTCAACATACCAAACATACCCAGAGTGAAAAAAAAGGAAAATAACCCTTTTACCCCAAGGCCATAGAACAAATTTTTTCTTATTCCATGGGTATTTTGGTCATACTCTCTTCACAATCACTTGAGGCTTTCCTAAAAGCTCAATGAGACTTAGTGATGAGTGGTGCACCCAACCCAATGGGTTTGGGTCAGCCCATTTGGCTCATAGACCAAACCCGACTACATAGCTTGAAATTGAGTTTTCAAATTCCCTCCAAAGCTCAATTTTAGCACATGAGAAGTTGGCAATCCACTCAAGGGATCAAACGACCATGTGCACACTCAAAACCATCAAAATAACCTCTCTAATCTCAATAATTAGATCAAAATGGCAAGAAATGGTTCGACCATCTGATTTCATAGGGGGAGACATACTCCCCCTAATTCATTAAAATTTCATTACAATCTTGGTCGATTGAAGCTTTGGAACCCAAAGCAACCACCTCAGAGCATTCCTAAGGTCTCTAGAGAGGATTTGAATTCTCTAATTCTGGGTTTTGCAGTGCAAAATAGGGGAGCTCAATCCAATTGCCAACTTCCTCTACACTTGATCTTAATCCAATTCCCTCTACACACTTTTCTAAGGACCAATCCAGGCTCACTCAAGCTTACATTAGAGTTTTCATTGTAAGGAGAGGATCAATTCAATTAAAGTCACAAGGATCTTCAAGTGGTGTTGGTCGATAGAGCAAGCCACTCAATCCCAAGGCCTAGGAATTTCAACAGGGCTTCGTCTCCACCAGACGAAGCTACCTCATCGAGCTCGAGTGACGGTGATCACCTTCGATGAGGTATGTAATTTTTTGACCACTTAGCTTGATAGGTGTTGGTCCTTTGTGAAAGGAATATTCATGGCATGTGAAATCCACTGTAGGATTGGCTGCTCAATTCCTCTAGATGGTGTGGGTTGAGTCTCGTATGATTCTATGTTAGATGGGGCTATCTCCCCATGGATCATGGACGGTTCACATTGATCCTCAAAGAAGAACTTGGCTCTCAGCCGTCCATCCGCATGTTTTAGATGGACGACTGAGATTATTTGGCATGTTTAGTAAATTCTTTATCTATTTTAAACTGCGGGTAAATCCTTAGTTGTCCGATCTTTGATCGGACGCCCAAGGATATTAGTGCGTGTGCTGCTGCCACCATTTAGGATATGACATTTAAGTCACACCCTCACGACGTGATGCGTGTAAAGCATGCTGACCGTCACTACCACGCATCGAGTCGTGAGCTGAGATTAAGTGGGGATTAGTTATTTACCTAAATAATTCCTAATTAATCTTTAGAACTTCTAAAATTCATAACTCTTCATAGAAAAATATAAGGAAAATTTTCTTTAAAAAATAATTTAATCTAGAATATTTTAAAAATGTTTTCAATGGATTTTGAATTACCCTTTTCTCTGAATTTGGGTTTCTTTGGAAATCTTAATTAGCTAATCATCCTTTAATTAGGTCATCAATTGATCTCAAATTTGTAGGGTTCATTTTAGGGGATGACCTCTGCCTCCCCTAATTTTCTTGAGATTTATTGAGGGCTTATCGGGAGAAATTACTATTTCATTCCCTAATTACTATTTTAATGTAATTAAGGGTAATTAAGATGTGATTAATTGATTTACCCTATGATTAAGTTTGATTAAGGTCAGATCCAGTGAGTAGAGGATTTATCCTAAGCTATTCCCTAAACCCCCTTTTCTCCCCTTAATCTCCTTTAATTAAGGGTTAATTCATTAATTATCCTCTTAATCAACTTTTAAAAAATTCAAAAAAAAAGTTCCAGAACTTAATTAATCTACCTTGGGTAGATGCTTAGATGTTTAATAGCCTAAGTTCAATTAAGGAAATTAAAATCCCTTTCATATGTGTGAAAGGGTGTTTTAAAAGTACTTAAGCTAAACCCCTTAGATTAATTAACTTTTATTTGTGAGCCAAATTGCATTAGGCCTTTTCATTATTAGGTGCATTACAAATTTAAATACCTTGTGGGTTTTATGTCATCTCCTTAGCTCATAATTACTTAGTTAATTTTTCTAAGGTGGTGTAAGTAAGGGTTAATTAAGCCACTTAATTCATACCTTAACCTTATCAATGCTTAAAAATAGATCTAATTATCTAAAAATTAAACAAAAATACAAAACATATGTGAGAATGGATTAGGAATAGCAAACTCATCTCACCTTTTCAAAATTAAATCAAACTTCAAACTAAACAAAAATTATTTTGAAATTCACTTTGATTTATTCTAAATTTTCTTATTCCTTAAGAATGTCTTTAGGATTTATGTAAAGTGAGTTTTTTCATATGCTTTCATTGCTTTGGATCATTTCCAACTTGTTAAATATGTATGTCATGTGATTCATGCATTCATAATTTCATATTTCAAAATTTTAAAATGAAATTATTTACTTTATGTCAAATGTGCATGTGTTGGCTAAAGTAAAATATGAGTGGCTATTATCACTACTGAATCCAAAATATTTTCAAAACTTATAAATGAAATATCAAATATGAAAGTGTTCTATTCATATCTTAATAATAAGCTTGCATGTGATGGATTATAAAAGCATGTTTAGCATAGGTTTCCTTTCTTTCTTATGTTAACATAGCTTTGAATAGGTGTTGGTAAGATGTAGGGTTCATTTGAAAACAACCCAACACTTACTTAATTCTATACCCTATTCATCCCCATGCTATCATCTAAGAAGGATTGCCTACACTTGCATGAATAAATTGCATAAACAAAACAAATCTATCAAACAACTTTTGCATGTTCTTTTTATGCTTCATTTCTTTTATATGCATGTTTGTATTTAAGGAAAGTGATACATTAGTCTGAACAACCCTGAGATTGCGAGGCTTTAAGTAGCCCTAAGTACATCTTGTACCTTACACTTCTGGTTAACAATGGCGATGCACTCACTTATGCTTTTCATACTTTCATGCATGTATGTGAAATTTACGATAAGGAAAACCCTTTCCACTTAAAAAAAATCATGCATATTAAACTTCTAAATTTTTTTAAATGAATTAATTAGCATGAATCATAAAGTGTGTTAATTACTCTCATTTGCATGTATAGATAGACATAGGGTTCATCCATATGCATGTTATATATGTTGAGAAAGAAATAAAGTAATGTGTGTTATGTGAATTTTGATTCATTTTATTTAATCTTGAAATGCATTTCTTTTTGAATAGGTTGGTTTAGAGTTTATCTAAACTTAGGATTAATTAAAAGATGCAATCAAAATATTCACCTAAATGAAACTAAAATATGAACCTACTTTAGAAAATTACTTATGGTTAGGGAAGGAAAGAGAAATTCTCTTCTCTTTCCCTCTCATCATAACTTAGTAATTAATTATAGGTTTCACTTAAACCAAATTAAAACATGAAATAAAAATAACACAAAATACTTAAACAACTTAAATGAAACCCTCCTCTAGGTTGAACAAGTTCTTCATACTTAGAAAATTTGAACCTAAAGCCACTAAGCATACCACGCAAATCTTCAAAGCACACACATTAACCTAAGTCACCACTTCTAGCTTTAGGTTAGGTCGATGCATGGCTTGATGCTTTGTTTATTTTTGTGATGTGTGTTTTAGATTAGATGTTAGGGTGTATGCTCATAGAATGAATGATAGGATGTTCTTAGTCTAACTATTCTTTTCTGCATGGGGTTGTGCTTAAGGTGCACTATCATAAATAAAAATATAAAAATAGTTTTGCTTGCAGGTGCTTATATCCATAAGCATAATCCATAGGCTAAGTGGACTTAGTCACCCATGTGTGGGGTGATAAGTCCAATATACATGCTTGGGATTTGTGTGGTGTGATTTAACTAACCTTTGTTTTACGGGTGTTAGTTAGATTTCCCTTTTCCTTTTCATGTAAAATAAAAATTTGTATAATTAAGATTTTGGAATGGTTAGTTATGGGGATTAGGATGAGCATTGGTCATAAGAGCTCATTTTATGTACATGTGAAGCCTTGGAGAATCCACCTTGCAACCATCCAAATTCGCTAGGTTTGAGATAATGTAAAGCCCAATTATAGGATAGTTTGAGATAATCGCTAGGTTTCCTAGCATCGTGAGCATCTCCTACTTATTTCCATTTTGGTTTCGATAATAACTCCCTCTTTTGATCAATCCAATTTGATCTTCAAACATAAACCAATCGATTGATAGTCCTTCTTTATTGAAATCTTCAAAGACAATGATCATTTACTTTAATCGAGAGTTTTCCTAAGGGATCACATCCTTTAGGATGTAATTAACTATGGGTGTAACGAACCTAATTTAAAATAAACTCTGCTTTACTTTTCCATGTAAAGTAGGGGAAGAATCTCTGGTACATATACAGACCCATCATCCTTAGGAGTCCTTATTGAGGTGATTGGTTGCATTAAAGGATAGTGACTTTTGTCTTTTAAGATAGTACACTATTTTCTAGATGACGTTCGATCACTTGAATTAGTACATCTGCGGATCTGCGTGGTGTCTTACCAAGATGAATTTCCACATGCATAGTTTTGCCTCTCCTTTCTCCACAGATTTGAAGGCAACTTTAATAATGTGTGTGGTAATTTTTCTACCAACAGATTTTTCTAGCAACTCCACTGGGAACAGTTCCTCTGTCCATCTTTGGTAAATGATCGTTGTGTTTGAGTATCGATAGTAGATTTGTACTTTTGTATGAATCCAAGACTATCTTTCTTTCCATTGGCACTTAGCTCATTTCATTCTTGAGTTGAGTTTGCCAACATCTTTAGGTTTTAGGATCATTGCATTCCTTGTTGGTCTTAAAACTCCCGTTGGGTTCTCCAATGAGTAAAAATGAAAAGATCTAAAATAAAAAGAAAATATCATTTTAAATACTTCCTCCTTATCATTCTCATAATAAAGAAAGGTTTATCCTAAAATAATAAAGATAAAAAAAATCTTTCATAAGAACTTTTCTTTTCAAAAAGCACTCTTTCAAAAATGCATATAATAAAATAATTTTTCACAAAAATTTTCTTAAATCGTCTTCATCTAACAATTATTGTATTTGTTACATGTAGGAATCTTCAAAATAAAAATAACAAAATTTCCCAAAAGGACAAATGAACATCTTTCCATCAATTCACTTTGATGAAGATTTCATTTTCAAAATAAAATGAACAATCATCTTTCTAAAATCAAAATTCAAATCAAAACATTTTCCAAAAGCATAAATGAACATCTTTACATCAATTCACTTTGATGAAGATTTCATTTTTTAAAATAAAATGAACAATCATCTTTCTAAAATCAAAAATCAAATCAAAATTTTTTTCCAAAAGCACAGATGAACATCTTTCCATCAATTCACTTTGATGAAAATTTTATTTTTTAAAATAAAATGAACAATCATCTTTCTAAAATCAAAAATAAAATCAAAAATTTTCCAAAAGCACAAATGAACATCTTTCCATCAATTCACTTTGATAAAGATTTCATATTTTAAAATAAAATGGACAATCATTATTCTAAAATCAAAAATCAAATCAAAAATTTTCCAAAAGCACAAATGAACATCTTTCCATCAATTTACTTTGATGAAGATTTCATTCTCAAAATAAAATGAACAATCATCTTTCTAAAATCAAAAATCAAATCAAAAATTTTCTAAAAGCACAAATGAACATCTTTCCATCTATTCACTTTGAAGATGATATCATTTTTAAAATAAAATGAACAATCATCTTTCTAAAATCAAAATAAAAATTTTCAAAAGCACATGTGTATTCTTTCATTCAATATACTCACACTTATTGAATGAAAATTTCATTTCCAAAACAAAATTAAACTTTTCAGAAGCACACATGAACCCCTTCATTTAGTATACTTAAATTTATTAAATGAAGATTTTATTCCCAAATAATAAAAAAATCATTTAGGAAATCCCACTTGAACATATCTCACATATGTTTTAAGTTGGAATTCCTCTCTTTCAAAAGCAGCAATCACACACAAAAAATTTTATATTTCAAAAATAAAACTAGATCTCCATTCTACATACTTAAATTTGTTGAATGGAGGTCCCTTTTTCAAAATATTATAAAAAAATCAACAATCACATTTCAAAATTTTCTAAACATATTTTGGAACTTCATTTAACATACCCAAACTTGTTAAGTGAAGTCTCCAAATCAAAAAATTTCTAAACACATTTTTAAAACTTCATTTAACATACAAATTTGTTAAGTAAAGTTTCAAAATCCAAAATCAAATTAACAATCATAATTAAAAAATATTCTAAACACATTTTGGAACTTCATTTAACTTACACAAATTTGTTAAGTAAGGTTTCCAAAATCCAAAATCCAAAAATTGTTTTAAAAATTATCAAAACACAATTTGAAACTTCATTTAACATACCCAAATTTATTAACTAAAGTCTCCAAATATAAAATTTTCTAAACCCATTCTTAAAACTCCATTTAACATACACAAATTTATTAAGTAAGGTTTCCAAAATCCAAAATCCAAAATTTTTCAAAATTCTAAACACATTTTTGAAACTTCATTTAACATACACAAATTTGTTAAGTAAAGTTTCAAAATCCAAAATCAAATCAACAATCATAATTTAAAAAATTTTCAAAACACATTTTGGAATTTCACTTAGCATAATTAAATTTTCTAAGTGAAGTCATAAAAATCCAAAATCAAAATCAACAATCTAATTCAAAAATTTTCTAAACACATTTTGGAACTTCATTTAACATACACAAATTTTCTAAGTGAAGTTTCCAAATCCAAAATCAAAATCAACAATCATAAATCAAAAATTTATAAAACACATTTAGAACCTTACTTAACATACCCAAATTTGTTAAGTGGAGTTTCCAAATCCCAAAATCAAAATTTTTCAAACAAACATTTTGGAATTTTATTTAGCATAATCAAATTTGCTAAGTAAATTTTTCAAATCCAAAATCAAAAATCAACAATCATAATCCAAAAAATTTTCAAACAACATTTTGGAAATTTACTTAACATACCTAAATTTGTTAAGTGAACCTTCCAAATCAAAAATCAAAATCAACAATCATATTTCAAAAAATTTCAAAGCACATTTGGAACCTTACTTAACATACTCAAATTTGTTAAGTGAAGTCTCCAAATCCCAAAAATTCCAAAATTTTCAAAACATAAATTTGGAACCTCATTTGGCATAATCAAATTTTCTATGTGAAGTTTCTAAATCCAAAATAAAAATCAACAATCACATTTTAAAATTTTATAAACACATTTTTGAACTTCATTTAACATACCCAAATTTGTTAAGTAAAGTCTCCAAATCAAAAATTTCCAAAACAAATTTTTGAAACTTCATTTGACATACAAAAATTTGTTAAGTAAAGTTTCAAAATCCAAAATCAAATCAACAATCATAATTTAAAAATTTTCTAAACACATTTTTAAAACTTCATTTAACATACACAAATTTGTTAAGTAAAGTTTCAAAATCCAAAATCAAATCAACAATCATAATTTAAAAATTTTCTAAACACATTTTGAAACTTCATTTAACATACACAAATTTATTAAGTAAGGTTTCCAAAATACAAAATCCAAAAATTTTTAAAATTCAAAACACATTTTGGAACATCATTTAACATACACAAATTTGTTAAGTAAGGTTTCCAAAATCCAAAATCCAAAGCACATTTTGGAACTTCAATTAATATACACAAATTCGTTATGTAAGGTTTCCAAACTCCAAATCCAAAAAATTTCAAAATTCAAAACACATTTTGGAACTTCATTTAACATACACAAATTTGTTAAGTAAGGTTTCCAAAATCCAAAATCCAAAAATTTTCAAAATTCAAAACATATTTGGAACTTCATTTAACATACCCAAATTTGTTAAGTAGAGTCTCCAAATATAAAATTCAAAACTTTTCAAAACATATTTTGGAACTTCATCTAGCATACTCAAATTTGCTAAGTAAAGTTTTCAAAGCTAAAATAAAAATATTCAAACACCTTTGGAACCTCCTCCCTTAGCATAACAAATTTGCTAAGGAGAAGTTTCCATTTTTCAAAAATAAAAATGAAATCAAAATTTTGAACACACCATTTGGAATTTCAATTAGCATACCCAAATTCTCTAAGTGAAATTTTCATTCACAAAACCAAGTGGGATTTCATCTTTAGCATACCAAATTTGCAAAAGATGAATCTCCACTTTCAATCATTTCAAAAACAAAATGAAATAGTTAGGATTCCCTTAGCATACTAAATTTGCTAAGGATCCTAGCCTTATAAAAAAAAATCAAAACATTACAAACAAATGAAACACTTAGGATTTTCTTAGCATACTTAAATTTGCTAAGAATTCTATTTTCAAAAATTAAACAAAAAACACGGGTTCTTCACTTAGCATACCTAAATTTGCTAAGTAAGAATTCCAAATTTTTCCAAAATCAAAACAAACTTTCAAAAAGAAATAATCACTTTTACTTTACTTGGCATACTTAAATTTGCTAAGTGAAATTCCAAAATAATAAAAAAAACAAAATCAATTTGACCCTTACTTTAACATACCCAAATTTGTTAAAGGAAGGGTCCTAAAAATGACAAATTCAAATTCAAAAATTCAAATGAACTTATGGAAGCATCCTATCAAAATTTTGAATCTATATTTCAACATACCTAAATTTATTGAAGTTTGGATTCATATTCTAATTCCTCTTTCAATCAATCTCTTCAAATCTATTTGAATCCCACTGAATACTTCCAAGTTGTTGGATGTGGGTTCAAATTTTCAAAATTCAAAAATTCAAAATCTATGGAGACAAAAAATTGATGCAAGTTCATTTCTTATTGCAGATCCTTTTCAGTCAGTGCAAGTACAGTTTTAGTTTCAATTTACTCCAGTCAGTACAATGGCAGGTTCCTATAAATTTATCTTTACCTTCCCTGATGGCATGGACCTAACCATAGATAAGGCGATCACTTATGAGGGAGTTCCCCTCACCATAGTCAGCAGGAAGAAGGTGGCCGGGCAGAAGTAGGTCATCAGGGTAGAGGTAGCAGCCAGGTCATCCATGGATTTTGGAACAAGAATCGTATGGTCAAACGGTTCTATACTTAGATAGCCAAAGGGTTAGAGGTAGCAGCCAGGTCATCCATGGATGAGTCTCCCATGATCACTTCACCACTGGTTACAAAAAATTAGTTTCATCCTCTCTTACGATCAGATAGAAAGGATGTCAGAGGATGGTTCTTAGCATCCTCCTGCACATGAATCTGAGTAGGAGGTTGATCTAGCCTTCATTTTGTTCTATGCTAGGTAGAGGTAACATATGGATGCTTTCAGTCATCTTCGATCTTGATCATCGCCAAATGTAAGGTACATCCATCAGGACACATTACTAGTATAGAGTGATGGAGGTTCAGCCGTTAGTCATATGCTTCTGCTTTGGTTGATTTTCCAGCTCGGCGTGCTACCCGCGCTGACAATACTAATAGTATTCTCCTCACGGGGACCAGCCACCATAGTAGGTCAGTTCCTATGCACAGAGAGTCGATGGTGTCTCCACCCCACCGCTCTACCCCACGCTCGCCATCTCTAGTGCAGGTTTCAGCATCACCCATTCCATCTAAGGCCATGAAGGCCGCATCCAAGGAAAAATGTACCGTTGGTGATTCAGCTACGACCAAGAGATCCTACTCCCCCTACACCACCCATTATGGTAGAGCCAAACTCTCCTGCTTGACCTTCTACCCTAGTGGTGGTGCAGAAGGAGTGGCGACCTCAGAGCATCGTGATCGTTCCTTCACCAACTCCACCCCTACAGCTGGATGCGGAGATGGTGATAGCTATCATGGATATTCTAGATGACAGTTCAGTTGCAATAGTGGTAGAGGATCATCCTAGGATTTTTGCCCTTATTACAGGCAGTATCAGTCAGGAGTATCATTCTTCTAGTGAGTACAGTCTGCAAAAGATTGACTCCCTAGCTACAGGTGAGGTCCGGTGCCTCTTAATGCATGATAACGATAACATTGATCAGCCCAAACTATTTGTACCTACTGAGTTAGATAAATCTTTAGATAAGATAGTTGCACACTATTTTATGGAGAAAAAGGAGAACTTAGGGTATGCTTGGTCTGATGAAGAAAGAGTCAGCTTCGATCCCAATGAAGATGACTTGATGGGGGATTCTATTGGCATATGCATGGTTGATACTAGAGGTTCTCTTCTTAGGGAGCACCAGGCCATGGAAGGTGATGAGGTTCATCAAGGAGACACCACAGAATCAGCCCATCACCTCCGATTACAGTTAAGGCAGAAAGATGAGCAGATTAATAGGATGGCATAACAGTAGCAAGACTTGTTAGTAACAGTGTCAGTGCTTCAAAACAAGCCCCTCCAATTCATCCTAGTACAGTTGATGTCAGTCAGCCTAAGCTAGTGCATGTCTTAGACCCAATTAAGACTCTACCTCCCGTTGTCAAGGTAACACTAGTATGTATAGGAAGGTAGTGGAAAGTACCTCCATACATGAAAAAGATCTAAAATCCATGGTTGAGCAGCAGGTGAAGGAAGCTTTGGCTCAATCTCGGGGTGGATTGTCGGTTCCAAAGGGTAGACCCTACCCAGAGGAATTAGATTCTATCCAATATCCCAAGGGTTTCGTGCCTCCTTCCTTCAAAAGCTTTGATGGCAGTAAAAACCCGAGCCAACATATCACACATTTCAGAGCCAATTATTGCAATGCAGGTGGCAGCTATGCTTTACTCTTTAGACTATTTGCTAGTAGCCTAGTGGGTATCGCTTTTGATTGGTATACTGAACTGCCCAACAATTCAGCAAAGATATTTGTTGAGTTAGAGCAACTCTTCATCAAGAGATTTGCTGGAGCTTAGCAAAGGGTTACTGCAGGTGATCTTGTTGTAGCCCAACAACACTTCTGTGAGTCACTTGTTGATTATATTCTAAAATATGAGCCACAGCTATTTGAACAACATGCCATTGAGATTCTCTTGAAGAATATCCATGGCCTAGTTGCCTTTATGCTTAAGGGCTTCACCATAAAGACATTTGAGAAGCTAATCAATAAGGCTGCTAGTCTACCAAGAGAGGCCAAACAGTTGCCTTTTCAAGATCAATTGCCAAAGCAGAAATCCCAGAAGGTCTATGATAAAAAACCTAGAGCAGTAGCAGTGGTTGATAAGGGGAAGTAGCCAGTTAGAGATCAGTCCGAGAGACAACGACCTCAGCAGACTCCACCTCCTTTGCCACCACCGAGCAGCCATACCGGCCTCCACCGCAGCCTCCACGGCTAGCACAAGCCACTGCCTCAGCCATACCAGTAGTAGCAGTGGCATGCATACCTGTCGCCAGGTAGCTATGGTCCACCTACTCTTTTAGATAAGTTAAACAAACCTTATTCTTTTAAGAGGGAGGTAATTAAGAAAATCTTTAAGGATCTCTTAAAGAAACCTAATTTTTAGCTACCCGAGCTTAGGAGACCGGATGAAGTAGGCAAGTCATGATCCAAGCTTTTGCCCTTACCACCAAATGTTAGGCCACATTTTGGAGGATTGCTTCACATTCAAGGACTGGCTTTAACACAGCTTCAAGATCGATGCTATGGTTATCCCAAAGGAATACCTTATGGAATAATCTTCCAATTCCATTAGGGTAATCCTTGGGGATACATGTGATCCTACCAAAACAAAAGAAGGTTGGGATATCTCTTTATCCCATACCTTTAAGAAGATAGTCCAAAAGATCAAGAAACTTTTCTTGTAGGTGCCTGAGTCAACTCAAACCTCTACCACCAAGGAAGGTTTGCAAGTTGTCAGTGCCAACTCTAGGAAAGGGGAGCACGAGCGGTGATCATGTGTTGGCCGATAGCCCTTGCCCACGGACCATGTCCAACCTCCAGCCTTCAGTTGTAGTTTCCATATCGATAGCTTCTTCCATTTCAGCTAGCTCTTCTATTTCTTCTACTATTAGAACTCTTGGATTAGTGGATAAGGGCATCAAATCCCTTACTCCACTCACTCTACTTAATTTCTACTTTGTACCTCCAAATACTTTCATAAATTTGAAGAATAAAGCTAGCTTGAATTATATCTGTGTCACTTCTCATGGGTTATCTTTTTCTATTTCAAATGATAACTCTTCAAGTCTAAATAACTATAATAATTTTGATATTCCTCTTTCTGATTTAGAGTTGGACTTTCCAACTCTGAACACTATGGATTCACCTCTTGACCGAGGGTCCCATAGGAGAAGCGGTAGGTGAGCTGGCGGTAGAACTTGCCACCACTTTACCTCCAGAGATCACCGAAGTCAACCTTTGTAGTGGCAAGGTTCTACCTCTTAGGGCATCACATCTAGATTGAGGGAAATAATTCATTGGTACTGAAGATTGAGAAGCCCTTCCACAGGATGCTACACCCTTGGATATGCTTATGGAAGACTAGCCGAAGGTGGACTACAACATCATTTCTTTTCTAAGAAAGTTGCCATTTAAGCTAAGCATATACGATGCCCTTGTCTTATCCAAAGAGATGAGGGAATCACTAATCAAGGCCCTCCTTGATCTTGAAATATGCTTAGCTTAGCTGACCGCTATAGGTGAGGAAGCACACTATGTATAAGAAGCCCAAGGGATCACCTTCACAGATGAAGACCTTCTACTGGGGGACTTAGAGCACAACCGTCCCGTCAACATCATAGTCGATATGGACAGGTTTAGACTCGCTAGGGTTCTCATGGACACAGGTGCATCGGTGAACATTACGAGTCTAAAGACCCTTGCCTATTTGAGGATCAACATATCTGCACTCTAAGGATATAAGATGATGTTGAGAGGATTCAATGATCAAGGTGAGCGGCCTTTAGGTTTTATAGTGTTACCATTGAAGATCAGTGATTGGAAGACTGAAGCCAAGTTCTACATCATTGATTCGAATACTTAATCACTGCTTTGCTAGGAAGGCCTTGGATACATGAGAACAAGATCGTTCCATCCTCCCTTCATCAGTGGATCAAGTTCAGAAAATATGGAATTGAATATTGTGTCAACGATGACAAAAAGCCATTTTCAGTTAGAAAGGTTGAGATTTATGAGGATGCGACCTACTATCTTCCTCATCACACCTTTTCTCATGAACTTGGGAAAAATTCAAATGCAAAAACAAAATAAAAAGAAAATCAAGAAAAAGAAATGATAAAAGAAAATGAAAAGAAAAATAGAAATCCAAGTCCACAAAAAAAAAGGAAATGAGAAATAAATAGATTTGCATATCACATTCCACCCACAGTCTATTCCGTCATATGGACATGTGGGTAGAATGGCTCAACCTCCACCAGCTACAGGCAGTGGCAGAAATAGAGGTAGTTCCAGAGATGGGAGGCCCCCCTAGTTGGCCATTAGCCAACAGAGGTCGTGTTCCAGTTCATAGGAGTACCTCTACTATTCCCATAGTCTTGGAATCCAACTCGAAGGATGAGTTTAATGTGATTAGTATACCAGCCAACCCCTATCAGTGGGTTGCATTGGAGGTGTCTTTCATTCTAGACAGTGACGAAGACTAGGCCTCCAAGCAAAGCAAAGCATTCAAATTTGGTTTATGTAGAACTATTAGGCTGCAGTTGGGAACCCTAGCTCTAACCACACTTACATCTCTGAAAGTTGAAGGTTTAGTAGTTAAGGAAGTCCCTAAGTCTTCCAGTGATATGAAGCAGAAGAGGTTTTTTTTAGGTTCATCATCCTCAAGTCCATAGCAAGATGTAAGACTTGAGGAAGATACTTTTAAAGAATTAACAAAATTACCAGTTGATTTTTATTCTTCTTGTGTTCAAAATATTATACAGAAAGGTTTGTTCCTCACACATGATCTAAGCACAGGTCAGAGTACTTTGAAAAATATGAAATAACTCAGGCAGGGAAGCACAATCAAAAATAGGACTAGGATTCAGCATAGTGGGTCCAGTCGATGACGGCGACTACTGTTTGGTTATTACCAACCATTTAGAGTCTGATAGGTTCTTCTCACACATCCCCAACTCTTATGAGAATGTGTGTTTAGAAATCTCAGATGATCCAAATGATCTTCAAGTCAAGGATGCACCTCCAGATTTTGAAGAAGAAATTCATTCAATAATAGACAAGCTCAAAGAAATCAACCTCAGGACAGAAGAAAATCCATGCCTGACATGCATCAGTTCAATGCTGAATGAAGAAGAAACCAATGACTTATTTAAGCTATTGATTGAGTTTAAAGATTGTTTTGCATGGAGTTATGAAGAAATGCCTGGATTATCTTCTGATGTTGCAGTCCACAAGCTAGAAATAGACCCTGACGTTACTTATATTAAGCAAGCTCCTAGATGCATGCGATTAGAAATTGAACAACAGGTCAGGAAGTCAAGAAATTGATCAATGTTGGTTTCATCAGGGAAAAAATATCCTGCCTGGTTAGCTAGTGTCATCCCAACTAAGAAGAAGAATGGTCAAATTTACATTTGCATCAATTTTTGTGACTTAAACAAGGCATGTTCGATGGATGAGTTTTCTCCTCCTATACCAGAATTAATGGTGGACATTCTCTCATCTCATGCAGTCTTCTTTTTCATGGATGGTTCATTTGGATATAACTAAATCAAGATGTCTCCTGAAGATGAAAGAAACACTACTTTTCAAACCCCGATCAGAATCTTCTGTTATAGGGTCATGCCTTTCAGCCTTAAAAATTCTAGTGCTACATGCCAACCGGCCATGACTTAGATCTTCAATGAACTCATCCATCATCAGGTTAAGTGCTATGTTGATGATCTCATAGTCAAAAGTAAAGAAAAAGAATACCTCCTCTTTGACTTGAGAGTAATTTTTGAACGATTAAGATAATATAACCTAAAAATGAATCCCCTTAAGTGTACATTAGGAGTAGCTTCAAGGAAATTCCTTGGGTTTGTTGTTTGACACTGGGGAATAGAAATTGATCCTGAAAAGATCAAAGCTATCTTAAAAATGCCACCTCCTAAGAGTTTAACTCAACTCAGATCCTTTCAAGGACGGCTGGCATATCTAAGAGGCTTTATCTCAAACCTATCAGGGAGATGAAAGCCATTCTCAACACTTGTCAAAAAGGATGCTAAGTTCAAGTGGGATGATAAGTGTCAGCACACATTCGAAGATACCAAGTAGTACTTGGTGAAGCCGTCAGTTCTCATAGCCCCTATCTCGGTCACTCATTCTTTACACTGTTGCATTGGATGACATACATCTTGCAAGCCAATGATGAAGGAAAGGAGAGCACTACCTACTATCTTCACATCCCTGGGGAAACTATCCACCTATTGAGAAACATTGCCTAGCTTTGATCTTTGCCTCCCAAAAGCTACGATATTATATGCTTTCTCATAAGGTGAACTTGATCTCAAAAACCAATCCATTGTAGTACCTCATGACATGGCCAATGCTTTCTGGACATTTGGCTCGTTGGTCCATGATACTCTTGTAGTTCGATATCACTTTCGTACCCCTCCATACAGTTAAAGGATAGGCACTAGTAGATTTCTTAGCAGCACACCCACTTCCTGCTAATTCTCTGCTTAGTGTCAATCTCTCTGATGAATAAATCATGAACTTAGGGGAGGCTGGCAACTGCCGATGAGAAATGTATTTTGATGGTGCTGCTTCTTTTCTTAAAGGTGAAGCATCACGATCTATTCTCCTAGGTAAGGTTGAGGTAGGAATAGTTCTACTAACTTCAAACTATGATGTGATGAGATTCTCATACTATCTATTCAACCCATGCACCAACAATGAAGCCGAGTATGAGGCTTTGATTGCTAGTCTGGAGTTAGTCATCATTATCAATGTCAAGAGCATCGACATCTACGGAGATTCTCAGATGGTTATCAACCAGATCGTCGGGTCATACAAGGTTCTCAAACCCAAGCTTCATCACTACCATGACAACACCATGAAGCTGTTGGCCTAATTTCCCGAAGTTACCATTTACAAGGTTCCCCGAGCAGAGAATATAGTAGCAGATTCCTTGGTGAAACTTGCCAAAGAGTTGGCATGTCTGGAAGATGAGTCCATTTCAATAAGGGTCATAAATAGACAAATCTTATCCCTTATGGATGTTGAACTCATCGAAAGAATTTCTCTTGAAGGGGAGGTTGCCTTTGCCAAAAAGGATGAGGAGCTAGATTAGAGGCAACCGTTCATAGATTACTTGAACACTAGAAAACTACCTCAAGAGAAATCACAAGCCCATCAGGTGAAACAGAGAGCTCTCTCCTACGCTCTCGTTGATGGCACCTTGTATTGCCAGTCCTTTGGCTAAATATGGTTACATTATTTGGACAAACATGAAGCCCATGGTATTGTAATTGAGGTACACTCAAGTCTTTGTGGAGCACATCAATCGGGTCTGACGATGAAGATGAAGATCAAAAGACTTGGAAACTACTGACCTTCGATGATTTCAGACAACATGGATGTAGCTAGAAGATGCCATTAAGTGTTAGGTGCATAGTGTGGTCCTCCACCAATCACTTAACATTCTACACCCAACATTAGCCTCATGGTCATTTGAGTGTTGGGGTACCAACATTGTGGGTCCGATCGATCCTCCTTCTTCCAAGGGTCACCGGTTCATTCTAGCTACCACCGACTACTTTTCCAAGTGTGCAGAAACCATATCGTATGTAAGTTCGGGGTGCCTCGATGAGTTATATCTGATAATGGTACTGCATTTGAAAGCACAAAGATCAATAGCTTCACCAGAAGAAATGGTATAGACTGAAGATACTCTACCATCTACTACTCGAGAGCAAATGGCTTAGTAGAAGCATTCAACAAAATTCTCAACCAAATTTGGAAGAAAACTCTTGATGATAACAAACGATAGTGGCATGAGCTGTTGGTTGAAGCCTTATGGACTACATTTTCCTAGTAAGGGTCCAAAGATGTTCTTCCTTTAGAAGTTCAACTCCCTTCACTAAGGATAGAATTAGGTAACAAGATCACTTAAGAACAAAATGCAAAGTTACGATTAGAAGAGCTCGAAGGTTTGGAGGACAGTCGCCTATGGGCGTGCCAAAACCTCAAGTTGTACAAACCAAAAATGATTCAAACTCACAACAAGCTGGTCCGACCAAGGTCTTTCCAAGTATGAGAACTTGTGTTAGTCCTAAGAAGACCAATTGTTGCCCGTCGAAAGATGGGAGGAAAGTTTGAACCCACTTGAGAAGGCCCCTATGTCAAAATGAATGCCTACCAAGGAAGATCTTGTCAGCTTATTGATTGTAAAAGGGAATACCGATGCTTCCAATTAATGGGCTCTACCTAAAGAAATATTACCTATGAAATAAAACTTGTTTGAAAACAATCATTAATAAAAGGACAAAATCTGATTTCATTCATCAAATCTTCTCTTCTTTCGAAGTGTTGTTTGATTGTCTTGCGAATCCACTGTGATGTGTTTAAGGTAGGAGTAAGAGTCTCCGAGTGGCATTGAATCCCTCTTTCACATCACAAACACAATCTCCCGTTGCTTTTAGAATAGGTGTGAGAGAACCTAAGTAGCATCCTATTTTAATTAGCATAACTAAGTTATGTGTGAGAGAACCCAAGCGACATCCTTTCTTAGTGGAATTCTTGTTGTCATCCGTGGCATTATTTCATAATTTCCCGGCTTATTTTAAGGTAGGTGTAAGAAAATCTGAGAGGCATCCTATTCCTTTTAAAACATGCACAAAATAAACACAAATGTTTTGTCTCAGGCTAATTTGATGTGGGAGCAAGCCCCTTGTGACACTCACTCATTAGCTACTCTAGGTCGGGTCTACATGCTACCTCGCTAGTGTGTCACCCCAGTGATCATTTGTTGGAAGATGTGAGTCTCCTAGCTTTCTTCCTAACTTGATCATTACAAACCAATGAGCACCTTGTTAGTATGGTATGCTCTACTACCCATCCAGTAAGCTACCTCATGTTGACTTCGTTTAAGAAGATATGAGTCCCCGTGATTTCTTCTTGAACTAGCCATCATGTTCTAACTAGTTTGAGTATATTTGAGGTTTAGGGTAAGTCCCCTAGGGGATCTTCTCCTTTTGACTACTTTTGAGTCGATATAAGTCCCCCAGTGGCACATCCACTCAGTAGTCACCCTAGGTCGGATAGCACCTATCTAACCAAAGACAGACTATCCCAGCAGTCAGTTGCGCTATAGGAAGATTTGAGTCCCCGAGCTTTCTTCCTAGGTTAATTGCAAATTGATGGGAACCTTAAGTTAGTTGATATTCGCTATGATGACAATGACTCACCCGGTGAGTACACCACTCTTGGCAGATGTGAGTCCCTGTGATTTCTCCTTGAGTTGGACACCGAATACCTATTGAATTTATGACTAGCCATGTCATCTTCTCCAAGGTGTTGGATTAAGCCCTTTATGGCCCCATCCCCTGTGGGCACTCCATTTGGATCAAATTCTTTGTGACCCCATTTAGACACTACCAAGGTTACTTTTGGATTGGACAATCCCCCTTTCCTTGTAGCCACCCCTATGGTTGGAGAATTTATTCAGTGGATATGCAGATTTTCAATAAATCTGAGATAGGTCTAGGATGATCTAAGCTCCTTCTCAATTTGATTCCTCGCAAACCAACAGGGTCCACGTTAAAACCAACTAAAATAAAATAAATAAATTAATTCGCTTGTGTATTATGAATTCAAGCTCCCAAAGGGCCCCCTTTTTTTCCAAGTAGGCATCTTATCTTTAGGGCAGTGTTAGTAGAACTCCATATAGGAATTTTCTAACAATATGAGTTAAGATAAATCCCCGGATAAATACTCACTCCGTAGTTGCCCTTAGGTTGGGTTCAATCTATTTTTCCACAAGCAGGTTACCGACAGTCATTCCGCTTTGAAAGATGTAAGGCCATGATGCATTCTTTCTAGCATGATTGTCGCAAACCGACGGGCAGCCCTAGGTCAGGTTCAATTTATTGCCCAAAGCAACTGATCACCCCAGTGATCTTTTGTAGTGGAAGATGTGAGTCACTGAGCTTTCTTTCCTTCAATTGATCATTGCAAACTGAAAGGCACTCCATTGGTCGGATAGCTCTCCCATCGGTGGGAAGCTACTCCCTTTGGTTCAGTAAATTTGAGATAGGCCTAGGCTTTTATAAGCTTCTTCTTAGTTTGATCCATCGCAAACTAATGGAATCTAATAAACCAAAATTATAGAAATAAAAATTAATCTTGACTACCTTTAAGTTGATTTAAGTCCCCCAATGGAATTCACTGAATAGTCAACCTTAGGCCGGGTTCGATTTGTTACCCAGAGCAACCGATCACCCTAGTGGTTTCATGTCTCTAGAAGATGTGAGTCCCCGCACTTTCTTCTTAAGACTGGATCATTGCAAACCGAAAGGCATATCCTTTGTTTAGATAGTCCTACCTTATGGTTGATAGACTACTCCCTTTGGATTGGTAAATCTGAGTTAGACCTCCATGGACCCTACTCAGTGCAGTTCATCGCAAACCAATAGGATTCATAATTAAAATAAATCTAGAAATGGAAATAAATCTTTGGCTAGCTTGAGTTGATCTAAGTCCCCAATTGGCATTCACTCAGTAGTCAGCCCTAAGTCGGGTTCGATTTGTTGCCCAAAGCAACCGATCACCCTAGTGGTTCCTTATCTCTAGAAGATGTGAGTCCTGCTTTCTTCTTAAGACTTGACCATTGCAAACCGAAAGGCATCTCCTTTGGATGGATAGTTCTACCTTGTGGTTGGTAGATAACTCCCTTTGAATTGGTAAATTTGAGTTAGGCATCCATGGCCTCTACTCAGTGCAGTTCATCACAAACCAATAGGATTCATAAATAAATAAACTAAAAATGAAATTACCTTGACTATCTTTGAGCTTATCTAAGTCCCCCAGTGGCTTTCACTCAATAATCAGCCCTAGGTTGAGTTCAATATGTTATCTTGCCAATAGATTACCCCAACAACTGGTCCCTACTTTGGAGGATGTAAGTCTACTATGCTTTCTTCCTAGTACAGCTGCTATATACCGAAAGGCATTTCCTTTGGTTGGCTAGTCCTACTATGTCTTTAGTAGACTACCCCTTTGGATTGGTAAATCTGAGTTAAGTCTTTCCCCGCCAATGTGATCCATCGCAAACTAATAGGGTTCATCTCAAAATCTCAAAACCTAAAAATCTAAAAATTTGAAACAAACAAATCCAAAGAAAAAAATAAATAATAAATATAAATCAACCTCCTTTTGCTCCTCCTCAGTAAGATGCAAATCTTTCTAGTCCCCCTAGTGGATCTCGAATTCTTATCCCTCAGTGGATTTCTCAATCCCTCCCTTGTGGATGATTTGAACTTGCTTTCATAGTGAAGAGTTCATCTTTCTATTCCCCATGGAGTCTAAATAACAAACAAACAAATTCAACCCTCTTCCCTAGCAAAAATCAAATCAAATCTCTCATCCCCTTGTGGATGACTTGAACCTGCTTCCCTAATGGAAGGTTCACACTCTATCCCTTAGTGGATTTCCTCCCTCTCTGTTATGTCTTAGACATAAGTAGAGCCACATTGCAATAGGCTCTGGATTCTTTCTACTCCATGGGTTAAGGATAGATTGTCTTTGCGAATGCTTGTGATCTTCCGGTGCTGTTGCTCATTTCGGTCAACACCAATACATGCGGTGTACCTGGTCAGTCACACCATACCTATCAGGCTCCCTTTATTAACCTCATTTTTAGGATGAGCTCTCAACACCTCCATCTTAGACATATGATTTCTCTTAGACTTTAAGAGTTTCTTAGTCTTAAGGCACATCTAGTGATTAGGTGGATACTCAACCTAGCCCTAGAAGGCTAAGAAGAGTTTAGCCATAGGATTAGGTCATGTCTTAGGGGTGTTAGGAAACTTGCCTACCCTTAGCTTGAACCATTCCTCACTTTCCGTCCTTCAAGTCAAAATCCAAATCAATCTTGTTTGATCTCTCCAAACTCAAATCAAATCCATGATTGAAACTTTTGATTGAAACCTATGATCAAAATCCATCAAAAATTCCTAAGTCCAAATTTTGCCTAAGTCCTTAAGCTTCCCTTAAGGACTTAGCCAAAAATCATGATTCAAACCTATTCAAATATTTGAGGTTCTCTCATAATCCATTTTTATTCTCGTTTATATGCACATATATAAATGAAATATAAATTCAAATCAACCCAACTAAACTCAAAATTCAAAATCAATTCATGAAATTTTCTTAAGTCCCTTTAATTTTTCATTAAAGGACTTAGCCAAAATCAACTCTAAATCATGATCAAACCTATCCAAACCCTTTGGATTTTCTCAAAACTTATTTATATTCACATATATAAATGAAATATAAATATTAATCAATTAAATCCAATTCAAAAATTAAATTCCAAATTTAAAATCCTTAAAATTCCCTTTAATGGATTTAACCCAAACCTTGATCAAATCACTTCAAACTCATGAGATTTTCTCAAAACTTATTTGTATTCCCATTTATATTCTCATATATAAATGAAATATAAATATAAATCAATCAAATTTAATTCAAAAATTAAATTCCAAATTAAAAATACTTGAAATTCCCATAAATCCCTTAATTTTTTCATTAATGGATTTATCCTAAACTTTGATCAAACAATTTCAAACTCATGGGATTTTCTCAAAAATTATTTGTATTCTCATTTATATTCTCATATATAAATGAAGTATAAATATAAATCAATCAAATCAAAGGAAAAAATTAAATTCTCAATTAAAAATTTCTTTAAATCCCCTTTTAATGTATTTAGCCTAAATCATGATTAAACCACTTCAAATCCTTGAAATTTTCTCATGATCTATTTGTATTCTCATTTATATTCACAAATATAAATGAAATATAAATTCAAACAATCAAAACCAATTCCAAAAATCAAACTCAAATCAATTCAAAATCAAATCTAAGCCTTTCAAGCCAAAATCTTGAACTTAGCCAAATCACTTTCAAATCAAGCTAAACCCTTAATTTTCTCTCATGGTTCAATCAACCCTACAATCTTGAGCTCATATATAAATCAGAACCTCAATCAAATAATCAAAACCAAAATCAAAAATCAAACCCAAGACCCCCTCATGTTCTTCCTTTGAATATGAAATTTTCAATTGGATCAAAACCCATTTGACCTCAAACCACTTGTAAATGGATTTATATTTTAATCATAAATTCATGTACAATATCAATCAACTTCAAATCAAGACCATTATTTACTCACTCACTTGACCCAAAGTGAACTAAAGTACCCTTATGAGCCAACTTTGATAACCAAATTGGATTGAACCAAACTCATATTTGCATCTCATCATGATCAACAATCATCATGGGATGATCAATCAATCAAATTGGGTCAAACTAAGTCAAACCTAAGGGTTGACCAAGTCAACACTTAGCCTAAAATAAAACTCTACATAGCCAAATTTCACCATAAGTCAAATTGATTGAAACCATCGATCTAAGTTCACTCATGACTTATGTTTGAACTTGACCAAGCCAACATTTGAGCCTAACCCAACCCAATTGGCCACTTGACCCAAGTTGACCTAACTTTACCTAAAAGGTCAAAATAGGTCAAAACTTGATCTAAGCAAAATTGATCCAAACCAATGGTCAAGTTCATTCCAAATCACTTTTTGAACTTGACCAAGCCTCAATTGACCAACTAGACCTAACCTAGCCCAATTGACCTTAGACCCAACATGACCTAAAGGGGTCATGTTAAGCCAAAATTGAACTTAACCAAAATTGATTGGAAACAAAGATACCAATCCACTATATGACCAACCTACCTTGACCTACCAAATAGGTCAAATAATGGGTCACCCATTTGAACTAAATGAAGTCATATGAGCCAAAACCTAATCTATACCAAATTGAATTAAACCAAAGCCACCAAAACATTTTAAATGGTCATATGAACTTGACCCAACCCTTAGTTTGACCCAATTTGACCAATTGGTCAACTTGACCCAAGTTGACCCATTTTGACCTAAATGGGTCAACATGAGCCAAACCCTATCAAATGGATTCCAAATTCAAAGAAACTTGGCCAAACCAATTTTCTCAACATTCCAAACATACCCAAAGTGAAAAAAATAGCAAAATGACCATTTTACCACTGTGCCATATAACAAATTTTGGCCTAGCCTATGGGTATTTTGGTCATACACTCTTCACAATCACTTGAGGCTTTCCTAAAAGCTCAATGAGACTTAGTGAGGAGTGGTGCACCCAACCCAATGGGTTTGGGTCAGCCCATTTGGCTCATTGACCAAACCCGACCACATAGCTTGAAATGGAGTTTTCAAATTCCCTCCAAAGCTCAATTTCAGCACATAGGAAGTTGGCAATCCACTCAAGGGATCAAACCAACCATGTGCACACTCAAAACCATCAAAACAAACTCTCCAATCTCAGAAATTAGATCAAAATGGTAAGAAATGGTTCGACCGTCTGATTACCATAGGGGGAGATATACTCCCCCTAATTCAATGAAATTTCATTACACTCTTGGTCTATTGAACCTTAGGAACTAAGAGCAACCACCTCAGAGCATTCCCAAGATCTCTAGAGAAGAATTGAATTTCGTAATTCTCAATTTTGCACAGTGCAAAATAAGGGAGCTCAATCCAATTGCCAACTTCCTCTACACTTGATCTTAATCCAATTCCTTCTACACACTCCTTCTAAGGACCAATTCAAGCCCACTCAAGCTCACATTGGATTTCCCATTGCAAGGAGAGGATCAATTCAGTCAAAGCCATAGGGATCTTCAAGTGGTGTTGGTCCATAGAGCAAGCCACTCAATCACAAGGCCTAGGAATTTCAATAGGGCTTCATCTCCACCAGACGAAGCTACCTTATCGAGCTGAGTGGATTACCTCAGAGGTATGTAATTTTTCACCACTTAGCTTGATGTGTGGTGAAAGAAATATTCATGGAATGTGAAATCCATTGGATTGGCCGCTCTATTCCTCTAGATGGTGTGGGTTGAGTCTTGTATGATTCTATGCTAGATTGGGCTCGAATCTCCCCTTCGATCATGGACGGTTCACATTGATCCTCAGGGAAGAACTTGGCTCATCTCAGCCATCCTTTCACACTTTTTAGATGGACAAGTGAGATTATTTGGCATGCTTATTAAATCCTTTATCTATTTTAAACTGTAGGAAAATCCTTAGCTGTCCGGTCTTTGATTAGTCGGCCGAGGATATTAGCGCATGCGCCGCTGCCGCCGCCGCCATTTGGGATGTGACGTTTAAGTCACACCATGGCGCGATGCGTAAAGATCATCACCGCCACGCTGTCGCGAGCGAGATTAAGTGGGGATTAGTAATTTACCTAATTAATTCCTAATTAATCCTTAGAACTTCTAAAATTCATAACTCTTCATTGAAAAATAAAAATAATATAAGAAAAAATGCTATGGAAAGATAATTTCATCTAGAATATTTTTAAAATATTTTTAATGGATTTTGAGTTACACTTTTCTCTAAATTTAAGTTTCTTTAGGAATCATAATTAGCTAATCATCCTTTAATTAGGTCATCAATTGATCTCAAATTTTTAGGGTTCATTTTAGGGGATGACCTCTGCCTCCCATAATTTTCTTGAGATTTATTGAAGGCTTAATTGCAAAAATTGATTTCATTCCCCTTAATTATTTCATGTATTAAGGTATAAGATGTGATTAATTTTTCTTGATTAAGTTTTAATCTTAATTAAGGGTTATATTAATTTATTATTCATAATTCAATAGAAGTTCTAAAATTAAATAAAGGGTGTTTAAAGTACTTAAGCTACTTAATTAACTTTTAATTGTGAGCCAAATTGCATTAGGCCTTTTCATTATTAGGTGCATTATAAATTTAAATACCTTGTGGGTTTTATGTCATCTCATTGGCTCAAAATTACTTAGTTAATTTTTCTAAGGTGGTGTAGGTAAGGGTTAATGAAGCCACTTAATTCATACCTTAACCTAATCAATGCTTAAAAATGGATCTAATAATCTGGAAATTAAAAAAAAAATACAAAAACATGTGGGAATGGGTTAGAAATAGCAAACTCATCTAACCTTTTCAAAATTAAAGCAAACTTCAAACTAAACAAAAATCATTTTGAAATTCACTTTGATTTATTCTAAATTTTTTTATTCCTTAAGAATGTCTTTAGGATTTAAGTAAAGTGAGTTTGTTCATATGCTTTCATTGCTTTGGATCTTTCCCAACATGTTAAGTTGTATGTCATGTGATTCATGCATTTATAATTTCATATTTCAAATTTTAAAAATGAAATTATTTACTTTATGTCAAGTGTGCTACTCATACCTTAATTATAAGCTTGCATATGATGGCTTATAAAGTAAAATATGAGTGGCTATTATCACTACTAAATCCAAAATATTTTTAAACCTTATAAATGAAATATCAAATCTGAAAGTGTGCTACTCATATCTTAATTATAAGCTTGCATATGATGGATTATAAAGGCATGTTTAGCATAGGCTTCCTTTCTTTCTTATGTTATCATAGCTTTGAATAGGAGTTGGTAAGATGTAGGGTTCATTTGAATAGAACCCAACACTTACTTAATTCTATATCCTATTCATCCCTATGCTATCATCCAAGAAGGATTGCCTACAATTGCATGAATAAATTGCATAAACAAAACAAATCTGTCAAACAACTTTTGCATGTTCCTTTTCTACTTCATTTCTTTTATATGCATATTTGTATTTAAGAAAAGTGGTATATTAGTCTGGAAAACCCCGAGATTATGAGGCTTTAATTAGCCCTAAGTAGGTTTTGTATCTTACATATCTGGTTAACAATGACATTGTTTTCACTTATGCCTTTCTTACTTTCATGCATGTATGTGAAATTTTGGATAAGAAAAACTCTTTCTACTTAAGAAAAAAAGTCATGCATATTCAACTTCTAAATTTTCTTAAATGAATTACTTAGCACGCACCATAAAGTGTGTTAATTACTCCCATTTACATGTATAGATATGCTTAGGGTTCATCCATATGCATGTTATATAAGTTGGTAAAGAAATGAAGCATTATGTGTTATGTGAATTTTGATTCATTTTATTTAATCTTGAAATGCCTTTCTTTTTGAATAGGTTGGTTTAGAGTTTATCTAAACTTAGGATTAATTAAAAGTTGCAATCAAAATATTCACCTAAATGAAACTAAAATATGAACCTACTTTAAAAAATCACTTAAGGTTAGGGAAGGAAAGAGAAGTTCTCTTCTCTTTCCTTCTCTTCATAACTTAGTAATTAATTGTAGGTTTCGCTTAAACCAAATTAAAACATGTAATAAAGATAACCCAGAACACTTAAACAACTTAAATGAAACCCTCCTCTAAGTTTAACAAGTTCTTCACACTTAGAAAATTTGGACCTAAAGCCATAGCTAAGTATATCACACAAATCTTCAAAGTGCACACATTATCTTAAGTGACAACTTCTAGCTTTAGGTTAGGTCGGTGCATGGATTGATGCTTTGCTTTGTTTTGTGATGTGTGTTTTAGACTGGATGTTAGGGTGTATGCTCATAGAGTGAATGGTAGAATATTCTTAGTCTAACTATTCTTTTCTGCAGGGGATTGAGCTTAAGAGGCGCTATCATAAATAAAAATATAAAAATGTTTTTGTTTGCAGGTGCGTATACCCCTAAGCATAATCCATAGGCCAGGTGGACTTAGTCACCCATGTGTGGGGTGATAAGTCTAATATACATGCTTGGAATTTGTGTGGTGTGATCTAACTAACCTTTGTTTTGCAGGTGTTAGTTAGATTTCACTTTTCCTTTTCATGTAAAATAAAAAATTGTATAATTAGGATTTTGGAATGATTTGTTATGGGGATTAGGATGAGCATTGGTCATAAGAGCCCATCTTATGTACCATGTGAAGCCTTAGAGCATCCACCTTCCAACCATCCAAAAGGAGGAACCAAAAGAAGAAAGAAGAAGAGAAAAGAAAGAAGAAAAGAGGAAAGAAGAACGAAAGCTTGAAGACCTCCATAACAATGAATTCCTTTGTAATCCGGGTTGTATAAGGGTAGAGCACGACTATCCAATTTGATATTTTTTGGGTTTGTGCTGTAGTGCCTGACTATAAATGACCATTTATTTTTTTTATGATTAGCTTTATAAATTGATTGATGATTTATTTAGCTTTTATATTAAGTGGCATTTTTTCCTACTTTCTTCCTTGTTTTATGTATGGCCTGGATGAGGATTAGGCCCTTTAGGAAAAAATATATCTTTTACCCAACTTAATAACTCAAATAAAAATTAAACAACTCATAACCTCACCTAAAGCTTAAGTTTAAAATCAAGATAAAAGAATTAGCAACCCCTTAGCTGGATGAGATTTTCTTTATAATATCATGCAAAAATGATCTTATTTCACTCTTGATTGGAGGGCTTCCATTTTAAGTGAGAACCGCTAACTCAAGAGATGGAAACTCACCTCCTCCCTTCTTACTAATTTTGGCTAATAATCTGATTTCTCATGCATTAATCATAAAAATCTTATTAGCCTGAGTCAAAATAATTATCCAAAAATATAAAAAAATGAAATTTGAAATACATTAGATTTAGGTCATTTGAAGCATGTCCCTTTACATAATCTAGTCTCTTTAAGGAGTGAGTTTAATGACTTAGTCTCTTTATGAATAACAATAGCCTAGCTATCTTACATAAGCATAATGACTTGCCTACATATATTTAAAATCATAGGAGGAGTTAGTACCACCCACAGAAAGTCTGCTTGGGTGGTTTGTTCTCTGTGGACATTGCCTTAGATTTAAGTAGTCATCCAAGCTCCCTAGATTTAAGTTGAGGTTGCTTCTCCCCTAAGCATAATTCCTCACCTCTTAGGTATTTTCTTAATCTTGTGTTAAGGAATCATAGGTCCTAAAATTCTAATGAAAAATACAACTCAAACAAACTAAATCAATTTCTAAAATGTAAAACCCAATTTTAGGATAGTTTGAGATGATTGCTAGGTTTCCTAGCATCGTGAGCATATCTGATAGTCCTTCCCTATTAAAATCTTTAAAGACAATGATCATTTACCTTAATCAAGAGTTTTCCTAAGGGATCCCATCCCTTAGGATGTAATTAACTATGGGGGCTTGCCCCTGTAGGGAACTTGAACCCAGTTTAAAATATACCCTACTTTACTTTTTCATGTAAAGTAAGAAAAGAATCTCTGGTATATATCTAGACCCATCATCCTTACGAGTGCTTATTGAGGTGATTGGTTCTATTAAAGGGTAGTGACTTCTACCTTTTCAATTAGTACACTATTTTCTTGATGACATATCCGATCACCTGAATAAGTACATCTGCGGATCTGCGTGGTGTCTTCCAAGATGAATTTTTGCATAGATAATTTTGCCTCTCCTTTCTCCACAAATTTGAAGGCGACTCTAATAATGTGTGTGAATTTTTCTACCAACATGGTTTAATTGATTTGAAGATTTTACTTAGTGTTTTCTTTTATTTCATATAACATGCACTTAGAAACTATGTGTTATAAAGAAAAGAAAGAGAGAATCTCTCTTTTATCCCTACCTTAAGTCATTTCTAAGGTAAGTTAATTAGCTTGGTTTTCTTTGATGAATGGCTTATTATGTGTTTTAATTAATCCTAAGTTTAGATTCATTCTATGTAACCCATTCAATAAGAAAGGCATCTTAAGATTACTTAAGATGGATTACTATCACATAACACACACTCATGTACTAGAGATTCTTCCCTTACTTTACATAAAAAAGTAAATCATGGTTTATTTTAAACTGACTTCATTAAGTTCCCTACAGGGGCAAGCCCCTATAGCTAATTACATCCTAAGAAATAGGATTCCTTAGGAATACTCTCAATTAAGATAAATGATCGTTATCTCCAAAGATTTCAAAAGATAGAACTATCAATCGATTGATTTATTTTTTTAGAAAAGTCAAGTGGGATCGATCTAGAGGAGGGAGTTCTTATCGAAGCCAAATGAAGATAAGTAGGGGATGCTTAAGATACTAGAAAGCCTAGTAAAACCCCAAACTATCCTATGGTTGGGCTTTATATTTTTGAAATTGAATTGATTTATTTGAGTTGAATTTTTATTAGAAAGTTGGGGCTTATAATTCAATGATACAAGGTCGTGGAAATGCCTAAGAGGTGAAGATTTATGCTCTTAGCTCGCAAGGGGAAGTGGTAGCCTCTGAACCTAAATCTAAGGAGCTTTGGCGAGGGCCAAAAGCATAACCTAAATCTAAGGCAAAAATGAGTATTTGATTTACCTCCATAAGAGAGGAAAACCACCCGACTGTTTGGACATACAACTGCCTGAGGTGGCCACTAACTAACTCCTCCTACAGTTTTAAATACATGTAGGCAAGTCATATATTTTTATAAGATAGCTAAGCTGTTGTTTATTTAGAAAGAGAGACTAAGTCTTTAAGCACACTCCCTAAGAGACTAGATCATATGAGGTATGATTTAATGACTTAAATCTAATGCAAATTTTGTTACATTTTATTTTCATTTTGGACAATCAATTTAACACAGGCTTTAAGATTCATATGCCTAATGCATGAGAAATTAGATTATGGGCCAAAATCAACAAGATAAGGTGTGTTTCCACCATGACCCTCAAAGGTCAAGCTAAGTTCTCTGGCAAAGGTGGAAGCTCTCCAATCAAGAGTGAAATAATATACTTTTATGTATGATGTGAGAAAAGTGATACAACATCCAGCTAAGAGGTTGCTAATTTTTTATTTTGATTTATAACTTAAGCTTTAGATGAGGTTATGAGTTATTTATTTTTAGTTTAAATTGATTAGTTGGATAAAAAATTTATTTTCCTAAGAGCCTAATCGTCATCGAGGCCATACATCGAAGTAAGGAATAAACTAGGAAAAGATGACATCTTAATGCACAACCTAAACAAACATCAATCAATTTATAAAGCTTGCACAAAAGAATAAGAGGTCATTTGTGGTCGAGCTCCACTACACAAACCCAAAAAGAAATATAGGTAGCCAAGCTCTACCCTTATACAACCCGTGATTACAAATGAATTAAATACAATCAAGAAGGAATTCATTTTTATGGGAGTCTTCTTTGTTCTTTCTTTCTTGTTTATTCTTTCTTCTTTCTTCTTTAAATGGTTGCTCAAAGTTTCACACATAAGACATGATCTTATGACCAAACCATCCCATCCTAATACAATAATCATTCCAAAATCCTAATTACAAAATTACATGAAAATGGAAAAAAGAAGTCTAATTAAAACCTGCAAAATAGAGATTATCCAAACAAACCATTCAATCCCAAGCATATATATGTATAAATTGGACTTAACACCCCACACATAGGTAACAAAGCTCACCTGGCCTATTTTAGATTATACTTAGGGGTTTAAGCACATGCACAGCAAAAGCAGTTATATTTTTATTGTAACACCCCTTAAGCATAATCTCCTATAGAAGATAATGATTAGACTAAGATCATTCTACCATTCAATCTACGCACATACACCCTAATATCCAGACTATAACATTAAATCACCAAATAAAATCTAACATAAAACCATGCACTGCCATAACCTAAAAGCTAGAAGTGGTCACTTAGCCTAATGTGTGTGCTATTTAAGGTTTGTGTGGTATGCTTAGCTAAGCTTTAAGGTTGAAGTTTTCTAAGTATGAAAATGTTCAACTTAGAGGGTTTGTTTAATGTAAGTGATTTAGTTTCTTTGGTTGATTTTATTTTATATTTTTGTTTGGTTTGAATGAATCCTACAATTAATTTCTAAGTTTTAAAGATAGGAAAAGAGAAGAGAACTTCTCTTTCCTCCCTATCTTAAGTAATTTCTAAGGTAGATTTATATTTGATTATTATTTAGTGAATATTTTATTATGTGTTTTAATTAATCCTAAGTTTAGATTTTTCCTAAATAAACCTATTCAAAAATAAAGGCATTTTATGATTAAGTAAAGTGAAATACTATCACAAAACACACAATTATGCATTTCTTTCCTAACCTGTGTAGCATGCATATGGATGAATCCTAAGCATATATATACATGCAAATGGAAGTGTTTAGCACACCTTAATGATGAATACTAAGAGAGTTACTTAAGAAAATTTGGATGTTTTATGATGCATGATTTTCTTAAGTAGAAAAAGAGTGATTCTTTTATCCACTTTTCATATGCACATCTACAAGTATAAAAGATATAAGTGAGTATGGCGTCATTATTAGCACCAGAGGTGTAAGGTACAAGACCTACTTAGGGCTACTTAAAGCCTCGCAACCCCGAGATTATCTAGACTAATATACCACTTTTCTTAAATACATGTGCATGTACAAAAAGAAATTCATGGAAATAGAATCATGCAAAAAGTTTATGTTTGATTTGTTTATGCAATTTACATATGCAAGTTTGAATATCCTTCTTAAGTGATAGCATAGGAATGAATAGGAATGGATTTAAGCAAGTGTTGTGTTCTTTTGAAATGAACTATACACTTTGAAAAATTCTATTCAAAACTATGCTAAAAATGGAGAGAAGGAAAGTCACACAATGCATAACTTACATTATATTCTCATGCAAACCTATAAATAATTATAAGTAGCATATTTTTCAGTTGTGATGTTTGATTTATAAGTTTTGAAAATAAATTTTTTTTATTTAATAATGATAATAGCCATTCATATTCTTACATTAGCCAAAACATGCAATTTGAAATAAAGGAAATATTTCATTTTTAATTTGATTTTTAAAAGGCATGAATACATGATTTTCAAATGGCATACACATTTAGCATGTTAGGAAGAAATAAAGTGATGAAAGCATGTAAATTCATTCACCCAAATTAATTACTAAAGATAATCTTATAAGATAGGATTATTTAATGTAAATCAAATTTGGTATTAAGGGAATTTTATTTTGTTTGAGTTTGACTTAAATTTAGTAGTGTGAAGAGGTTTGCTGGTCCTAACCCATTTCTCACATGTGTATGGTATTTTAGTTTAATTTTAGAAACATTATATTGATTATATATTTTTTTTATTTAGGTTAAGGTGTACATTAAGTTCATTAATTACCCCTTACCTATACCACTTTAACATATTTAATCAAATAATTATGAGCCAATGTATGACACAAAATCACATAAGGAATTTAAATCAACAATACACCTAGGAAAGAAAGGGCCTTATGCAATGGGCCACAATTAGTGATTAATTAAGCTAAAGGATTTAATTTAAGTACTTTCAAAATCCTTCCCACACATATGGGTTGGATTTTGATTTCCTTAAGCTACTTAGGTTATTGAATGCCTAAGAACCTACCCAAGGTGAATTGGTTAAGTTCTGGAAAGTTTTGAAAATATTATCAAGTTAATTAAGTAGGTGATTAGTGGATTAGCCCTTAATTAAGTTTGGATTAAGAAAGGAAAGGGGTTTAGAGAATGGCTTAGGAAAATTCCCTAAAACCATTCCATAAACCTCTTTTTCACTTAAGCAAGGCTTATTTAACTTAATAAAGGGCTAAACCACTACTCACATGCTTAATTACCCTTAATTACATAAAGAAAGTGATTAAGGATTCATTAATTGATTTCCATAATTAATGCTTCAACAAATCCCAAGAAAATTAGGGGAGGCAGAGGTCATCCTACTAAATGTATATGAGAAATTTGAAATGAATTAATGAAGTAATTAGGGAGTAATTAGGGTTATTATGTCTTTACTAAATTAAAGAAATTGCACTATTCAAAATTTGTTAGAAATAATTTTAGTGAATTCCTTACTGAATTATCTTCACAATGCATTTTATTTTGTATTTTTTTATTTTTCTATATTTAGTTATGTTATTTTGAAGTTTTAGTGATTAAGGAATTAATTAAAACCACTAATTATATAACTAATCCCGTCAGCACCACGTGGACCGCTGATGCAGTGCGAGCTTTCCACATGGCGTGATGGGATTTTTCACTTAAGTTGTCACATCCCATTGCCGTGTTAGCAGCGGTGCTACGCGCTTTCTCTCTGGATTATCCGATCAAGGATCAGATGATTGAGATCGAGCCAACGGTTCGTTAGGGATAAATCATAGGATCCTACGCGGCTTGATCTGGACCGTCCATCCAAAATGCGCAGATGGACAGTCCATGATCCGTCACTGAGTTTGTCTACGGGAGAGGGCATCCGTCCAATCTTTAGGGCAAGATCCGAGCTCGATTGGGATCGGATTGAACTCAAAATTCAAACCATACCATCATCATGCAAGGGGGAAGACATCCAACGATCAATTTTACTTGAGATGAAAATTCTATTCACAAAGGACCAGACACTCCTTATTCTAGGCTAGGTCTGAAGGCATACCTTGCCGAAAGCTATCACCGGTGCTCCCAACTGTTGAGGTAGCTTCATCAAGTGGATACGAAGCCTTGTTGAAAGTTTCAAGCCTTGGGATGAAGTGGATCTTTCTATGGACCAAGCTCCTCTTTAAATTCTCATGTCCTTGGTCTAGCTCCCACCTCCCTTGCCTTTGAAGCTTGGAAGAAGGTTTGGATGAGTTTGATTAGGTTCCCTCAGAGTTTTTGCAAGAGGAATTGGATTGATATTTTGTATTGGATGAGTTGGAAATTGCCTTAGTCTCCCATGTTTTTGATTTGAAGGAATCCAAAAATGGAGAATGCCAAATGCTTAGGGATTGCTTGAGGGAGCTTTCCTTAGGTCTCCCTCAGTCAATCGAGTGTGAGTGTCTTGGATTCAAGTGAAATTAGGGGGAGTATATCTCCCCCTCGGTGGATCGGACGGTCGAGCATAGATATGTCATTTTGATCAAATTCACCTCATTCAATGGATTATTTTGGCTATTAAGGGTGGCACATGGTTTGTTTTTGGTAGAGAGGGGTAGTGGAGAGGTTGTCATCTGCAAAATAAGGTGGAGGAATGATTCCCATGTGCTTGAAATGAGAGGAGTGGTCAGTTTGGCCATTTGGTTGAGTTTGGTTGACCCAAACCCATTGGGTCATGTGCACCATGCTCACTAGTGTCCACTTGGTCCCCTAAGAGAGTTTCAAGTGGCCATGAAGAGGATTTGACCAAATTCCAAGTAAATTTGGCAAAGAATTACCCTTTAACCTAGGGGTAAAATGGTTATTTAGCTTCGATTTCAGTTTGAGTATTTTTGGTATGATTGAAAAATGGGTTGAGCCAAGTTTCAATGAATTTGGAAATGATTTGATGTGATTTGGCTCATGTTGACCCATTTACGTCAAAATAGGTCAACTATGGTCAAGTTGACCAAATGGTCAAATTGGGTCAAACCAAGGATTGGGTCAAGTTCATATGACTATTTGAAATATTTTGGCATCATTGGTTTGGTTCAATTTGATTTATATTTGGATTTGGTTCATTTGACTTCATTTAGGTTAAATGGGTCAAGTTGACCAATTTGACCCATTTGACTAATTTGGGTTAGGTCATGGGTTGGTTTAGGTTTCATTGGTTATTTGAAATGTATTGGTATCTTTGTTTCCAATCAATTTTGATTTAATTTGATTTTGACGCAATATGACATTTTAGGTCATTTTGGGTTCAAGATCAATTGGGCTAGGTTGGGTCTAGTTGGCCACTTAAGGCTTTAGTCAAGTTCAATAAGTGATTTGGATCGAACTTGACCCATTGGTTTCAATTAATTTTGCTTAGATCAAGTTTTGACCAATTTTGACTTTTTAGGTCAAGTTGGGTCAACTTGGATCAAGTGGCTAATTGGGCTAGGTTAGGCTCAAATGATGACTTGGTTAAGTTCAAACATTGATCGTGAATGAGTTTTGATCAATGGTTTCAATCAATTTGGCCTATAGTGGATTTTTGCAAGTTTAGGTTTCATTTTGGCTAAGTGTTGACTTGGTCAACCCTTAGTTTTGACTTGGTTTGACCAAATTTGAGTGATTGATCATCTCATGATGATTGTTGCTCATAATGTGAGGCTTAGTTGGGCTTAGTTCAATCTAATTTGGGTAGGATTAGAATTTGGCTCAAAAGGTGCGTTTTAGGTCACTTTGAGTCAAGTAAGCCTAAGTGGGTCAATTGACTTGATCAAGGCATGAATCAAGTTTGGTTGAACTCACATACGGACTTATGATTGAAATATAAATCCATTTGTAAGTGATTTGGAGTCAAATGAGTTTTGATTCATTTAACAATTTCAAGTTCAAAAGGTGAACATGAGTTTGACTTGGGTTTGATTTTTGAATTTAGTTTTGGTTTAATGATTGAAATTTATGTTTATATTTGGATTCATGATTGAAGGATTGATTGAATCATGAAGCAAAATCAAGAGTTTAGCTTAATTTGAATTTGATTTAGCTAAGTTCAAGAATTTGACTTGAAAGGCTTAGGTTAAGTTTTGGTTGAATTTGGATTTGACTTTTGAATTGATTTTTGGATCGATGATTGAATTTTATATTCATATTTGGATTTATGATTGAAGGATTGATTGAATCATTAAGAAAAATTAAGGGTTTGGCTTGATTTGAATTTGATTTGGCTAAGTTCAAGAATTTGACTTGAAAGGCTTAAGTTGAATTTGGATTTGACTTTTGGATTTAGTTTTGTATATTTGAATTTATATTCCATTTATATTTGTGAATATAAAAAAGAATATAAATTGATTATGAGAAAATCTTTTGAATTTGAATTGATTTAGATTTGATTTAGGCTAAATCCATAAGATAGAATCAAAGTGACTTAGGAAAGATTCCTGGAATTTGGAATTCAATCATGGGTTTCAATCATTTGGAATTGATTCATGATTTCAAAAAATCCATCAAGTTAGAATTGATTTGAGTTTGAAGTTGATTTGATTTGAGTTTGACTTGAAAGGAGGAAGTGAGAATTTGGTTCAAGCTATAGGGTAGACAAATTTTCCTAACACCCCTAAGGCATGACCTATTCCTATGGCTAACTCTTCTAAGTCTCTAGGGTTAGGTTAAGTGTTCACCTAATCACTAGAAGTGTCTTAAGACTAAGAAAACTTTTAGTGTCTAAGAGAAGTCTTATGTCTAATATGGAGGGGTTAAGAGCTCATTCTAAAAATGAGGTCAACAAAGGGCGCCCAATAGATGTGGTGTGACTGACAAGGCACTATATATTGAAAAGCACCAAATGATCTTCTCATAATCCAAGGTGTAGAAAGAATCTAGAGTTAGTCTAATGTGACTCTAGTCATGTCACAAATATAAGAGAGTGAAAGAGGAACCCACTAGGGATAGAGTCTGTGAACCTTCCACTAGGGAAACAGGTTCAAATCATCCACAAGGGGATGAGAGGTTTGATTTGATTTGAGTCTCACTGGGGAGAGAAATCGATTTGATTTGTTTGGTTGATTGATTATTTGTTCTGTTTGTTGCTTTTGTTTATTTTGACTTCACTGCAGGAGATTGATTGGCTTTGTTTAATTTGTTATTTTTGTTTGACTCCACTGAAGAAGGATTTATTTCAAATTTTTTTAGATTTTGGATTTTGAGATGAACCCTATTGGTTTATGATGGATCGCACTGAGTAGGAGCCATGGAGGCCTAGACCTAACTCAGATTTACCAATCAAAGGGGTAGTCTACCAAACACATAGTAGAACTAGCCAACCAAAGGGATCGCCTTTCGGTTTGCAAGGGTCAAGTTAGGAAGAAAGCGCGAGGACTCACATCTTCCAAAATAAAGAACCATTGGGGTGATTGATTATTAAGTAAAAATTGAACCCGACCTAGATATTGAGTGAATGATGGGGACTTAAATCAGCTCAATGATAGTCAAGGTTAATTTCATTTTTTTTTAATTTATTTGTGATGGTTCCCATCAGTTTATGATGGACTGCACTGAGTAGGGGCCATGGAGCCTTAAGCTACATCAGATTTATCAATCCAAAGAGAATAGTCTACCAATCACAAGGTAGGACTATCCAACCAAAGGGGATGCCTTTCGATTTGCAGTGGTCAGGTTAGGAAGAAAGTGCAAGAACTTACATCTTCCAAAATAATGAACCACTGGGGTGATCGATTGGTGAAGCAACAAATTGAACTCGATCTAGAGTTGATTATTAAGTGAATGCCACTGGGGGACTTAAATTAGCTCAAACATAGTCAAGGTTAATTTCATTTTTTAATTTGTTTATTTTGACGGATTACATTGGTTTGCGATGGATCACACTGAGAAGGAGCTTATATCAGCCTAGACCTATCTGTTTAACAAAGGGGAGCTTCCGCGAGGGAGAGCTATCCAACCAAAGGAATGCCTTTCAGTTTGCAATGATTAATTCAAGGGAAAAAGCTCAGGGACTCACATCTCCCACTACAAAATACCATTGTGGTGATCGGTTTCTTTGGGCAACAAATCGAACCCGACTTAGGACTGCCCATCAATTTGTAATAGTCATGCTAGAAAGAATGTGTCGTAGTCTTACATCTTTTAAAATGGAATGACTGCTAGGGTAACCTACTTGTGGAAAAATAGATTGAATCTGAACTAAGGGTCTATGAAGAGAGTGCCGACCCGGGGACTTATCTCAACTCAGGTAATTAGGCAATTCCTATAGGGAGTTCTGCTAACACTGCCCTAAAGATAGGATGCTTGCTTGGGAAAAGGGGGCCCTTTGGGGGCTTGAATTCCTAATCCACAAGCGAACTAATTTATTTCTTTGCTTAGTTTAATTATTATGAACCCTATTAGTTTACGAGGGATCATACTAAGAAGGAGCTTATATTAGCCTAGACCTATCTTAGATTTACTGAACCAAAGGAGAATATGTGCATCCGCTGAACCAATTTTCCAACCACAGGGGTGACTACCAGGAAAGGGGGACTGTCCAATCCAAACTAACCTGGGTAGTGTCTAAATGGGTTTGCAAAGGACGTGATCCAAATAGAATGCCCATAGGGAGAGAGGCTGCTAAGGGCTTGATCCAAAACCTTAGAGAAGATGACATGGCTAGTCATATATCAGATAAGTATTTGGTGGCCAACTCAAGGAGAAAGTGTAGGGACTCACATTTTCCAAGAGTGGTGTATCCACCAAGTGAGTCGCTGTCAGCATAGCAAACATCAACCAACCTAAGGTGTCCATCGATTTGCAACAATCAGCCTAAGAAGAAAGCTCAGGGACTCACATCCTTCTATAGAAAAATTGATTGATGGGATAGTCTATCTTCGGCTTGATAGGTGTTATCCAACCTAGGGTGACTACTAAGTGAATGTCATTGAGGGACTTATATAGACTCAAATGTAGTCAAGAGGAAAGGAGCCTCTGGGAAAATTATCCTAAACGTCAAATATATTCAATCTAGTCAGATCATTATGTTAATTCAAGAAGAAAGTATGAGGACTCACATCTTCTTAAATAAAATCAACACAAGGTAGCTTACTGGTCGGGCAGTGAGGCCTAACAAACTAACAAGATTCTTGTTGGTTTGCAATGGTCAAGTTAATAAGAAAGCATGGAGTTCACATCTTCCAAACAAATGACCACTGGGGTAACATACTAGCAATATAGCATGCAAACCCGACCTAGAGCAGCTAATTAGTGAGTGCCACAGGCGCTTGCTCTCACATCAAAGTAGCCCAAGATAAAAAAATTTGTGTTTGTGCTTGTGTTTAAGGGAATAGGATACTATTTGGGTTTGCTTACACCTAACTTAAACACATTTAGGGAATTTGATGAAGTGGTGCCATGAATGGCAGTAAGGATTCCCACCAAGAAAGGATATCGCTTGGGTTCTCTTACACCTAACTTAGTTGTGTTAATCAAAATAAGATGTCTCTTGGGTTCTCTCACACCTATTCTAATAGTGCCTGGAGATCATGATTGATTGTGTTTATATTGTGAAAGAGGGATAGGATGCCTCATGGGTTCTCTTGCTCCTATCATAAACACGTCATGGTGGATTCGCAAGATAAGCAAACAATGCTTCGAAAGAAGAGAAGATTTTGATGAAATGGAATCAAATTTTTATTCTTTTATTGATAATTATTTATATATTAATCAAATAGAGCCAGGATTTCCCTTTACAATCAATAAGCTGATAAGATCCTCCTTAGTAGGTCTTCTCTATGACATAAGGGCCTTCCCAAGTAGGTTCAAACTTGCCTCCTATCTTTCGACAGGCAATATTTAGTCTCCTTAGAACTAACACAAGTTCTCCTACTTGGAAAGACCTAGGGTGGACCAATTTGTTGTGAGCTTGAATCATTTTGGCCTTATACAACTCACGGTTCTAGCACGGCCATAGACGACTCTCCTCCAAACCTTTGAGCTCTTCTAACCGTAACTTGGCATTCTGTTCTATAGTGATCTTGCTACCCAATGCTATCCTTAGTGATGGGAGTTGAACTTCTAAAGGAAGAACTGCTTCAGACCCATACACTAAGAAAAATGAGGTAGATTGAGTTGGGGTTCGGTATTCCCACAAGGCTTCAACCAACTGCTCATTCCACTATCGCTTCTTGTCATCAAGAGTCTTCTTTAGTATTTGGATGAGAGTTTTGTTGAATGATTCTGCTAAGTCATTTACTCTAGGGTAGTAGATGGTGGAGTATCTTCAATCTATATGTGATTCTAGAATGGAAAGAATATATAATTTACGAGAAAACATATTTATGATTCTGGGGTTCCTCAGCCTTAGAAAAGTGTGGCAACTAAGATAAATCGATGAACCTTGGAAGAAGGAGGATGGATCGAACCCATAAGGTCGGTACCCTAACACTCAAATGGCCATGAGGCCATTGTAAGGTGTAGAATGTTAGGTGGTTGATATAAGACAATACCGTGTACCTGACATTGATGGCATCTCCTAGCTACATCCATGCAGTCTGTAATCATCGAAGGCTAGTAGTATCTTAGTCTCTTGATATTTATCTTCATCTTCTAACCAGATTGATGTGCTCCACATAGACCTGAATGTACCTTAGTTACAATGCCACAGGCTTCATGTTTATCTAAACAACGTAACCACATTTGATCAAAGGACCATTAGTATAAGGTGCCATCCACGATAGCATAAGAGAGAGCTCTCTGTTTCACCTGATGGGCTTGTGACTTTTTTTGAGATAGTTTACTGGTGTTTAAATTGTCTCTGAATGGTTGCCTCTAGTACAACCTCTTGCCCTTTTAGGCAACAACAACCTCCCCTTCAAGAGAAAGTCTCTCGATGAGTTCAGCATCAATAAGGGATAGGACTTGTCTATTTTTGACCGTTATTGGAATAGACTCATCTTCTAGACATGCCAATTCTTTGGCAAGTTTGGTCAAAGCATCTGTTACTATGTTCTCTGCTCGGGGAACCTTGTACATGGTGACTTTAAGGATTTGGGCCAACAGCTTCATGGTATACACGTGGTAATGACGAAGCTTGAGTTTAAGAACCTTGTAGGACCCGACAATCTGGTTTATGATCAAATGGGAATCCCCATAGATATTGATGCTCTTAACACACTGTGATAGCTAACTCTAGACCAATAATTAGAGCCTCATACTCAGCTTCATTGTTGGTGTTGGGATTGGAGAGATAGTATGAGAATCTCATCACATCACAGTCTAGAGTTAACAGAACTATTCCTACCCCTGCCTATCCTGGAAGAGTAGATCGTGGTGCTTCTCCATTATTAAAGAAAGCTGCACCATTAAAATATATCTCCCATTGGTGGTTGTCGAGCACTCCTAAGTTCATGATTTATTTGTCGTGAGATCATAGAATCGGGAATGTCTAAGAAATTTGCTAGTGCATGTCCTTTTATCGCACAGAGGGGTACGAATGTGATATCAAACTATGAGAGAATCATGGACCAATGTGCCAAACGTCTGCATAGCATTGGCCATGTCATGAGATACTGTAGTGGATTAGTTCTAGAAATCAAAATCACCTTATGAGAAGCATATAGTGTCGTTGCTTTTGGGATGAAAAGATCAAAGCTAGGAAATGTTTCTCAATAGGTGAATAGTTCACTTCAGTAGGGATCAGATGACGGCTAAGGTAGTATAGAGCACTTTCCTTTCCTTTGTCATTGGCTTGGGCGAACAGAGCACCGAAGAGTTTGTCCAATGTAGTAGTGTAGAGGATGAGTGGCTGTCGGATGGGCTACCAAAGTGGTGGCAAAAAATACGCTAATATCTTCTTTGGCATTATCATCATCCCGAAACTTGGCATCCTTTTTGACAAGTGCAGAGAATGGCTTGCATCTCCCTGATAGGTTGGAAATAAAGCATCTTAGATACGCCAACTGTCCTTGGAAAGATCTGAGTTGAGTTAAACTTTTAGGAGGTGGCATTTCTAAGATACATTTGATCTTTTCTAGATCTATTTCTATTCCCCGATGTTGGATCCAAGGAATTTCCCTGAAGCTACTTTGAATGCATACTTCAGGAGATTCATTTTTAGGTTTTATTGTCTTAATCATTCAAAAACTACTCTCAAGTGAAAGAGATGGTCTTCCTTTTCTTTACTCTTGACTACTAGATCATCAACATAGCACTCAACCTGATGATGGGTGAGTCCATTGAAGATCTGAGTTATGGCTCATTATTATGTAGCACCAACATTTTCAAGGTTGAAAGGCATGACCTTAAAATAATAGATTCTGATCTAGGTTCGAAAAGCAATGTTTATTTCATCTTCGGGGGACATCTTGATTGGGTTGTATCTAGATGACCCATCCATGAAGGAGAAAACTACATGAGATGAGGTGATGTCCACCATTAATTCTGGTATAGGAAGAGTAAACTCATCTTTAGGACTTACCTTATTTATTTAAGTCCCTGAAATTGACGTATATGCAAATTTGGCCATTCTTTTTCTTAACTGTGATAACACTCGCTAACCAGGTAGGGTATTTTTTTTCCCTGATGAAACCAATATCGATCAATTTCTTAACTTCAGAAATTACCTGTTGTTTGATTTCTAGTCTCATGCGTCTAGGAGCTTGCTTGATAAGGTTAGCGGTAGGGTCTATTATTAGTTTGTGGACTGCTACGTCAGGAGAAATCTGGGCATTTCTTCATAACTCCATGCAAAGTAGTCCTTAAACTCAATCAAAAGCCTAACTAAGTCATTAGTTTCTTCTTCATTCAGTAATGAACTGGTGTATGTTGAGCGAGGATTTTCTTCCATCTTGAGGTTGATTTCTTTAAGCTTGTCAATTATTAAATGGATCTCCTCTTCAAATTCTAGCAGTGCATCTTTGATTTGGAGACCATTTGGATCATCTAAAGTTTCTAAACACATACTCATAAGAGTTGGTTTGGTGTGAAAAGAACCTATCAGACTCCAGATGGTTGGTGACAACTAAGGAGTAATCATCATCATCGATTGGACCCATTATACTGAATCCTAGTCATGATCTTGATTTTGCATCCCTGCCTCTATTATTCCAGAACTTTTTGAAGTACTCTGACTTGTGCTTAGACCATGAATAAGGAATCAAACCTTTCTTTGCAAGATTAAGAACACAAGGCAAGTACCAATCAAAAGGTAATTCCATTAATTCTTTGTATGAATCATCCTCAAGTTATACATCAACTTCAAGACTTGAGGATGATGATCCCAAAAAGAATCCCTTCAGCTTGACATCCTTGGAAGACTGAGGGGCTTCCTTAACTACAAAACCTTCAACTTTTTGAGATGAAAGTGAGGTTAGAGCTAAGGTTCCTATCTATTGCCTGATAGTTTCACATTCATTTCATTCGAATACTTTCATGCTTTCTCTGGAGGCATGGTCTTCGTCGATGTCCAACTCGAGTGTCACCTCCAATGAAACTAGCTGAGAGGGGTTAGCTAGTATGCTAATCACATTAGACTCGTCCTCCGAGCTAGATTCCAAGTCTATGTGAATAGTAGTGGTACTCCTATGAACTGGAACATAACCCCTATTGATTGATGGCCAACTAGGGGGCCTTCCACCTCTGAGATTGCTTCTATTTCTACCTCTACCTTTGCCTAGTGGAGGTCAAGTCATCCTACCCACATGTCTATATGATGGGATGAACTGTGGGTGGAATGTGATATGCGGCTTCACTTCTTCCTCAATTTCCTTTTCTTGTTCACATGGACTTTCATTTTTCTTTTTTTTTCTTTTACTTTTTTTTTCTACTTTTTCTTTTGCATTTGAATTTGAATTTTGACCAAGTTTATGAGAAAAGGTGTTTTGAGGAATATAGTAGGTTGCATCCTCATATATCTCAACCTCTCTGACTAAAAATGGCTTTTCATCTCCTTTGACACAGTACTCAATCCTATCCTTCCTGAACTTGATGCATTGATAGAGGGAGGAAGGAATCATCTTGTTTTAGTGTATCCAAGGCCTACCGAGCAAAATGATGAATGAAATATTCAAATCAATAATATAAAACTTGGCTTCAGTCTTCGAGTCACCTATCTCCAAAGATAACATTATGGAACCTAAAGCCCTCTCACCTTGTTCATTGAATCCTCTCAACATCACCCGATCTCCTCAAAGTGTGGAGATGTCAATCCTCAAATAGGCAAGAGTCTTTAGGCTCATAATGTTCACCGATGCACCTGAATTGACAAGAACTCTAGCAAGTCTGAATCTTCCCATGTCAACTGTAATGTAGAGGGGACGATTGTGCTCCATGTCCCGCAGAAGATGGTCTTCATTTGTGAAAGTGATCCCTTGAACTTCTCTGGAATAATTTACCTTCTCTCCAATAGCGGTTAGCTGAGCTAAGCATATATCAGGATCAATGAGAGCCTTGATTAATGATTTTCTCATCTCTTTGGATAAGATAAAGGCATCATATATACTTAGCTTAGATGGAAACTATCTTAGGTGAGAGAGGACATCGTAGTCCACCTTGAGCTGATCCTTCACAAGCATATCCAAGAGTGGAGCATTTTGTGGAGGGGCTTCTCGATCCTCTGAACCAATGACTTATTTCCCTCTATCTTGAGGTGCTGCCCTAAGAGGTAGAACCTTGCCACTATAGAGGTTGACTTCAGTGATCTCTTGTAGTAGGGTAATGAAAGATTCTACTGCACGCTCACACTCGCTCCTACCCTCAAAATCAGGTGATTCCAAGTCTATCGTAAAAGGTGAACCCATAGTATTCAGAGAAGGAAAGTCCAACTCTAAATCAGAAAGAGGAAGATCGGAGTTGTTATAATTATTATTTAGACTTGAAGAGTTCTTATTAGGAATAGATTTATACAACCCATCAGAAGTGACACTGATATAATTCAAGCTAGCATTATTCTTTGATTTCTTGGATTTTGAAGGAGGTACATAGTATAAATCAAGTAAAGTAAGTTGGGTGAGGTATTTGATGCCCTCATCCACAGATATAAGATGTCTACTAGAAGAAGAGCTAGCTAAAGTAGAGGTAGTCATTGATGTAGTAGCTGCAACTATGGACTAGAGGCTGGACTCGGCTGGTGGTTGTGCTAATTGGCTATCTCGGGCTGGCACAGGCTACTGCTACTGCAGAGCTCCCCTTTCCTTGAGTTAGCTCTAGCAACTTGCAAACCTTCCTTGATGTTGGAGGTTTGAGCTGTCTCAGGCACCTGCAAGGAAAGTTTCTTAATTTTGAAAATAATTTTCTTAGAGGTATGGGATAAGGAGATATCCCAACCTTCTTTGGTTTTTAATGGAACTGGATGGTTGTTCCACAAGGCAATCTTTCGGGATAACTATAGCACCGATCTTGAAGCTATGTTCAAGCCAGTCCTTGAATTAATCTTCCAAAACATGACCTAGCATGTGATGGTAGGGGAAAAAGTTAGGATCATTGCTTTTGCACACTTCCTCCAGCCTCCTAGGTTCAGGTAACTGAAAATCATGCTTCTTTAAGAGATTCTTAAAGATCTTCCTAACTACCTCCCTCTTTAATGAATATGGCTTGTTAAGTTTATCCTAAAAAGTAGGTGGATACACTGGCTGGTATGTGTACCACCGCTATATGATGATGTGGTGAGGAGGCTGCCATGGATGCCGCGGGCTGGTCGCTCTGGTGGTGGTAGATGAGGTGGAACTAACGGTTATGGAGCACGAGGTCTCTCAAACTGCTCTCTGGCCGATTGTTTCCCCTTGTCTACTGCTATCACTACCCCGGGCTTCTTGTCAAAAGCTTTCTGTGGCTTCTACTTTATTGATTGGTCTAGAAAAGGTGATTGTTTGGCTTCTCTTTGTAAGCTAGCCACCTTGTTTATTAGTTTCTCAAATGTTTTGATGGTTAAACCTTTGAGCATGAAGGCGACCGAGCCATGGATATTTTTAAGTAGAATTTTGATGGCATATTATTTAGACAGCTGTGATTTGCATTTCATACTCAAATTATGTCATCTAAGAATGTAATCAATGAGGGACTCACTAGGGTTTTATTGAGCCACAACGAGATTGTCTACAGTCGCCCTTTGTTGAGCTCCAGCAAACCTCTTGATGAAGAGTTGCTCCAACTTAGCAAAAGTGTTTGTTGAACTATTGGGATGTCCAACGTACCAATCAAAGGCTATGCTTGCTAAGCTACTGACAGAGAGACAAAAAAGTAAAGCATCACTACCACCAATGTTACAACAGCTGGCTCTAAAGTGCGCAATATGCTACCTTAAGTTCTCACTATCATTGAAGCTCTTGAAAGAAGGTGACACGAAACCCTTAGGATATTGCATAGCATCAAATTCCTCTGGGTTGATTTTATCCTTTGGAACTGATGATCATCCTCGAGCTTGAGCCAACGCTTCTCTCACCTGCTACTCAACCATGGTTTTGATATCTTTTTACTATATGAAGGTACTATCCACTACCTTTCTACACAAGCTAGTGCTGCCCTGCTCTACTAGAGGTAAAGTCATGGTTAGATCCAAGACATGCACCAACTTTGGCTAAGTAGTCTTAGCTATAGTAGGATGGACTGTCGGAGCTTGTTTATGAAGTGCTAAGACTGCTGCTAACAAGTCCTCGAGCTGCTTCCCTATCTTATCTATTTGATCATCTTTTTGCTTTAACTACTGATGGAGGTGTTGGGTCGAGTAGGCTATGTCTTCCTGCTCATCCTCAGCACCTTCCATTATTTGCTGCTCACGAAGGAGAGAACCCTAGGTATCTACCATGTGTATCCCTGTTGAATCCTCTAAAAAATCATCTTCATTTGGATCAAAGCTGACCTTTTCATCCTCTAAATCAGACCAGGCATATCATAAGATTTCCTTCTTCTCTACTAGATATTAGGCTACTATGTCATCTAGGGATCGATCCAACTGAACAAGCATGAAAGATCGAGTCTGACCGATGGTAGGATCACTGGCGAGCTAATCTTGTGTGGACTATGCTCATTAGAGGAAAGATACTTGATTGTTGGATGAAGTACTCTAGGAGGATCAATGGTGGGCTGACCAACTCCTCCCTCCCTTAAGTGCTACGACTATCTCCATGGCCTGCTATGGTGGTGGTGGTGATGGGATGACTATGATACTTTGAGGTCATCATTCCTTCCTCACCATTATTGGGGAAAAAGGTCAAGCAGGGGAGCTTGACCTCGCCACAGTAGGCGGTGTAGATGGGACGGGATCTCTCAACCGTAGCCAGATCACCAACAGGGTCATCTTTACCCCTGATGCAGCCTTCATGGCCTTGGCTAGAACAATAGATGCTGAGAAATGTACAGGAGATGATGGATGGGGATAAGAGCGATGCGGTGGAGGCACCACCGACTCTCTTGGGATAGGAACTCTTCTACTATCATGTGTGGTCCCTGTGAGTAAGATACTTTTAGTATGATCAGCATGGGTAGCGTGCCGATCTGGAAAGTCCATAAGTGTGGAGGCCACTGACTATGTACCTCCAGTGCTCCCGACTAGTAACATGAACTGATGTACGGACTTCTCTAGCCCTCTCCTGCCTAAGCTACCTGTTAACGCTTTTGGGAATGACAGATCTCAAATCAACCGAGCTGGACTCATCGTCTATAGGCTCACTCAAGATAAAATTGATGAGGAACGTACAACCTCCTCCTCTCATTAATAGGTGCCTGGAACTGAACCGCTAATGGAGGAAAAGCAGAAATCCTCCTAGCATCCTTCTATCAGATCCAGATAGAGGTTGGAACTAGTTTTTTGTAACCAGTGGGGAAACCATCCTAGGAAACTCCTCTACAATAGACCGAGTAGCAGCCTCCAACTCCTTAGCAATGCGAGTGTGATACCGCTTGATCATGAGGTTCTTATTTCTTCGCTGGATCTAGGTAGGTCAAGCAGAGTAAGAACTAGATCCAACCTCAAAGTCAAGGGAGATAATCCCTAGAATCAGGGGAGTCTTCCCTTTGGAACATGCCAAGGAGTGGGTACTAGCCCTAGCAGCATGGGAACAAGCCCATTGGTGCCACTTACATCTATGGGAACACGCCTTCCTCTTCAATGAGGGATTCTCCGAGTCAGATGGCATGTCAACTTGGATGACCAGCTTCTACCTGATCACCGTGCTCCTGCTAATTATGGTAAGGGGGTTCCCTCACATGTAATCCTGGACCCCTCAAAGCCTCGACCAAAGTGGATGAGGTGGGCATAGTCAGATCGTGGAAAGCTAGCCTGATCCAAGGCTAATTCTATCCCATAAGGAAATGTGAACACATACTTTTGCGCTGCCATGGCAATCAACTTAAACTGAAACTGACGCTGATTGAAAGCCTGCATTGTTGAAAATAAACTTGAATCAAATTTCTATTTTGTTGACTTTTTTAATTTGAATTTTAGAATTTGAACCCACACTCAACAACTTGAAAGTGTTAAGAGGGGCTCAAATGGATTTAGAAGAGATTTTGAGATTGATTGAAAAGAGGATTTTTGAATGTAAAATCCACTTTCAACAAGTTTGGGTATGTTGAAAATGGGTTCAAAATTTTTTGGAGAGATGCTTCCATAGGTTCAGGTTTGAGTTTTAATTTTTAATTTTGAGGACCCTTTATTTAACAAATTTGGGTATGTTAAAGTAAATGGTCAATTAATTTTGTTTTTGATTTGAGATTTTTTGGAATTCACTCACTTAGCAAATTTGGGTATGCTAAGTGAGGTGTTTGAAAACAATTTCTTCTTTTTCTTTTATTTTCTTTGTTTTGTGAATCATTTGTGATTTTGAAAATGGAATCCTCATTGTAGCAAATTTGGGTATGCTAAATGAAGAATCCAAAATGTGTTTTATTTTTTTGAAGATTTTTTGAAAATAGGATTCTTAGCAAATTTAGGTATGCTAAAAAAATCCTGATGTGTTTCTTTTGATTTTGTTTTTTGAAAAATAGGATTCTTAGCAAATTTGGGTATCCTAAGGAAGCCCTAATGTGTTTTATGTTTGGATTTTGTTTTGAAAAAGAGGATCCTTAGTAAATTTGGGTATGCTGAGGAAATCCTAAAGCGTTTCTTTTTGTTTTTTGATTTGAATTTGAAAATAAGATTCTTAGCAAATTTGGGTATGCTAAAAAAAAATCCTAATGTGTTTCTTTTTGTTTTAGATTTTATTTTAAAAATGGAGAATTCACTTTAGTAAATGTGGTATGCTAAAATGAAGTTCCAAATGTGTTTTAAATTTTGTGAAATAAAAATTTCACTTAGCAAATTTGAGTATGCTAAATGAATTTCTAAAAAATGTGTTTCAAATTTTGTTTTGAAAATGAAGCCTTCATTTTAGCAAATGTAGTATGCTAAAATGAAGTTTCAAATGTTTTTAAAATTTGTGTTTTATTGATTTTGAAAAGAGAGATTTCTATTTAATAAATTTGGGTATGTAAGATGGAAATTAATTATGTTTCATTTTTCTAAGATGTAATTTCGTATGTGATTATTACTTTTTTATTATGAAAGAGGAAATTCAAACCTAATCATAATTATAATATGTTAAGTAGGATTTAAAAATAGTGTCATTTTATTTGGAAATGAAATCTTCAATCAATAAATTTGAGCATATTGAATGGAGATGTTCATGTGTGCTTTTTGAATGTTTATTTTTGATTTTGATTAGAAATGACACCTCCATTCAATAAATGTGGGTATATTGAATGGAGAGGTTTCATATGTGCTTTTTGAAAATAGATTTTTGATTTTGATTGGAAATGAAACCTCCATTCAATAAATGTGGGCATATTGAATGGGGAGGTTTCATATGTGTTTTTTGAAAGTTTATTTTTTGATTTTGATTGGAAATGAAACCTCCATTCAACAAATGTGGTTATATTGAATGGAGAGATTTTATATGTACTTTTTGAAAATTGAGTTTTGGTTTTATTTTTGGAATGTTGATTGTTATTTTTATTTGAAGATGAAATCTTCATTCAAGTAAATTGAGTGAAGTTATTCATTTGTGCTTTTGGAAAATATGATAGTTGGTTTTATTTTTGAAATGTTCCTACATGTAACAATTATAGAAATTGTTAGATGTAGTGCAAATATTTTATTAAGATGTAATTTCGTATGTGATTATTACTTCTTTTATTTTGAAAGAGGAAATTCAAACCTAATCATAATTAGAATATGTTAAGTTGGATTTAAAAATAGTGTCATTTTATTTGGAAATGAAATCTTCAATCAATAAATTTGGGCATATTGAATGGAGATGTTTATGTGTGCTTTTTGAATGTTTATTTTTGATTTTGATTAGAAATTAAACCTCCATTCAATAAATGTGGGTATATTGAATGGAGAGGTTTCATATGTGCTTTTTGAAAATAGATTTTTGATTTTGATTAGAAATGAAACCTCCATTCAATAAATGCGTGCATATTGAATGGGGAGGTTTCATATGTGCTTTTTGAAAGTTTATTTTTTGATTTTGATTGGAAATGAAACCTCCATTCTTTAAATGTGGTTATATTGAATGGAGAGGTTTCATATGTGCTTTTTGAAAATTGAGTTTTGGTTTTATTTTTAGATTGTTGATTGTTATTTTTATTTGAAGATGAAATCTTCATTCAAGTAAATTGAGTGAAGTTATTCATTTGTGCTTTTGGAAAATGTGATAGTTGGTTTTATTTTTGAAATGTTCCTACATGTAACAATTATAGAAATTATTAGATGTAGTGCAAATATTTTATTGAGTGTATTTTGGAAAAGTGCTTTTGAAAAGCAAGATTTTTTTATTATGAAGGATTGATTTTGTCTTTATTTCTGGATTGAACCTTTCCTTACCATAAAAATGGTAAGGAGGAAGCCTTTGATCATTTTCATTTTATTAATTTTTTTTTCACCCATTGGAGAACCCAACAGGAGTTTTAAGACCAACATGAGGTGAGGTCCTAAAACTTAAAGATGTTGGCTAGCTTAACTTAAGGATAAAATAAGCTAAGTGCCAACGGATAAGAAAGATAGTCTTGGATTCATACAAAAGTACAAACCCACTATCGATACTTGGAGACAACGATCATTTACCAAAGATGGAGAGAGGAACCTTCCCCAGTGGAGTCGCTAGAAAAATCTATGGTGAAAAATATTCCATGCCTTCATCTATCCCCTTTTGGAAAGAGGATAAATGAGAACAAAAATATAACACCTTGTTGGGACACCACGTAGATTCATAGATGTTCATATTAGGGTGATCGGGTAGGATATTGAGGAAAGGTGTGCTATCTTGAAAGATAGAAGTCACCACCCTACAATGGACCTAATCACCTCAATAAGGACTCCTAAGGACTATGGGTCTTTGGAATGTACCAGAGATTCTTCCCCTACTTTACATGAAAAAGTAAAGCATGGTTTACTTTAAATCAGGTTCGTTAAGTTCCCTACAGGTGCAAGCCCCCATAGTTATTTACATCTTAAGGAATAGGATTGATTAGGAATACTCTCGATTAAGATAAATAAGCATTGTCTCCAAAGATTTCAAAAGGTAAGACTATCAATCGGTTGGTTTATTTTTTTTAAAAAAGTTAAGTGGGATCGATCAAGTGGCGGGAGTTCTTATTGAAGCCAAATGAAGATAAGTAAGAGATGCATAGGATACCATGAAGCCTAGTAAACACCCAAACTATCCTATGGATGGGCTTTACATTTTTTGAAGCTAAATTGATTTATTTGAGTTGAATTTTTATTAGAAGGTTAGGGCTTACAATTTCATGATACAAGGTCATGAAAATGCCTAAGAGGTGAGGATTTATGCTCATAGCATGCAAAGGGAAGTGGTAATCTCTGAACTTAAATCTAAGGAGCTTTGGTGAGGGCCAAAAGCACGACCTAAATCTAAGGCAAAAATGGGTATTTGGTTTACCTCCACAACAGAGGATAAACCACCCGATTATTTAGACTTACAACCTCCTGAGGGTGGCCGTCAACTAACTCCTCTTACAATTTTAAATACATATAGGCAAGTCATATGCTTTTGCAAGATAGCTAAGCTGATGTTTATTTAGAAAGAGAGACTAAGTCCATAAACACACTCCCTATGAAACTAGAATATGTGGGGAATGAATTAATGACTTAAATCTAATACAAATTTTGTTACATTTTATTTTTATTTTTGGACAATCCATTTGACATAGATTTTAGGATTCATATACCTAATGCATAAGAAATTAGATTATGGGTCAAAGTTAGCAAGATAAGAAGGTGTGTTTCCATCATGGCTCTCAAATGTCAAGCCAAGTTCTCTGGCAAAGGTGAAAGCCCTCTAATCAAGAGTGAAATAATATACTTTTTATGCATGATGTGAGAAAAGTGATACAACATCCAACTAAGGAGTTGCTAATTCTTTTATCTTGATTTATAACCTAAGCTTTAGGTGAGGTTATGAGTTACTTATTTTTAGTTTGAATTGATTAGTTTGATAGAAAATTTATTTTCCTAAGAGCCTAATCATCATCCAGCCATACATCAAAGTAATGAATAAACTAAGAAAATATGTCATCTTAATACACAAGCTAAACAAACATCAATCAATTTATAAAGCTAGTGCAAAAGAATAAGAGGCAATTTGGGGTCGAGCTCCACCTGCACAAATGTGAAAAGATATGGGTAGTTGAGCTCTACCCTTATATAACCCGGATTACAAATGAATTGAATACAATCAAAAAGGAATTCATTGTTATGGGGGTCTTCTTTATTCTTTCTTCTTTCTTCTATCTTCTTTTGGTTGGTTGGAATGTGATTGCTCCAAAGACTTCACATGGTATGTAAGACATGATCTTATGACCAATATTCATCCTAATACCCCATAAAAATTATTCCAAAATCTTAATTGCAAAATTACATGAAAATGGAAAAAAGAAAATCTAACTAAAACCTGAAAAATAGAGATTAGTCAAACAAATCATACAATCCCAAGAATGTACATGTATAAATTGGACTTATCACCCCACACATGGGTAATCAAGCTCACTTGGCCTATTTTGGATTATGCTTAGGAGTATAAGCACCTGCACATCAAAAGTTATTATATTTTTATTCCAATGCCCCTTAAGCATAATCTCGTACAGAAGATAATGATTAGACTAAGATCACCCTACCATTCAGTCTATGCACATATACCCTAACATCCAAACTAGAACATTACATCACAAAACAAAAGCAAACAACAAACCATGCACCGCCCTAACCTAAAAGCTAGAAGTGGTGACTTAGCCTAATGTACATACTATTTAAGGTTTGTGTGGTATGTTTAGCTAGGCTTTAAGGTTGAAGTTTTCTAAGTATGAAAATGTTGAACTTAAAGGATTTATTTCATGTAAGTGATTTAGTTGCTTTGGTTAATTTTATTTTGTATTTTGATATGGTTTGAATGAATCCTATAATTAATTACTAAGTTATAAAGAGAAAAAAAGAGAAGAGAACTTCTCTTTCCTACCTACCTTAAGTAATTTCTAAGATAGATTAATATTTGAATGTTGTTTAGTAAATATTTTATTATGTGTTTTGATTAATCCTAAGTTTAGATTTCCCTGAAACAAACCTATTCAAAAGGAAAGTCATTTTAAGATTAAGTGAAATATTATCACAAAATACATAACACTTCATTTCTCTCCCAACATGTGTAATATGCATATGGATAAATCCTAAGCATATATGTACATGCAAATAGAAGTGTTTAGCACATCTTAATGATGAATGCTAAGAGAGTTACTTAAGAAAATTTAGATGCTTCATGATGCATGATTTTGTTAAGTAGAAAAAGGGTGATTCTTTTATCCATTTTTTATATGCACATCTACAAGTATAAAATACATAAGTGAGTACGACGCCATTGTTAGCACCAGGGGTGTAAAATATAAGACCTACTTAGGGCTACTTAAAGCCTCACAACCCCGGGGTTGTCCAAACTAATATACCACTTCTCTTAAATACATGTGCATGTACAGAAAGAAATGCATGGAAAGAGAATTATGTAAAAAAGTTTATGTTTGTTTGTTTGATTTGATTATGTAATTTACATATGCAGGTATAAATATCCTTCTTAAGTGATAGCGTAGGAATGAATAGGAATGTATTTAAGCAAGTGTTGTGTTATTTTCAAATGAACTATACATTTTGCAAAATCCTGTTCAAAACTTTGCTAAAAGGGAAGATAATGAAAGTCACACAATGCATACCTTACATTATATTCACATGCAAACCTATAAATAATTATAAGTGGAATACTTTTTAGTTGTGATGTTTGATTTATAAGTTTTGAAAATATTTTTTTTATTTAATAGTAATAATAGTCATTCATATTCTTACTTTAGCCAAAACATGTAATTTGACATAAAGGAAATATTTCATTTTTAATTTGAATTTTAAAAGAAATGAATACATGATTTTTAAATACATACACATTTAGCATGTTAGGAAGAAATAAAGTGATGAAAGCATGTAAATTCATTCACCCTAATTAATTCCTAAAAATAATCTTATAAGATAGGATTATTTAAAGTAAATCAAATTTGGTTTTAAGGAAATTTTGTTTTCGCTGAGTTTGATTTGAATTTAAGAAATGTGAAGAGGTTTCCTAATCCTAACCCATTTCCCACATGTGTATATTATTTTAGTTTAATTTTAAAGTCATTAGACTGATTTTATTTTATTTTTGTTTAGGTTAAGGTGTACATTAATTTCATTAATTACCCTTTACCTACACCACTTTAAAATATTTAATCACATAATTATGAGCCAATGTATAACACAAAATCACATAAGGAATTTAAATCAACAATGCACCTAGGAAAGAAAAGGCATAATGTAATTGGCTCACAATTAGTGATTAATTAAGCTAAAGGGTTTAATTTAAGTACTTTCACAACCCTTCCTACATATGCAGGTTGAATTTTGATTTTCTTAAGCTACGCAGGTTATTGAATACCTAAGCACCTACCCAAGATGAATTGGTTATGTTCTGGAATGTTTTGAAAATTTTATCAAGTTTATTAAGTAGGTGATTAGTGGATTAGCCCTTAATTAAGCTTGGATTATGAAAGGAAAGGGGTTTAGAGAGTGACTTAGGAAAAATTCCTCAAACCCATTCTGAAAATCTCATTTTTACTTAAGCAAGGATTAATTAACTTAATAAAGGGGCTAAACCACTATTCATATGCATAATTACTCTTAATTATATAAAAAAGTGATTAAGAATTAATTAATTGATTTCCCTAATTAACTCATCAAAAAATCACAAGAAAATTAGGGGAGGTAGAGGTCATTCCACTAAATGCATCTGAGAAATTTGAAATGAATTAATGAAGTAATTAGGGAGTAATTAGGGTTATTAAGTTTTCACTAAAACTCTAATTAAGGAAAATGTACTATTCAAAATCAATTAGAAATAATTTTAGTTAATTGTTTACTGAATTATCTTCACAATGCATTTTATTTTGTATTTTTTTTGTTATTTTGAAGTTTCAGTGATTAAGGAATAAATTAATACCTCTAATTATATAACTATTCCCATCGGCGCCACGAGGATTGCTGACGTAATGTGCGCTTTCCATGAGGGGTGATGAGATTCGTCACTTAAGTTATCACATCCTAGTGTCGCATCAGCACACTACACGCTTTCTCTTTGGATCGTCCGATCAAGTATCAGATGGTTGAGATCGAGCCAGTGGTTCTTAAAGGATAGATCTGAGGATCCTATACGGCTTGATCATGAATGGATGGTCCATCCATGATCGCGAGTTTACCTACGGGAGAGGGCATTCGTCCACTCTTTAGTGCAAGATCTGAGCTCGATTGAGCTCGGATTGAACTCAAACTCAACCCACACCATCATCATGCAAGGGGGAAGACATCCAACAATCAATTTTACTTGAGATGAAAATTCTCTTTTCAAAGGACTAGCCACTCCTATTGTAGGCTCGGTTTGAAGGCATACCTCACCGGAGACTATCACCGGTGCTCTCAACCGTCGAGGTAGGTTCTTCTAGTGGATACGAAGCCTTGTTGAAAGTTTCAAGCCTTGGGATGAAGTGGATCTTCCTATGGACCAAGCTCCTCTTCAAATGCTCATGGCCTTGGTCTAGCTCCCACCTCCCTTGCCTTTGAAGCTTGGAAGAAGGCTTAGATGAGATTGATCATTTGATGATGATTGTTACTCACAATGTGAGGCTTAGTTAGGCTTAATTCAATCCAATTTGGGTAGGATTAGAATTTGGCTCAAAAGGGGTACTTTAGGTCACTTTGGGTCAAGTGAGCTTAAGTGGGTCAATTTACTTGATCAAGGCTTGAATCAAGTTTGGTTGAACTCACATATGGACTTATGATTGAAATATAAATCCATTTGCAAGTGATTTGGAGTCAAATGGGTTTTGATTCATTTGACAATTTTAAGTTCAAAAGGGTGAACATGAGTTTGATTGATTTTTGAATTTAATTTTGGTTTGATGATTGAAGTTTATGTTTATAATTGGATTCATGATTGAAGGATTGATTGAATCATGAATAAAAATCAAGAGTTTGGCTTGATTTCAATTTGATTTGGCTAAGTTCAAGAATTTGACTTGAAAGGCTTAGGTTGAATTTTGGTTGAATTTGGTTTTGAGTTTTGAATTGATTTTTGGATGAATTATTGAAGTTTATATCTATATTTGGATTCATGACTGAAGGATTGATTGAATCATGAAGAAAAATCAAGGATTTGGCTTGATTTGAATTTGACTTGGCTAAGTTCAAGAATTTGACTTGAAAGGCTTAGGTTAAATTTTGGTTAAATTTGGATTTGAGTTTTGGATCTAGTTTTGGATATTTGAATTTATATTCCATTTATATTTGTGAATATAAATGAGAATATAAATAGATTATGAGAAATTCTTTTGAATTTGAATTTATTTAGATTAGTTTTAGGTTAAGTCCATAAGATAGAATCAAAATGACTAACGAAAGATTCTTGGAATTTGGAATTCAATCATGGGTTTCAATCATTTGGAATTGATTCATGATTTGAGAAAATCCATCAAGTTGGAATTGATTTGAGTTTGAAGTTGATTTGATTTGGAGTTTGACTTGAAATGTGGAAGTGAGGATTTGGTTCAAGCTATAGGGTAGGAAAATTTTTCTAACACCCATAAGGCATGATCTATTCCTATGGCTAACTCTTCTAAGTCTCTTGGGTTAGGTTAAGTGTTCACCTAATCACCAGAAGTGTTTAAGACTAAGAAAACTCTTAGTGTCTAATAGAAGGCTTATGTTAAAGATGGAGGGGCTGAGAGCTCATTCTAAAAATGAGGTCAATAGGGCTCTACCGTGAGATTTGATCAGACTCGTTCATCCCAATCATGTAGGATGGATGGCTCATGATCTATCCCATTTGCAAGTGATTAAAGACAAATGCCATCCATCTTACCTCGCTCTATTTGAGCTCATCCGAGCTCAAATTATGTCAAAACTCTTCCCACACCTTCGAGGAAGGGAGATGCACACATCCAATGATCAATTTTACATGAAATTCAAATTTTCTTCATAAAGGACCAAGCACGATTTCCCTATAGCTACGGTGTTGAGGAATAACCTCATCAGAGCTAATGTCTAGTGGTGTAACGCTGGAGGTAGCTTCGCCTACTTGAGGCGAGGCCCTGTTGAGGAGCATTGAGCATGATTTGGTGTAGGAGGCTCAGTTGACCAATCCACGCATGTGAAGGCTTTATCTGATCGAACTCACACCTCTGGCCACGGGGAGCTTGGGAATTGGTTTGGTTGACTTCGATAGGGTATGGTGATGGTGTGGCTAAGAGGAATTGGAATTTCATTGAGTGGAGAGGGAGTATTGCTCGAGATTGGGATGCCCTATTTTAGCTTTGCTCGAGAATGGGCAATGCCAAATGGAGAGGGCTTGGGGATCCTTACAAACACTCTGTGGAGCTTCAAAATTCACTTAGGAAGGCTCACGATGCAAGTGTGTGTGAAATCATGTTCAAATTGAGGGGGTATACCCCTTAATTTTCTATCATTGATGGATGGAAATGTGCGCATGTTTTGCACTGGCTCGTCACCGTCCGGCTGCCAGACTTGTCTCCATCAAGTCAGGGAGGCACGCTAGGGATGGGGAATGATGGGGGGCTGCCATGGACCCAATGTGCAAGGATGCCTTGGTCTTAATCCAATGGGTGCTCGATTTGGGTTGGAGATGAGTCAACTCACCTCCTAAAGGTCCTTAGCCAACCTAGGGTGAGTTAGGTTAGCTAGGTGGCTCAGGAGAAGGTTCCATGAAGTGCCAATGAGCTGCCATGGGGATGGGCAAGTTGACTTGACCTTAGATCCAATGGTTTTAAGGTTTGAATCCTATGGTTTGATGGCTAATCCCCTTGGTGGGCCCACTTTTGGGCTGATTTGGAAATGATATGGGACGTGCTTGGGTCGGGTTTGACTAAGTCCTAGGGTCTTATAAGTTGGTTTGAAGTGATTTGGCTTCATTTGGTCAAAATATGTTCATTTGGGCTATGTTGGGTTAGGTTAACCAATTGGTCAAATTGGGTCAAACCAAGGCTTGAGTTAGGTTTAGATGATGATTTGAGATATTTTGGTTCAATTAATTTGGATTGGTTTGGCCTAGGTTTGCTTTTGACTCATTTGGATTCAAAAGGGTCAAATTGGCAAAGTTGAACAATTTAACCAATTTGACCAAATTGGGTTGAGTTAGGTGTTGAGTCAAGTTCAATTGGTTGATTGAAAATGATTGTAGGCTTTGGTTTGGTTTAATTTGAAATTAATTTGAATTTTGGTCAATTTGACCTTTTAGGTCAATTTAGGCTTGGTTGGGTCAAGTTAACCAATTGGTAAACTTGGGCTCAATCATGGCTTTAGTCAAGTTCAATAAGTGATTTGGAATGAACTTGAGCCATTGTTGCAATCAATTTGGCTTAAATCATGATTTGACCCATTTTGGCATTTTAGGTCAACTTGGGTCAAGTGGCCAAATAGGCTTGGTTTGGCTCAATTGATGGCTTGGTTATGTTCCATCATTAATTATGAATGGATTTGAGTCAAGGGTTTCAATCAATTTGTCATATAATGGATTTTGGCTAGTTTATATTTTATTTGGACTAAATGTTGACTTGGTCAAAGGTTAGGTTTGACTTTGTTTGACCCAATTCAAGGTAGTTGATCATACCATGATGATTGTTGATCATGATTGAGGTTTATATGGGCTTTGTTCAAACCATGGGTTGGGTAGAACTTGGCTCAAAAAGATCCTTTAGGTCACTTTGGGTCAAGTGAGCCTAAATAAGTCAATTAGCTTGATCAAAGTATGATTCAAGTTTAGTTGAACCCACATATGAGCTTAGGATTGAAATATAAATCCAGTTGTAATTGGTTTGGAGCTAAATGAGTTTTGGTTCATATGACAATTTCAAGTCAAAAGGGTTAACTTAGGCTTGATTTGGGTTGACTTAGATTTGGTTTGATAATGGTGATTTATGTTTATATTTGGATCAATGATTGAAGGAATAATTGAATAATGAAGAAATCCATGATTTTTGAGTTGGTTTAGGTGTCATTTGGCCAATTCCAAGAAATTGGCAAAAATGGCTAAAATTGAGAATTTGGTTTTATTTGAGTTTGGTTTTGGTCATTTGAATTTATATTTCATTTATATTTGTGAATATAAATGAAGATATAAATGGGTTATGAGAAAATCACTTGAGTTTGGAGTGATTTGGGAGAAAATTTAATTAAGCTTAGGGATGTAGGTCAAAATGGCTAACAGGTTTTGATTTGGTTTGATTCATTTTGATTTGATTTGAATGGTTTAAATTTAGATTTCATTTATATTTTTGAATATAAATGAAGGAATGATTGATTTATAAAGAAATCAACCAAGATTGAGTTATTTTGAAGGAGCTTTAGCTAAGCATATGAAGGTGGTTCATATGGCTTAAGGAAAGATTTTGGAATTTGGACTTAATCATGGGTTTCAATCATTTGGAGTTTGGAATTGATTCATGATTTGGAATTTGATTTGAGAAAATCAATTGGATTGGGGTAGATTTGGTTAAGGCTAAGTCCATATGATAAAATCAAAGGGCTTAGAAAAATTGAATTTGATTGAATTATGGATTTCAATCATTGGATAGTTGGATTTGATTTTGAAATTTAATTTTGGAATTTGAATTTGAGGTTTAGTTTGAAAGAAAGAAATAAGGATTGAGTTTGGGGTATAGGGTAGGCAAGTCCTCCTAAATCCCTAAGGGACAACCTATTCCTCTAGTTTACTCTTATAGGTCTCTAGGGTTATGTTAAGTGTTCACCTAATCATTAGAAGTGTCTTAAGACTAAGGAACTCTTAGTGTCTATAAGAGTCCTAGACCTATGATGAGGAAGTTGAAAGCTCACTCCAAAAGTGAGGTCAACAAATGGCGCCTAATAGGTGTGATGTGACTGACAAGGCACACCGCACATATTAGTGTTGACCAAGATGACCAACACCATCCAAAGGATCGTATGCACTAATAAAAATGATCTACTCCTAAACCTGAGGTGTAGAAGGAATCACAATTTTAGTGCAATGCAACACAACTCATGCCAAAGGCATAAGAGAGGAAGAAGGGATCCACCAAGGGATCAAACATATGAACCTTCCACTAGGAACTAGGTTTAAGTTGTCCACTTTGGGGATAAGGGGTTTGGATTTGGATGCAAGGTATGATTTGGGTAGAGTATCCGTTGGGAATTAGGATGTATAACCCACCAGGGATAGATGCATGAACCTTCCACTAGGGAAGCAGGTTCAGGTTATCCACTAGGGATAAGAAGGGTTTGAATTTCTTTTAAGGGTGCACTCACTGGGGAATGCAAGTTTGAATTGGGTTTAATTGACTCCACTGAGAAAGTCAGGATGATTGATGTCTTAGTGGGGAGAAATTGATTATTTATTTATTTAAGTTTTGGATTTTGAGATGGACCCTATCGATTTGTGATGTATCGTACTGAGAAAGAGCTATGTCGTCCTTGACCTATCTCAGATTTACTTATCCAAAGGGGTAGTCCATGGGCCTCATAATCAAACTATCTGACTTAAATGGTTGCCTTTTGGTGTACAACGATTGTGCTAGGGAGAAAGTGTAGCAAACTTATATCTCCAAAAGTAAGGGACAACTGTTGGGGTGATTTGTTGGATGCAACAAATCAGACCCAACCTAGAACGACTGCTGAATGAATGCCTCTAGGGGACATATATCAACTCAAAAATAGTCAAGATAATGTCATTTGATTGAATTGCATTTATTTTAATTTCATTTATTTTAATTTGATGGGTCTTCTCAGTTTGCGATGGATCCACTAAGAAGAGGCTAATATCAGCCTATACCTGCCTTAAATTTACAAATCCAAAGGGATAGTCTACCGATTGTGTGGTAGAACTAACCAACCAAAAGGGTGCCCTTTGATTTGCAATGGTTAAGTTAGGAAGAAAGTGCGAGGACTTACATCTTCTTAAACAAGGAACCATTGGGGTGATCGGTTGCTTGTGCAATAAATCAGAGCCAACCTAAGCTTGCCCGTCAGTTTACGACGACATGCTAGAAAGAATGCGTAATAGACTTATATCTTTCAAAGTAAAGATGACCGTCGGGGTGACTCGTTGGTGGCACAATAAGTTAAACCCAACCTAAGAGTGATTACTGAGAGAGTGTCGACTTGGGGACTGTGGTGAAAATTTTAATATCACCGTCTTCATCTATCTTTTTGAAAGAGGATAAATGAAAATAGAAATATAACACCTTGTTGGGAAACCATGCAGATCCGTAGATGTTATTATTAGGGTGATCGAGTATAGCGTTGAGGAAAGGTGTACTATCTCGAGAGATAGAAGCCACCACAATAGACCTAATCACCTTAATAAGGACTCCTAAGGACTATGGGTCTTCGGAATGTACCAGAGATTCTTTCCCTACATTACATGGAAAAGTAAAGCAGGGTTTATTTTAAACTAAGTTCATTAAGTTCCCTATAGGGGCAAGCCCTCATAGTTAATTACATCCTAAGAAACATGATTCCTTAAGAATACTCTCGATTGAGGTAAATGATCATTATCTTCAAATATTTTGAAAGGTACGATTATCAATCGATTGGTTTATTTTTAGAAAAGTCAAGTGGGATCGATCAAGAGGAGGGAGTTCTTATCAAAGCCAAATGAAGATAAGTAGGGGATGCCTAGGATACTAAGAAGCCTAGTAAGCATCACAAATTATCCTATGGTTGGGCTTTATATTTTTAAAATTGAATTGATTTATTTGAGTTGAATTTTTATTAGAAATCTAGGGCTTACAATTCTATGATATAAAGTCATGGAAATGCCTAAGAGGTGAGGATTTATGCTTGTAGCCCGAAAAGGGAGAAGCAACCTCAGAACATAAATCTAGGGAGCTTTGGTGAAGGCCAAAAGCATGAACTAAATCTAAGGTGAAAATGGGTATTTGGTTTACCTCCACCAGAGAGGATAAACCCCCGGACTGTTTGGACTTACAATAGCCTGGGAGTGGCCGCCAACTAACTCCTCCTATGATTTTAAAACATGTAGCCAAGTCATATGCTTTTACAAGATAGCTAAGCTATTATTTATTTAGAAAGAGACTAAGTCCTTAAACACACTCCCTTAAGAGACTAGATTATGTAAGGCATGATTTAATGACTTAAATCTAATGCAAGTTTTGTTATATTTTATTTTTTATTTATAATTAATTTTGACACAAATTTTAGGATTCATATGCCTAATGTATGAGAAATTAGATTATGGGCCAAAATCAGCAAGATAAGGAGGTGTGTTTTCTCCATGGCTCTCAAAGGTCAAGCCAAGTTCTCTAGCAAAGGTGGAAGCCCTCCAATCAAGAGTGAAATAATATATTTTTATGCATGATGTGAGAAAGTAATACAACATCCAGCTAAGGGGTTGTTAATTCTTTTATCTTGATTTATAACATAGGCTTTAGGTGAGGTTATGAGTTATTTATTTATTTTTTAATTTGAATTGATTAGTTGGATAGAAAATTTATTTTTCTAAGAGCCTAATCATCATCCATGTCATACATCAAAGCAAGGAATAAACTAGGAAAAGATGCCATCTTAATGCACAAGCTAAACAAACATTAACCAATTTATAAAGCTAGGGTAAAAGAAAAAGAGGTCATTTATAGTCGGGCTCCATCGCACAAACCCGAAAATAAATTGGGTAGCCGAGCTCTACCCTTATACAACCTGGATTACAAATGAATAAATTACAATCAAGAAGGAATTCATTATTATGGGGTCTTCATTCTTCATTTCTTCTTTCTTCTTTCTTCTTTCTTCTTTTGTTGGTTGGAATGTGGTTGCTCCAAATGCTTCACATGGTACATAAGACATAATCTTATGACCAATGTTCATCCTAATATCCCATAACAATCATTTCAAAATCCTAATTATAAAATTACATGAAAATAGGAAAAAAAAAAGGAAATCTAACTAAAACCTGTAAAACAGAGATTAGCTAAACAAACTATACAATCCTAAGTATGTATATATATAAATTTTACTTAGCACCCCACACATGGGTAACCAAGTCCACCTAGCCTATTTTGGATTATGCTTAGGGGTATAAGCACCTGCACAGCAAAAGTATTTTTATATTTTTATTACAAAGGCCCTTAAGTACAATTCATTACATAAAATAATGGTTATACTAAGATCGACCTACAATTCAGTATACGCTCATACACCCTAACATCCAGACTAAAAATAATACATCACAAAATAAAAATAAGCATCAAACCATGCACCACCCTAACCTAAAGCTAGAAATGGTGACCTAGCCTAATGTGTGTGATATGCTTAGCTAAGCTTTAAGGTTGAAGTTTTCTAAGTGTAAAAATGTTCAAGTTAGAGGGTGATTTCATTTAAGAGATTTAGTTGATTTGATTGATTTTTATTTTTTTTATTTGATTAAGTTTGAATGAACCTACAATTAATTACTAAGTGTTGTAAAGAGAGGAAAAGAGAAGAGAACTTCTCTTTCCTCCCTACCTTAAATAATTTCTAAGGTAGATTCATATTTGATTGTTATTTAGTGAATGTTTTATTATATGTTTTATTAATCGTAAGTTTAGATTTTTCCTAAACAAATCTATTCAAAAATAAAGGCATTTTAAGATTAAGTGAAATACTATCACAAAACACACAACACTTCATTTCTTTCCCAATATGTGTAACATGCATATGGATGAATCCTCAGCATATCTATACAGGTAAATGGAAATGTTTAACACACCTTAATGATGAATGCTAAGAGAGTTTGTATAAAAAAATTTGGAATATTTCATGTATGCATGATTTTGTTAAGTAGAAAAAAGGGATTCTTTTATGCATTTTTCATATGAATATTTGCAAGTATAAAATATATAAGTGAGTACGGCGCCATTGTTAGCATCAAGGATGTAAGGTATAAGACCTACTTAGGGATACTTAAAGCCTCAACCGGGTTGTAAAATATACCACTTTTTTTAAATACATGTGCATGTACAAAACGAAATGCATGGAAAGAGAATCATGCAAAAAGTTTATGTTTGTTTGATTTTGTTTTGATTGTTTAGTTTATATGTGTGATGTGGTATTCCTTCTTAATTCATGACATAAGAGTGCATAGGAATACATTTAAGCAAGTGTTATGTCCCTTTCAAATGGACTATACACTTTGCAAATCCTATACAAACCTATGTTAAAAGAGAAGAGAAGGAAAGCCACATAATACACATCTTTATATTTATACTCACATGCAAGATTATAAATAATTATAAGTAGCATACCTTTCATTTATGATATTTGATTTATAAGTTTTGAAAATAATTTTGATTTATATAGTCAAATACATTCATATTCTTACTTTAGCCAAAACATGCAATTTGACATAAAGAAAATATTTCATTTTTAATTTGATTTTAAAAGGCATGAATGCATGATTTTCATATGACATACATATTTAGCATGTTAAGAAAGAAATAAAGTGATGAAAGCATGTAAATTCATTCACCCTAATTAATTCCTAAAGATAATTCTATGAAATAAGATTATTTAAAGTAAATCAAATTTGTTTTAAAGAGATTTTTATTTTGTTTTGAGTTTGATTTGATTTTAAGAAATGTGAAAGGGTTTGCTGGTCCTAGCCCATCTCTCACATGTATATGATGTTTTAGTTTATTTTTAGAACCATTAAGTGGATTTTATGTTTTGCTTAGGTTAAGGTGTTCATTAAGTTCATTAATTCCCCCTTACCTACACCACTTTAACATATTTAATCAAATAATTATGATCCAAAGTATGACATAAAATCACAAGAAATTTAAATTAGCAATGCACTTAAGAAAGAAAGGGGACTAATGCATTTGCTCACAATTAAATATTAATTAAGCTAAAGGATTTAATTTAAGTACTTTCATAACCCTCCCCACACATATGGGTTAGGTATGATTTCCTTAAGCTACTTAGGTTATTCAACACCTAAGCATCTACCCAAGAAGGAATTGATTAAGTTCTAGAATGTTTTGATTTTGAAAAGTTTGATTAATTAAGCCATTTAATTAAGTGGTTAAACTATTTAATTAATTTGCATTTTAATTAAATTTTTATACAAATGAAATAAACTTAGGGGAAAATATTTTGGAAAGAATTCTTAATCTCATTCCCTAAGTCCATTCACTATTCTAAGATAATTAACAAACTTAATTAATTAATTTATCACCATTTAATAGGTTAATTAATCATTTAATTGATTAAGGGAGTGATTAAGAGTAAATCAATCAATTCTCCTAATTAAACCATTAATAAATTCCAAGAAAATCATGGGAGGCATAGATCATCCCATTAATCAACCCTAGGAAGTATAAAATTAATCAGTGGAATAATTAGGGAGTAATTAACATAATTACATTTCTAATAAAACCCAAATTACATAAAATTCACTATTCAAAACTCATCAAACTTAATTTTAGATTATTTCCCTTTGAATTATATTCACAATGCATTTTATTTTGTATTTTTTTTATTTTTCTACATTTAGTTATGAATATTTGAAGACTCCATGATTAAAACCTAATTAAATAGCCTAATTAAATAGTTAATCTTGCCATGGACGCACGGCACTTTCCATGGCATGATAGGATTCTATTTAAGTAGTCACATGCGCTACGTGCTTTCTCCACAACCGTCCAATCAAAGATCAGATGGTCAGGATTAAGCTCGAGGTTCTTAAGGGATAAATCCATAGATCCTACATGGCTTGATCATGACCGTCCATCCAAAAGGCACCGATGGATGTCCATGATCCACATCAGCTTACCTATGGGGAGAGGGCATCACACTCTGGGAAAGATCGACTCGATTGAGCTTGGATTGAGCTCTAACTTTACCCACACCATCTAGGAGTAAGCACTAATAACCAATTTTACTTGGGATGAAAATTCTCTTCATAGAGGACCAAACACTTCCTATTCTACATTCAGTTTGAAGGCATACCTCACCGGAGGCTATCACTGGTGCTCCCAACCGTCGAGGTAGATTTGTCTTGTGGAGACAAAGCCCTGTTGAAGGTTTGAGAGGTTGAGGTTGAGTAGATCCTCATATGGACCAATCTCCTCTTCAAATTCTTGCGGCCATGGTCTAGCTCCCACTTCCCTTGCCTTTGAAGCTTGGAAGATGCTTTGGATGAGTTCGATTAGGTCCTCTGAGGGTGCTTGCAAGAGCAATTGGATTGAAGTTGAGTATTGGATGAGTTGGAAAAATGCTTGAGCTCCCCTATTTTTGGCTTGAAGAAATCAAGAAGAGGAGAATTCAAATGTCTTGCGGATTGCTTGAGGGATCTTGGGGAGCTTGCCTTTGGTCTCTCTCAATCAATTGAGTGTGGATGTGTTGAATTAAAAAGAAATTAGGGGGAGTATATCTCCATGTGAATAGCTATCCTCATTTTGGATCAATTGATCAGATGCAATGGGTTAGTTAGGTCATTTTAGCTTGCACGTGGTTCGGTTTTGGCAGAGGAAGGTAGTGGAGAAGTTTTCATGTGCAAAACAAGGTGGAGGAATGATTCCAATGTGCTCATTTCTAAGTGGGTGGTCAGTTTGGCCATTGGGTTGGGTTTGGCTGACCCAAACTCATTGGGTCAAGTAGTCCACTAAGGGGTGCCAAGTGGCCATGAAGAGAATTTGACCAAATTCCAAGTGAATTTGACCAAGAATTAACCTTTGAGCTAGGGGTAAAATGGTTATTTGGCTTGTATTTTAATTTGAATATGTTTAGTATGATTGAAAAATGGGTTGGGCCAAGTTTTAATAAATTTGAAATGGATTTGGTAAGATTTGGCACATGCTGACCCATTTAGGTCAAAATGGGTCAACTTGGGTCAAGTTGATGAAATGGTCAAATTGGGTCAAACCAAGGGTTGGGTCAAGTTCATATGACCATTTGAAATATTTTGGCATCATTGGTTTATTTCAGTTTGATTTATATTTGGATTTGGTTCATTTGATTTCATTTAGGTCAAATGGGTCAAATTGACCAATTTGACCCATTTGACCTATTTGGGTTAGGTTATGGGTTGGATTAGGTTTCATTGGTCATTTGAAATGATTTGGTATCTCTGTTTCCAATCAATTTTGGTTTAATTTGATTTTGGCTCAATTTGACCTTTTAGGTTAAGTTGGGTTCAAGGTTAACTGAGTTAGGTTGGGTCTAGTTCAATCCAATTTGGGTAGGATTAGAATTTGGATCAAAATGGGTACTTTAGGTTACTTTGGGTCAAGTGAGCCTAAGTGGGTCAATTGACTTAACCAAAGATTGAATCAAGTTTGGTTGAACTCACATATGGACTTAAGATTGAAATATAAATCCATTTACAAGTGATTTGGAGTCAAATGGGTTTTGATTCATTTGATAATTTCAAGTTTAAAAGGGTGAACATGAGTTTGATTTGGGTTTGATTTTTTATTTTAGTTTTGGTTTGATGATCGAAGTTTATCTTTATATTTAGATTCATGATTGATGGATTTATTGAATCATGAAGAAAAATCAAGGGTTTAGCTTGATTTGAATTTGATTTGGCTAAGTTCAAAAATTTGACTTGAAAGGTTTAGGTTGGATTTGGCTTGAATTTAGATTTGAGTTTTGAATTTATATTTGGTTTGATGATTGAAGTTTGTGTTTATATTTAGATTCATGATTGAAAGATTGATTAAATCATGAAGAAAAATCAAGAGTTTGCCTTGATTTGAGTTTGATTTGGCTAAGTTCAAGAATTTGACTTAAAAGGCTTAGGTTGAATTTTGGTTGAATTTGGATTTGAGTTTTAAATTTATTTTTGGACATTTGAATTTAGATATCATTTATATTTGTGAATATAAATGGGTTATGGGAAAATTTCTTGAATTTGATTTGAATTCTATTTGATTTGGGCTAAGTTCATAAGATAGAATCAAAATGGCTTAGGAAAGATTTTTGCAATTTGGAATTCAATCATGGGTTTCAATCATTTGGAATTGATTTGAGTTTGAAGAAAATTAATCAAGTTGGAATTGATTTGAGTTTGAAGAAAATCAATCAAGTTGGAATTGATTTGACTTTGAAGTTGATTTCATTTGGACTTTGACTTGAAAGGATAAAGTGAAGATTTGGTTCAAGCTATAGGGTAGGCAAATTTTCCAAACACCCTTAAGGCATGACCTATTCCTATGGCTAACTATTCTAAGTCTCTAGGGTTAGATTGAGGTCCACATAATCACTAGATGTGTCTTAAGACTAAGGAAACTCTTAGTGTCTAAGAGAAGTCCTATGTCTAAGATGGAGGGGTTGAGAGCTCATTCTAAAAAAATGAGGTCAACAGGGACTTATCTCAACTCAAAGTAGTCAACAATTCTTATCAGGAGTTTTGCTGACACTGCCCTAAATATAGGATGCCTGCTTGGGAAAGTGACCACTGGGGGCTTGAATTCCTAATCCACAAGCGAAGATATATTTATTTGTTTTATGTTTGCGTGGACCGTATTAGTTTGCGAGGGACCACACCAAGAAGAAGCTTATATCAGCCTAGTCTTATCTTATACTTACTGGACCAAAGGAAAATATGTGCATCCGCTGAACAAATTCTCCAACCATAGGGGTGGCTACTAGGAAAGAGGGACTGTCTAATCCAAGAGTAACCAGGATAGTGTCTAAATGGACTCGCTAAGGATGTGATCCAAATAGAGTGCTCACAAGGGAGGTGCCACTAAGGGCGTTATGCAGAACCCTGTAAAAGAAAGCCTGTAGGTTTTCGATGGCCAACTCAAGGAGAAAGCGCAGGGACTCACATCTGCCAAAAGTGGTGTATGCACCGGGTGGGTCACCGTCAGCATGGTGATACCCAACCAACTTAAGGTGCCCATCGATTTGCGAGGATCAGTCTAGAAAGAAGGCGCAGGCTTACTCTCTAAAGCGAACTGATCAGGGATAGTGGCTCACCGAGCAAGGCTATCTACCTAGGGCAACTACTAAGCAAGGAGTCTTGTGTAAGGACTAAGACCAAACTTGAACTAGTCAGGAGGAAAGGAGCCCCTGGGGGACTTATCCTAAACCCCAAATATACTTGACCTAGTTAGTACATGATGGCTAGTTCAAGAAGAAACATGTAAGCTTACATCTCTTAAATGAAGTTAACATGGAGTAGCTTATCGGTTGCGTGGTAAGATCTACCAAACTAACAAAGCGCTCATTGGTTTACAGTGGTCAAGTCAGGAAAAAGCACAGGGACTCACATCTGTCAGACAAGTGACCACTAGGGTGACACATTAATAAGGTAGTATATCAGCCCGACCTGGAGCAGCTAATGACTGAGTGCCAAGGGGGGCTTGCTCCTACATCAAAGTAGCTCGAGACAAAAGATATGTATTTATTTGAGATGTGAAAGAAGGAATAAATGCCACTTATTTTCTCTTACACCTATCCTAAGCACGTAGGAACGTTACTCCACTAAGAAAGGATGTCGCTTGGGTTCTCTTACACCTAACCTAGTTGTACTAGTCGAGATAAGATGCCTCTTGGGTTCTCTTACACCTAACCTAGTAGTACTGAAGGATTATTTGTGATTTGTGTTATGAAAAAAGGATTAAGATGCCACTTGGTTTCTCTTACACCTATCCTAAGCACGTAGGAACGTCACTCCACTAAGCAAGGATGCCGCTTAGGTTCTCTTACACCTAACTTAGTTATACTAGTCGAGATAGGATGTCTCTTGGGTTCTCTTACACCTAGCCTAGTAGCACTAAAGGTTCATTTCTGATTTGTGTTGTGAAAGAAGGAATAGGATGCAGCTTGGGTTCTCTTACACCTATCTTAAGCATGTAGGAACATCATTCCACTAAGAAAGGATGTCGCTTGGGTTCTTTTACACCTAACTTAGTTGTACTAGTCGAGATAGGATGCCTCTTGGGTTCTCTTACACCTAACCTAGTAACACTAGAGGATCATTTGTGATTTGTGTTTGTGTTATATGAAGGGATAGGATGTCGCTTGGGTTCTCTTACATCTACCCTAAGCACATAGGGATGTCACTCCACTAAGAAAGGATGTCGCTTGGGTTTTCTTACACCTAACTTAGTTGTACTAGCCGAGATAGGATGCCTCTTGGGTTCTCTTACACCTTACCTAGTAGCACTGGAGGATCATTTGTGGTTTGTGTTTGTGTTGTGAAGGGATAGGATGCCGCTTGGGTTCTCTTACACCTACCCTAATCACATCATGCTAGATTCGCAAGCAAAAGATGTTTCTAATACATAAGGAATGAAATTTGATATGAAAAGAAGTTTTATTGATAATAATTTTCAAATGAGATTTATGGATAATATTTCTTTAGGTAGAGCCCATTGATTGGAAGCATAGGGCGCTCTCCCTTATAATTTATGAGTTGATAATATCCTCCTTGGTAGGCCTTTTTTATGATAAAATGACCTTCCCAAGTGGGTTTAAACTTGCCTCTCATCTTTCGACAGGCAACAATTGGTCTTCTTAGAACTAAAACAAGCTCTCCTACTTGAAAAGCTCTAGGACAAACCAACTTGTTCTGAGCTTAAATCATTTTGGCTTTATACAACTCGAGGTGTTGGCATGCCCTGAGGTGTCTCTCCTCCAAACTTTTGAGCTCTTCTAACTGCAACTTGGCATTCTGCTCTGTAGTAACCTTGTTGCCCACATCTATCCTTAGTGATGGGAGTTGGACTTCTAATGGTAGAATGGATTCAGACCCATATACTAAGAAGAATGGGGTAGAATGAGTTGGAGTTCTGTATGTGGTGCAGTAGGCCCACAAGGCTTCAACCAACTGCTCATGCCACTCACTTATTATCATCGAGTGTCTTCTTCAATATTTGGATGAGAGTTTTGTTGAATGCTTCTATTAGACCATTTGCCCTTGGATAATAGATGGTGGAATATCTCCAATCTATGTTGTGTCTTCGGGTAAAGCTATATATTATAGTGCTCTTGAATGTAGTATTATTATCGAATATGATTCATCGAGGCACCCTGAACCTATATATGTTATGGTTCCTAAAAAACTAGAGCACATGTTGATGTGACCTCTCTAAGTGAGATTGCCTCCTCCCACATGGAAAAGTAGTCAGTGGCAGCTAGAATGAATCGGTGATCCTTGGAAGAAGGAGGATCGATTGGACCCATTATGTCAGTGCCTCAACACTCAAATGGCTACAAGGCCAAAGTAGGATGTAGAATATTGAGTGGCTGATGTAGGAAAACACCGTGCACCTGACATTGGTGGCATATCCTAGCTACATCCATGCAGTCTGTAATCATCGAAGGCCAGTAATATCTTAGTCTTTTGTTCTTGGTTTTCATCTTCAGACCAAACTAGAGAGCTCCGCAAAAGCCTGAATGTACCTTAGTCACAATCTTATGGGCTTCGTGGTTGGCTAAACAACATTACCACATATGATCGAAAACCATCGATACAAGTTGCCACCCACAAGAGCATAGGCGAGAGCTCTTTATTTTACCTGATGGGCTAATGAATTTTCTTAAGGTAGTTTGTCTATGTTTTTGTAATCCATGAATGGTTGGCTCCAATCAGACTCATCATATTCTTTGGTAATGGTAACCTCCCCTTCAAGAGAGAGTCTCTCGATGAGTTAGAATCAATAAGGGATAAGACTTGTCTATTTTTGACCCTTACTGGAATGGACTCATCTTTTGGGCATGCCAACTCCTTGGTGAGCTTGGCCAATGCATCTGCTACAACATTATCTCTTCAAGGAATCCTATAGATAGTGACCTCTGGGATCTGAGCCAATAACTCCATGGTGTACTTATGGTAATGATGGAGCTTAGGGTTTAGAACTTTGTAAGACCCAGCGATTTGGTTGATGACAAGCTTAGAATCTCCAAAGATGTTAATGCTCTGGACGCATAGTGTAATGACTAACTCCAGACTGGCAATCAGAGCCTCATTGTTGGTGCATGGATTGGATAGATGATATGAGAATCTCATCACATTGCGGTCCAGAGTTAGGAGAACTATTCTTACCCCTGCCTTCCCTTGAAGAGTAGATTGTGGTTCTTCTCCTTTTTGAGAGGAAGTCGCACTATCAAAATGCATCTCCCAATGGTGAATGCTAGTGTCCCCTAAGTTCATGATTTGTTCATCAGGGAGCACATCACTAAGCGGAGAATCAGCAGGAAGTGGGCGTGCTGCGAAGAAATCTGCTAGTGCTTGTCCTTTCATAGCACGGAGGGGTTCTAATGTGATGTCAAACTATGACAAAATCATGGACCATCGCACCAACCGTCCAGATAATGTTGGCCGTGTCATGAGATATTATAGTGGATTAATTCTAGAGATCAAATTCACCTTGTGAGAAAGCATGTAATGCCGTAGATTTTGGGATGCAAAGATTAAAGCTAGGCAGTACTTCTCAATAGGTGAGTAGTTTTCCTCAGTAGGTTTTAGACGATGGCTGTGGTAATAGAGAGCATTTTCTTTCCCTTCATCATTGGTTTGAGCCAACAAAGTGCCAAGGGATTCGTCTAATGCATCAGTGTAGAGAATCAATGGTTTACCCGATATAGAGGCTGATAGAACTGGCAGCATCATCAGGTAGTGCTTGATGTCTTCAAAGGTATGCTCGCACTTATCATCCCTCTTGAACTTAGCATCCTTTCTGAAAAGTGTTGAGAATGGTTGGTATCTTCTTGATAAGTTGGATATGAAGCATTTTAGATACGCCAACCTCCCTTGAAATGATAGAAGTTGAGTTAGAATTTTAGGGGGTGGCATTTCTAAGATAGCCTTGATCTTCTTTGGGTTAATCTCTATTCCCCGGTGTTGGACAACAAACCCAAGGAATTTTCTTAAAGCTACTCCGAATGCACACTTCAGGGGATTCATTTTGAGGTTAAATTATCATAACCGTTCAAAAATTACTCTCAAGTCAAAGAGATGGTCTTCCTTTTCTTTGCTTTTAAATACTAGATGATCAACATAACATTCAACTTGATGATGAATGAGTTCATTGAAAATCTGAGTCATGGCCCACTAGTATGTAGCACCAGCATTTTTAAGGCCGAAAGGCATGACCTTATAATAATAGATTTTTATCGGGGTTCAAAAAATAGTATTTCTTTCATCCTCGAGGGCCATCTTGATTTGGTTGTAGCTAGATGACCGATCCATAAAGGAGAATATTGCATGAGATGAGGTAATGTCCAACATCAATTCCAGTACAAGAAGTGAAAAATTCATCTTTAGGACATGCCTTGTTCAGATCCCTAAAATTGACACATGCGAATTTGGCCAATCTTTTTCTTAACTAGGACGACACTGGCTAACCAGATAAGGTAATTTTTTTCTCTAATAAATCTGGCATCGATCAGTTTCTTGACATTAGAAGTGACATGTTGTTCAATTTCTAAGAGCTTGCTTAACAGGGTTAGCATTAGGTTCTATTGCTAGTTTGTGAACTGCAACGTCAGGAGATAAACCAGACATTTCTTCATAACTCCATGCGAAGCAATCCTTAAACTCAGCTAATAGCCTAACTAAGTCATTGGTTTCTTTTTCATTTAACAAGGAACTGATGTACATCAGGTGTGGATCTTCTTTTTCACCTAAGTTGATTTCTTTGAGCTCGTCAATGGTTGATATGATTTCTTCTTCAAACTCTGGAGGTGCATCTTTGACTTCAAGCTCATTTAAGTCATCTGAAATTTCAAAACATGCCTCCACATAAGAGTTAGCTTGATTTGAGAAGAATCTATCAAACCCCACATGAGTGGTGATGACTAGGCAATAGTTGTCATCATCGATTGGACTCACTATGCCGAATCCTAATCTTGATCTTGATTGAGAGCTCTCTGTCTCCCATAGTTTTTCAAAGTAGTATGCCATGTGTTTAGACCAAGTAAGTGGGATTAATGCCTTCTTTGATAAGTTAATAACACAAGGTGAATATCAATCAAAAGGTAGTTGTATTAAATATTTGTATGAATCATACTCAAGTTCTACATTAGTTTCTTGACTTGAGGATGATGCTCCCAACAAAAACCTCTTTGGCGTCACATCTGTGGATTACTTGGGGGCCTCCATAACTATCAAACCTTCAACTTTTTGGGAAGAAAGTGATGTTAGGGCTAAAGTTTCCAACTGCTACCTAGTTATTCTATATAAGATGAGGTGTATACATTCCTTCTTTGCTTGGAGGCCTTGTCTTCACCAATATCTACCTTGAACGTCACCTCCAAAGGGACCCGCTGAGAGGGGTTAGTTGGTGTGCTAATCACATGAGACCCATCCTCCGAAATAGACTCTAAGTCTATGTGGATAGCGGGGGCACTCCTGTGAGCTGGAACATAGCTACTACTGTCTGGCCACCAGCAATGAGGTCTTCCACCTCTAAACCTGCCTCTGGACTTGCCTCTTCCTCTACCTAGTGGAGGTTGAGTCATCCTACCCATGTGTTCATATGAAGGAACAAATTATGGGCGAAATCTAATATCTGGCTCTACCTCTTCCTTGGTGTCTAATTCTCACCCACTTGGGCATTCTTTTTTTTCCCTTTTTATTTTCTTTTTCTTTTTCAAATTCTTTTCTTTTGTTTCTTTTTTTTATTTTGAACTTTCACCAAGTTCACGAGAATAGACTTTTTGATTTGGAGGAAGATAGTAGGTTGCATCTTCATAAATCTCGACCTCTCTAACTGAGAATGGCTTTAAGTCTCCTTTGACACACCTTTTCTAAATTTAATGCACTGGTGCAAAGAGGATGGAATTGTGTTGTTTCCATGTATCCAAGGCCTACCGAGCAAAGCAGTGAAAGATGTATCTAAATCAATTATGTAGAACTTAGCTTCTATCTTCCAGTTATATATCTCTAGTGGTAACACTATGGAGCCTAAATCATTCTCGCCTTGTTCATTGAATCCTCTCAACATCATCCAATCTCCTCAGAGTTCAGAGATGTGGATCCTTAAGTAGGCAAGGGTTTTTAGACTCATAATGTTCACTGATGCACCTTGATCAACTAACACCCTGGAGAGTCTGAATATACCCATATCTACTGTGATGTAGAGGAGACAGTTGTGCTCCGTTGCCCCCAAAAGAAGATCTTCATTGGTGAATGTGACTCCACGGGCTTCTCTTGAAAAATATGCCTCCTCTCTAATTGTAGTCAGCTAAACTAAGCATATTTTTGGATCAAGAAGGGCTTTGATCAATGACTCCCTCATCTCTTTGGATGACAAGGGCATCATATATGCTTAGATTAACTGGCAACTTTCTCAGGTGAGCGAGGATATTATAGTCAACTCTGGGTTGGTCATCAATGAGCATATCCATAAGTGGAGCATCTTATGGAGGGGCTTCTTAATTACTAGAATCAATGACTTGTTTACCCTTATCCTAAGGTGCTACCCTAGGAGGTAGAACTTTGCCACTATGGAGGTTGACTTCAGTGACTTCATGAGATGATTTAGTAGAAATTTTTACCTACTCATCAGGTTCACCTACAACTTCTCTTATAGGATCATCAGAGTTAGATGACTCCAAATCTATCTCAATGGGTGAACCCTGGTGATTTAGAAATGGTAATCCATTTCAAAATAAAATAAGGATTGGATTAGAATTATTATAATTATTAGTACTTGGAGAGCTTTCTATAGGAATGAAATCATCAAGATAATCAAAAGAAGAGAATGTAAGTAGAATCAGTCTTCTTCTTCATTAATTTCTTAGATTTGGATGAAGTTACAAAGTAGAAATCAAGTAAAGTGAGAGGAGTGAGGGATTTGACACCCTCTCACGATACAATATGGTTAGAAGAAGAGTAAGGTGAAGAGCAGTAACTATGATAGAGGGACTCGATCGATGGCTAATGTGCTATCCCGCAAGTGGAAGGCCGATGTCTGTTTCTACCTCCCTCAAGTTGTCTTTAGCAACTTGCAAATCTTAGAATTGGAGGTTTGAGCTGCTTCAGACACCTACAAGGGTAACTTTCTGAGCTTAGAACTGATTTTCTTCGAGGTTTGGGATAAGGAGTGTGGTGAAATATTTTTATACATTCCTGCCTTCCATCTATCCCCTTTTTTTTGGAAAAGGAAGAATAAATGAAAATAAAAATATATAAAAATATGCCTTATTGGGATGCTACGTAGATCTGTAGATATTTTTATTAAGGTGATCGGGTACAATATTGAGGAGAGGTGTACTATCTCGAGAGATAGAAGTCACCACCCTACAATGGACCTAATCACCCGAATAAGTAAGCAAGGTTTATTTTAATGTAAAGCAGGGTTTATTTTAAATCGGGTTCATTAAGTTCTCTACAGGGGCAAGACCACATAGTTAATTACATCCCAAGAAAGGGGATTCCTTAAGAATAGTCTCGATTAAGGTAAATGATCATTGTCTCTAAATATTTCAATAGGGTGGGACTATCAATCGATTAATTTATTTTGGAAGGTCAAATGGGATTGATCAAAGAAAGAGTTACTATCAAAGCCAAATGAAGATAGGTAGGAGATGCTCACGATGCTAGGAAACCTAGCGAGCATCTCAAACTATCCTATAGTTGAGCTTTATATTTTTGAAATTGATTTAATTTGTTTGAGTTGAATTTTTTATTAGAAATTTAGAGCTTATGATTCCATAACAAAAGATTATGGAAATGCCTAAGAAGTGAGAATTTATACTTATGACCCACAAAGGGGAGAAGCAACCTCAGAACCTATATCTAAGGAACTTTGGCGAGGGCCAAAAGTAATAGCTAAATCTAAGATGAAAATGGGTATTTGGTTTGCCTCCACAAGAGAGGATAAATCACCTAACTACTTGAACTTACAACTACCTGGGAATGGCGGCCAACTAACTCCTCCTATGATTTTAAATTCATGTAGGCAAGTATATGCTTTATGCAAGATAGCTAGGCTGTTATTTATTTATAAAGAGACTAAGTCCTTAAACTCACTCCCTAAGAGACTAGATCATGTGCGGGCATGAGTAATTACCTAAATTTAATGCAAATTATATTGCATTTTATTTTTATTTTTGAACAATCATTTTGACTCAGGCTTATATGATTCATATGCCTAATGCATGAGAAATAAGATTATTGGCCAAAATCAACGAAAAGGGAGGTGTATTTCCACTATGGCTCTCAAAGGTCAAGCCAAGTTTCTCTAGCAAAGGTGGAAGCCCACCAATCAAGAGTGAACTAAGATGCTTTTGTGCATGATGTTATAAAAGAAATACTCATCCAGCTAAGGGATTGATAATTCTTTTATCTTAATTTTTAGCCTAAACTTTAGGTGAGGTTATGAGTTCTTTATTTTAATTTTGAATTGTTAAATTTGGTAGAAGATTTAGTTTCCCTAAGAGCCTAATCATCATCCAGGTCATACATAAAGCAAGGAAGAAACTAGAAAAACATGTCATCTTAAAGCACAAGCTAAACAAATCATCAATTAATTTATAAAGCTAATGCAAAAGAATAAGAGGTCATTTGTGGTTGGGCACCACCGCACAAACCTAAAAAATAAATTGTGTAGCTGAGCTCTACCCTTATACAACCTGAATTACAAATGAATTAAATGCAATTAAGCAAGGAATTCATTGTTATGGGGGGTCTTCAAGCTTCATTTCTCCATTCTTCTTTTCTTCTTTCTTCTTTGATTCCTTCTTTTGGATGGTTGGAAGGTGGATGCTCCAAAGGCTTCACATGGTACATAAGATAAGATCTTATGACCAATGTTCATCCTAATCTCCATAACAGTCATTCCAAAATCCTAATTGCAAAAATTACATAGAAAGGAAAAATGGAAATCTAACACCCACCTGCAAAACAGAAATTAGCTAAAATAAATTATACAAAATCCAAGCATGTATATTGGACTTAACACCCTACACATGGGTGACTAAGTCCACATGGCATATTGGTTTATGCTTCGGGGTATAAGCACCTGAACATCAAAAGTATTTATATTTTTATTTATTACAGTGCCCCTTAAGCACAACCCCTTGCAGAAGACAATGGTTATACTAGATCGTCCAACCATTCAGTCTACGCATATACACCCTAACATCCTGTCTAAAATATTACATCACAAAATAAAAGTAAACATCAAACCATGCACTGTCCTAACCTAAAGCTAGAAGTGATGACTTAGCATAATGTGTGTGCTTTTAAGGTTTGTGTGGTATGCTTAGTTATGGCTTTAAGTTAAAATTTTCTAAATGTGAAGAATGTTCAACTTAGAGGAGGATTTCATTTAAGTTATTTAGATGCTTTGGGTTGATTTTATTTTTTATTTTGATTAGGTTCAAGTGAATTCTACAATTAATTACTAAGTTGTAAGAGAGGGAAAGAGAAGAGAAGTTCTCTTTCTTTCCCTAACCTAAGTAATTCCTAAAGTGGATTCATGTTTTAATTTTATTTAGTGAATATTTTATTATGTATTTTAATTAATCCTAAGTTTATATGAACTCTAAACAAACATATTCAAGAGAAAGGCATTTTAAGATTAAGTAATGTGAATTAAATTCACAAAACACACATCACTTGATTTCTTTATCAACATATATAACATGCATATGAATAAATCCTAAGAATATCTATACACACCAAATGGGAATGTTTAGCATACTTTATGATGATTTCCAAGTGAGTTACTTAAGAAAATTTCAATGCTTATGATGCATGATTTTCATTAAATAGAAAAGGAGTTTTTTATCCAACTTTCATATGCACATACGAATGTTTGAAAGGCATAAGTGAGTACAATGCCATTATTAACACCAAGAGTTGTCCAGACTAATATACCACTTTCCTTAAATACAAGCATATCTATAAAAGAAATGAATGGAAAAGAAAGGATGCAAAAAGTTTATATTTGTATTTTGGATTTACTTATGCAATTTATATGTGTGAATATGAAGATCCTTCTTAGGTTATAACATGGAAAGGGATAAGAGTAGATTTAAGCAAGTGTTATGTTATTTTAAAAGAACTATACACTTTGCAAATCTTATTCAAATCCATGTTAAGAGGAAAGAAAGGAAACAAACATAACACATTTTTATATTCACATGCAAACTTATAAATAAATGATAAGTAGCACACTTTTAGTTTTAGTAATTGTTTCATATATTTCATTTTTACTTTAGCCAAAACATGCAACTTGACATGAAGAAAATATTTCATTTTTATTTTGATTTTAGAAAGGCATGAATGCATGAAATCCATATGACATATAAATTTGGCATGCTAGGAAAGAAGTAATGTGATGAAAGCAAGTAAACACATTCACCCTAATTAATTCCTAAAGACAATCTTATGAAATAAGAAAGTTTAAAGCAAATCAAATTATTTTTAAGGAAGGTTTGATTTTGTTTTGAGTTTGGTTTAATTTAAAAGGATGTGAGGTGAGTTTGCTATTTCTAACCCATTCTCACATGTGTTGGTTATTTTAGTTTAATTTTTAAGTGATTAAATGATTTTTATATGTTCCTGAGGTTAAGGTATGAATTAAACATGTTAATTACCCCTTACCTATACCACCTTAATGTAATTAATTAAATAATTTTGAACCAATGAGATGACATAAAATCTCACAAAGAATTTAAATTTGCAATGCACCTAAGAAGAAAAGGGTCTAATGCAATTTGGCTCATGATTAAGGATTAATTAAACTATGAGATTTTAACTTAATTAATTTCATAACCTCCCCTCACACAGGAGAATTGAGTTTTGATTTCCTTAATGTACTTAGGCTCTTGAACACCTAACCATATACCCAAGATAAATTAATTGAGTTCTAGAAAGTTTTATAATTTTATGAAATTAATTAAGGGGATAATTAGTGAATTAACCCTTAATTAAGGATGGATTAAGGAAGAAAAAAAGGGTTTAGGGAATATCTATAGGAAAGTATCACAAAATTATTCCCTAAACCTCATACTCACTCAATCAAAACTTAATTGACTCAATCATAGGGTTAAACCACTAATTATGCCCTTAATTAGGCTTAATTACACTAAGAAAGTGATTAAAGAATGAACTAGTAATTCCCTTAATTATGCTACCAATAAATCCCAAGAAATTTAGAGGAGGTAGGAGTCATCCCATTAATTAAGCATAAAAAATTTGGGATTAATCAAAGGAGTGATTAAAGGGTAATTAGCAAAATAACATTCCAAATAAAACCCAAATTCAGAGAAAATCCTACTCAAAATCCATTAAAATTAATTTTAAAATATTCTATGTTTAATTATTTTTCATATGCAATTTATTTCATATTTTTCTAATTTTTATACACTTAGATATAATTTTTAGAAAATTTGGTGATTAAATAGAAATTAAATAATCCCTAATTATATTATTAATCCCGTCGGCGCCATGTGTGCCACAGACGAGGCATGTGCTTTACATGTGGGGTGGCTGGATTGGGTACTTAACCCGTCACATTGTATTACCACATGGCGGCGGAGCTACACGCTTTCTCCTCAGCCGTCCGATCAAGGATCAGACAAGTAAGATTAAAGCTGCAGATCTAAGGGATGAAATTATAGGTACTGAGCATTTTAATCTCGGCCATCCATCCAAAACATATGGATGGACGGCCAGAGATTCATCCCTGTCACTCTCTGTGAGCCATGGAGACCGTTCATGTTTGAGGCCATGATCCGAGCTCGATTGAGCTCGGATTGGACCCAAACTCAACCCACACCATCAACATGCAACCTAAATCACATCTAATGGCTAAAACTCTATGGGATTAACATTCACTTCACAAAGCTCCAAACCATAGAAATATTAAGCTCAAACAATGGCTATCCTCGCTAGAGGTTATCACTGGCACTCGATTCCTTTGGAGAAGCTTCGTCTGGTCGAGAAGAAGCTTTGTTGGGTTTGAGCTCTTGAAATTTAGTGGATGCTTCTATTGACCAACTCCCCTTTGCCTTGATCTTTGAAATTTAGTGGATGCTTCTATTGACCAACTCCCCTTTGCCTTGATCTTTGTCTTGATCAAGATGGCTCCTCCCTTGCCTTAGGAACTTAGGAAAGAGCTTGGGTGAGTTCAATTGGGGCCCCTGAGGGAGTGTACAAAGGGAATTGCACTGGTTTTGAGTGTGGAGTGAATTTGGTTTTTGGTGGAGCTCCCTTATTTTTCACATCGTGAAAACTAAGAAGATGAAGTTTGATTTCACTCTAGGAAGCTTGAGAAGGCTGAGGAATTGCTTCTCTAACTTCCTTAGGTTCAATCGAATTGAGGAATCTTGGAATCAAATGAAATTAGGGGGAGTATATCTCCCCCTAAGGCAATCGGACGACCGAAGCTTGCCATGCCATTTTTTATGAATTGCCTTGATTTGATGGGTTTGTTAGGCTATTTTAAATTGCATGTGGTTCGATTTTGGCCAAGGAAGAAGTGAGTGAGGTGGCCATATGCTTGAATTGAGTGGAAGCACGATTTCCATGTGGCCATTTCAAAGCATGTGCTCGGTTTGGCCATTGGGCTAAGTTAGGCTGACCCAAATCCATTGGGTTGGGTGCACCACTCTCCCTAGTATTCACTTGATCCACTAAGAGAGTGCCAAGTGGTTAGGAAGAGGATTTGATCAAATTCTAAGTGAAAATGGCCAAAATTTATCCTATGGTCTAGGGATAAAATGGTCATTTGACCTTGATTTCAATTTGGGCATGTTCGGTGTGATGAGAAATTAGGTTTGGCCATGTTTCATTGAATTTGGAGTTAGTTTGATGTGATTTGGCTCATGTTGACCCATTTAGGTCAAAATGGGTCAACTTGGGTCAAGTTGACCAAATGGTCAAATTGGATCAAACCAAGGATTGGGTCAAGTTCATATGACCATTTGAAATGTTTAGGTAACTTGGGTTTGATTCAATTTGGTTTAGGTTTGAATTTGGTTCATTTAAGTTCATTTAGGTCAAATGGGTCAAGTTGACAAAATTGACTCATTTGACATATTTGGGTTAGGTCAAGGGTTGGTTCATGTTTGGTTGGTCATATGAAAGAGATAGGTATCTTTATTTCTAATCAATTTTGGCTAAGTTTGAATTTGGCTCAATATGACCCTTTAGGTCAAGTTAGGTTCATGGTCAATTGGGCTAGGTTAGGTCTAGTTGGCCAATTGGGGTTTTGATCAAGTTCAACAATCATTTTGGAATGAACTTGACTCATTGGTTTCAATTAATTTGGCTTAGATCAAGTTTTGACACATTTTGATTTTTTAGGTCAAGTTCGATCAACTTGGGTCAAGTGGTCAATTGGGCTAAGTTAGGCTTAAATGTTGACTTGGTCAAGTTCAAATATTGTCATGAATGAACTTAGATCAATGGTTTCAATCAATGTGGCCTATAGTGAATTTTGGCTATGTTGGGTTTCATTTTAGCTAAGTGTTGACTTGGTCAACCCTTAGGTTTGATTTGGTTTGACCCAATTTGAGTGATTGATCATCTCATGATGATTGCTGATCATGATGAGAGGTTTAGGTAGGCTTAGTTCAATCCAATTTGATTAAGATTAGAATTTGATTCATAATGATACTTTAGGTCACTTTGGGTCAAGTGAGTCTAAGTGAGTCAAAAGGCTCGGTCAAAGCTTGACTGGAATTTGATTGAACTCACATATAGACTCATGATTGAAATATAAATCCATTTGCAAATGATTTGAAGTCAAATGGGTTTTGATTCATTTGATAATTTCAAGTTCAAGGGGTAAACATGAGTTTAACTTGTGCTTGATTTTTGAATTGAGTTTTGGTTAAGTAATTGAAGTTTGTTTTTATATTTGGATTCATGATTGAAGGATTGATTAAATCATGAAGAAAAATCAAGGGTTTGGCTTGATTTAAAATTGATTTGGCTAAGTTCAAGATTTTGACTTGAAAGGCTTAGGTTAGATTTTGAATGAATTTGGGTTTGATCTTTAGATTTGGTTTTGGTTGTTTGAATTTATATTTCATTTATATATGTGAATATAAATGAGAATATAAATGGGTTATGAGAAAATTTCAAGAATTTGAAGTGATTTGAACATGACTTAGGCTAAATCCTTAAGAGAGGATTAAAGGACTTGGAAAGATTTGAAATTTTGGATTTGAATTTTGGATTTAGTTTGATTGATTTGAATTTATATTTTATTTATATATGTGAATATAAATGATAATATAAATGAGTCATGAGAAAATTTCATGAATTTGAATTGATTTGATTTGATTTAGGCTAAGTCCACAAAAGGTGATCAAAGGACTTACGAAATATTTCAAACTTGGAATTTCAATCATGGGTTTCAATCATAAGTTTCAATCATGGATTTCAATCATGTGATTTTGATTTTAAGTTTGGAGAAAATCAAATAAGATTGATTTGGAATTTGAGAAAATCAATTAGGATTGATTTGGAGCTTGACTTGAAGGAAGGAAGGTGAGGCATGGTTCAAGCTAAGAGTAGGGAAATTTTCCTAACACCCTAGGGCATGACCTATTCTTATGGCTAACCCTTCTAAGTCTCTAGGGCTAAGTTGAGTGTCCACCTAATCACTAGAAGTGTCTTAACACTAAGGAACTCTTAAAGTCTAAGAGGAATCATATGTCTAAGATGGAGGGGTTGAGAACTCATCCTAATAATAAGGTCAATAGGAAGATATCCCAACCTTCCTCTATCTTGAGGAGATCGCATGTATCCCTAAGAGTTACTCTAACAGAACTAAAGGGTTGTTCTAGTAGGTATACCTTAGGGATGACAATGGCACCTGACTTGTAGCTATGCTCAAGCTAGTCCTTAAAGGTAAAGCAATCTACCAAGACATGTCCTACCATGCAGTGGCAGGGGAAAAAGTTTGGATCACGACTCTTGCCCACATCCTCCAGCCTCCTAGGCTTTGGTAATTGAAAATCAAGCTTCTTTAAGAGGTTCTTAATGATCTTCCTGACTACCTCCCTTTTGAATGAATAAGGTTTATTTAGTTTTTCAGCAAAAGTAGGTAAGCAATAGTTACCTAGTGGTGGATAGGAATACTGCTGCTGATGATGTGGATGGAGATACTTGAGCAAGAAGTGGTGGAGGCCATTGTGGCAGCTGAGGTGGCCAATATGACGGTCAAGGCAGTGGCAAAGGAAGTGGTAGAGGAGGCTGCTGAGCTCGAGGTATGTCTAACTGAACCCTGGCTGGCTGCTTCCCCATATCAACTACTGTGACTTCCCCTGGCTTTTTCTCAAATGCCTTCTGCGGTCTAGGCTTGGCTGACTTATCTTGGAAATGTAACTATTTAGCCTCTCTCATTGACTAGCTGCCTTATTGATTAATTTCTCAATTGTCTTAATGGTGAACCCTATTAAGCATGAAGGTGACTGGGCTATAAATATTCTTGAGTAGAACTTCAATGGCATGATATTCAGATAGTTGTGGTTCGCATTTCATACTAAAATTGTGTCATCTAAGAATGTAATCAACAAGAGACTCACCGGGGTAATGTAAAGCTATAATGAGATCGCCCATAGTTACCCTTTGCTGAGCTTCAACAAATCTCTTAATAAAGAGCTACTTCAACTTAACAAATGTCTTCACTGAACCATTGGGTAGTTCAACATACCAATCAATTGCGATGTCTGTCAAACTACTGATGAAGAGGCAAAATAAGAGTGCATTGCTGCCACCGACATTGCAATATCTGGCTATAAAATGTGCTATGTGTTGTCGGGGGTTCCCACTACCATCAAAAATTTTGAAGAATGGAGGCACAAAGCCCTTAAGGTATTGGACACCATCAAATTCCTCCGAGTAGGTCTATCCTTTGGAACAGATGAGCACCTCAGGCTTGCGCCAACGCATCCCTCACCTGTTGCTCCAACATATGTTTAATGTCTTTTTCATGCATGGATGTACTATCCACCACATTCATATGCAAGCTACCACCATCTCCTTCTACAGTAATGTATCTAGGATGATCTAAAGTGTGTGCCAACTCTGCTCTGTTGGCTACTACAAGAGAAGACTGTGAAACTGGTGCTGAATTCTGCAATGCTCACACCACTGCTATCAACTCTTCATTCTTCTTCCACATTTGGTCAATATGATCATCCCTCTGTCTAAGTTGGTGGAGGAGGTGCTGAGTTGAATGAACGACATCATCCTCTTCAACTATAATACCTTCTTGACTATGTTAATCTCTTTGAAGGGAACTCCTAGTATCGACCATGTGAACTTCGATCGAATCATCGAGGAGATCATCCTCATCTAGATCAAAGCTGACCTTTCCTTCCTCACAATCTGATCGGTCACTCCCTATAAGCTCTCTCTTTTCTGCAAAGTACTGTGCTAAAATCTCATCTTGGGAATGATCTAATCATGCCGGTACAAATACGCATTGCTGACTGGTAGAGGGGTTGTGCTCACTAATAGAGATGCACCTAACACTACCTGCCATTGGAGTGCTGGTTCTATGAGGGCCATGACTGCTGAAAGAGTCATGCTCGTGCCTGTTCATGGGTGGAGTAGTGTCCCTAGGGAGATCCACTGCCATGGGGACCGCAGCTGCCCCCCTCTCCAACCGCACGCCACCGGCTCTAATGGTGGTGGTGGTGGTGCGACCACGAAGCTGTAGGGTCGCCACTTCTTCTTCACCAAGACTGCAGTAGGAGGTCGAGTAGGAGAACTCGTCCTCACCTCAGTCAGTGGAGTAGATTAAGTGGGATCCTTTGGCCATAGCCGAAGGGGGTTTTCTTCTCCCCGAATACTACTTATGTGCCTTTGTAGGCATGGTGGATGGCGGGACTTGAACTGGTGATGGTAGGTGAGGAGTGGATTGATGTGGTGGAGATAACACTGACTCTACCGGGGCTTTCCCCCTATGAATGGTGGTACATGTCAGCACTATGCTATCAGTCCTATCGGCCCTAGTGGCCCGATGACCGGGGAAATCAACTAGAGCTGAGACCGCCAACTGTCTAGCAAACCTCTGTCACTCCATGCTCCTTGACTGAGCTACTACTCAGGCCTCTGATGCTCTACCACTGTGAATGTACTTGGTAACACTCCTAGGGATGATTGACGTAGTGTCAAATAATGTAGTAGACTCTGAACGTCTGTGTACCATGCCTACCAGCCATAATACCATCTGTAGACCAGCATAGGACTTCCTCCTATCCCTAGCCAAAACCTCGTGGTATGTAGAAGGTAGAAGCAATTCAACTATCCTATGGTAGTCCTCCTCTTCATCTGATGTTGAGAGGGATTGGAACTGGTTGCTAGTCAACATTGGGGAAACCTCGTGAGGAGAACCCTCCTCTGTAATGTGGGATATGGCATTCATCTCCTGGGCTACACGCTCGTGGTTCTGCTTGATCTTACGGCTCCTGCTGCATCATTGTGTATGGCATTGTGTACAGCTGGGCAAGGTGGTGTGAGAGCTAGATCCTACCTTGAAGGTAAGGGAGGCTATCTCCAAAGCTAGGATAGCCTTCCCCTTAGAGGGGACCAATGAGTTGGTGCTAGCACACACCTGAGCGGCAGTGGGAACAACTGATTAAGTAGGAACTAGACTGACTAGCATAACCTCGACAACCTTCCTCTTTAGGGAAGGATACTCAGTGTTAGAAGGCAGGTCAATGCGGATGACTAGCTTCTGCCTAGCCATCTCATCCCGGCTAATAGTGGTGAGGGTCGCCCCTCACAAGTGATGTAGGCTCCCTCAAATCCTCAGCCAAAGAACACTAGATGGGTGGAGTCAATCTGAGTGAGGCTGGCCTGATCCAAGGCAAAATCCATCCCGAACAGAAAGGTGAAAACAAACTTCTGAGAGGCCATGTGTGAAGACTGCAAAGACTACACTAACTGATTTGAGTTGTATGTCTGCATTTATTGAAATATAACTTATATCAGATTTCTTTCTTAATATTTGTCCCACGAAAGTAAAAGAAGTTTGCAGTTTTGAACCCACACTCAACAATTCAAATATATTAAGTGGGGTTCATTGGAGAGATTTGGATGTTTTGGATGATAGTCTTTTGCCATTTAATTTTTGATTTTAGAACCCATACTCAACCAATTTATGTAGGTTGGGTGGGGTTCAAAAAATTGAGGAGAGATTTCTTTCTTTTTGGAGATTGTTTGCATTTTATGTTTCTTGTTTGAAAATATGGATAGTTTGAAAGAACCTTTACTTAGCAAATTTGGGTATGCAAAGAAGAGGTTGTGATTGTGTGTTTGAAATATTTTTGCTTGTGAGTCCCTGCGCTTTCTTCTTAAACCTGACCATTGCAAACTGAAATGCATCTCTTTTGGTTGGATAGTCCTACTGTGTGGTTGGTAGACTACCCCTTTAGATTGGTAAATCTATGTTAGACCAAGGCCTACATGGTCCCTACTCAGTATAGTCCATCACAAACCGATGGAATCGATCAAAAATAATTAAAAAAAATGAAATTAATCTTTGAGTATCTTTGAGTTGATTTAAGTCCCCCAATAGCATTCACTTAATAGTCAGCCTAAGGTTGGGTTCAATTCGTTGCCTTGCCAATGGAGCACCCCATCAACTGATCCCTACTTTGAACGATGTAAGTTTAGTATGCTTTCTTCCAAGTATAGCTACTGCACACCAAATGGCAATCCATTTGGTTGGATAGTCCTACTATGTGGTTGGTAGACTACTCCCTTTGAATTGGTAAATCTGAGCTAGCCCAAGGCCTACATGGCTCTTACTCAGTGCAATATATGGCAAACCAATAGGGTCCATCTCAAAATCCAAAAATTTTAAAATCTGAAATAAATTCAACCCTTCTCCCTCAGTGGAGTCAAAACATACAAAACAAATCTAATCAACCTCCCTCAGTAGAGTCAAATCAAATCACAAAACAAGCAACCAAACAAAAACAATTAAACAATCAAATCAAATCAATCTGCTTCTCTCAATGAGATGCAAACCTTTATAGTTCCCCTAGTGGATCTCCAATTATAATCCCTCAGCAAATTTCACAACATCTTCTCCCTAGTGGATGACTTGAACGTACTCCCCTAGTGGAGAGTTCACCATTTCATCCCCAATGAAGCACTGAATCCTAAAGCAACAAATCAAATCAATTTCTCTTCAATGGAAGGTTCACATACTCTATCCCTAGTGGATTCCTCCTTCACTCTCTTATGTCTTTGACATGAGTATAGTCACATTGCACTAAGCTCTTGATTTCTTCTACACCTTGGGTTAGGAGTAGATCATTTTTGTTAGTGCTTGTGATCGTTCAGTGTTGTTGATCATTTCGATCAACACCAATGTGTGCGGTGTGCCTTGTCAGTCACACCACACCAACTGGGCGCCCTTTGTTGACCTTATTTTTAGAATGAGCTCTCAACCTCTCCATCTTAGACATAGGAATTCTCTTAGACACTAAGAGTTCCTTAATCTAAAGATACTTCTAGTGATTAAGTAAACACTCAACCTAACCCTAAAGACTTAGAAAAGTTAGCCATAGAAATAAGTTATGCCTTAGGAGTGTTAGGAAAACTTGCCTACCCTATAGCTTGAACCAAATCCCTACTTTCTTCTTTCAAGTAAAACTCCAAATTCAAATCAATTCTAACTTAATTGATTTTCTCAAACTCAAATCAACTCCAAGATCAAATCAACTTCAAAATCAAATACCCAAATCCAAATTTAAATCACTTCAAACTCAAACAAACTTCAAATCCAAATCAACTTCAAATTCAAATCAACTTAAATTCCAAATCAAAACTCAAATCAATTCTAACTTAATTGATTTTCTCAAACCTTAAATCAATTCCAATGGATTTTCTCAAATCATGAATCAATTTCAAATGATTGAAACCCATGATTGAACTCCAAATTCAAAAATCCTCCCTAAGTCATTTTGATTCGATCTTATGGACTTAGCTCAAATCAAATTCAAAATATTTTCACATGACCAATTTATATTCTCATTTATATTCACAAATATATATGAAATATAAATCCAAATAACCAAAACCAATTTCAAAACTCTAACCCAAATCTAACCAAAATCCAACGTATACCCTTTCAAATCAAATTCTTGAACTTAGCCAAATCAACCTCAAATCAATTCAAACCTTTGGATTTTCTTTCCAAACAATCAATCCTTCAACTTCAAACCAAATTCAATCATAAACTTCAAATCATCAAACCAAAACTAATTCAAAACTTACACCCAAATCAAACCCATGTTCATCTTTTGAACTTGAAATTGTCAATTAAATCAAAACTCATATGACTGCAAATCATTTGCAAATGGATTTATATTTCAATCATAAGTCCAAATGTGAGTTCAACCAAACTTGAATCAAGCCTTGATCAAGTCAATTGACCCACTTAAGCTCACTTGACCTAAAGCACTTTTTTGAGCTAAATTCTAATACTACCCAAATTGGATTGAACTAAGCCCATCTAAGCCTCACATTGTGAGCAACAATCATCATAAGATGATCAATCACTCAAATTTGGTCAAACCAAGTCAAACCTAGCCTTTGACCAAGTCGACATTTGACCCAAATGAACTTAAACTAGCCAAAATCTATCATAGACCAAATTGATTGAAACCATTGATCAAAACTAATCCGTAATCAATGTTTGGACTTGACCAAGTCATCATTTGAGCCTAACCTAGCTCAATTGGCCACTTTATCCAAGTTGACCAAACTTGACCTAAAAAGTTAAAATATGTCAAATCTTGATTTAAGCCAAATTGATTGAAACCAATGGGTCAGGTTCATTCTAAATCACTTGTTGAACTTGACCAAAGCCTCAATTGGCCAACTAGACCCAACCTAGCCCAATTGACCATGAACCCAACTTGACCTAAAAGGTCAAATCAAGCCAAAATCAAATCAAATCAAAATTGATTGAAACCAAAGCTTACAAACATTTCAAATGACCAACCAATCCTAAACCAACCCATGAGCTAACCCAATTGGGTCAAATGGGTCAAATTGGTCAACTTGACCCATTTGACCTAAATGAATTCAAATGAACCAAAATCAAATACAAATCAAATTGAACCAAACCAATGATACCAAAACATTTCAAATGGTCATATGAACTTGACCTAACCCTTAGTTTAACCCAATTTGACCAATTGGTCAACTTGACCCAAGTTGACCCATTTTGACCTAAATAGGTCAACATGAGCCAAATGATATCAAATCAGTCAAGTTGACCCATTTTGACCTAAATGTGTCAACATGAGACAAATGATATCAAATCAACTCCAAACTCATTGAAAATTCACACATCCCAATTTCAAATTATTCCAAATCTGCCTAAATTGAAATCAAGGCCAAATGACCATTTTCTCCTAAGTCAAGAGGTAACCTATGACCATTTCCACTTGGAATTTGGTCAAATCCTTTTCATGGCCACTTGGCACCCTCTTAGTGGACCAAATGGATATTAATGAGTATGGTGCACATGACCCAATGGGTTTGGCCCAGCCAAACCCAACCCAAGGCCAAAACTGACCACCCAATAAAAAATTCTTCACATGGAATCACTCACACACTCATTTAACACATGGGCAGCTCCTCCACTACTTCCTTCTGCCAACATCAAATCACATGGCACCCCTAACAGCCTAACAAACCCATTCCTTGTGATCAATTTGATCAAAATAGAAGGATAGCTCACGGCCGTCCGATCCTTATAGGGGGAGATATACTCCCCCTAATTCCATTTCATTTGACATGACTTACACTCGATTGAACCAAAGAGACCTAAGGCAAGATCCCCAAGCTCTCTTAAGCAATCCCCAAGCTCTTCCCAATTCTTCATTCTCAATTTCCTTAAGCCTAAAATAGGGGAGGTAGGAAGAAATTCCAACTCACTCATCACTCCACCAAAAGCCAATTCCTCTTGCAAGCACCATCAAAGGATCCAATCAAACTCACCCAAATCATATCCCAAGCAATCAAGCCATGGGAAGGAGGAGTTAGGCCAAAGTCGCAAGCCATTGGAGCTCACTTTGGCTAATAAGAAGATCCACTCATCCTCAAACCTTCAAACTTTCAATAGGGCTTCATCTCTACTAGACGAAACTACCTCGACGGTTGGGAGCGTCGGTGATAGCCTCCGATGAGGTATGCCTCAAAATCGAACTTAGGCTAGATTTTTTTTGGTCCTTTGTGAAGGGAACTTTCATCCCAAGTGAATTTGACTGTTGGATGTCTTCCTTATTGCTTATTGATGGTGTGGGTTGAATCCCTACCCAATTTGAGCTCAAGTGAGCTCGGATCAAGCTATGGAGGATGGACGGCCTCCATCTCCCACAGGCGAGGGCAGGGATGAATCATGGACTATCCATCCCGCATGTTTTGGATGGACGATATTGATTAATCCGATAAGATCCGCATGTTAATCCCTTTAGATCCACAAATTTGATCCTGACCGTCCGATCTTTGATCAGACTATCCAAGGAGAAAACATGTAGTGCCGCCGGCTGATTGTGCAGCCAATTTGACAACTTAAATAACCAATTCTGTCGTGTCATGTGGAAAGCACGCACCGTGTCAGCGGTCCACGTGGCGCCGACGAGATTAGTTATATAATTAGGCTATTTAATTAACTAATAACCACAAAAACTTCAAAAATATATAACTAAATGTAGAAAAATCTAAAAAATGAAAACTCAACTTTATTTTAAAAATAATTCAAAGGGGAATAATATAAAATTAAGTTTAATTAATTTTGAACAGTAACATTTGCTCAATTTGAGTTTTATTATTGATGTATTTATGTTAATTACTCTTTAATAACTTCAATAATTAATTCCAAACTCCTTAAGGTTAATTAGAGGGATGCCCTCTGCCTCCCATTATTTTTTTGGAATTTATTATTGGATTAATTTAGGTAATTTCTTGTTTCATCTCTAATCACTCCCTTAATTAATCAAATGGTTAATTATCTTATTAAATGATGATAAATTTATTAATTAAATTTGTTAATCATCTTGGAACAGTGGATAGACTTAAGGAATGAGATTAAGATGCCTTTTCCAAACCTTTTTCCCTAAGTCTATTTCAATTGAATGAAAACTTAATTAATCTACAAATTGATTAATGATTTAATCATTTCATTAAATAACTTAATTAACCAAACTCAAAATCAAAAATTAATACAAAAACTTAATCACTTAATCAATCCTTTCTTGAGTAGATACTTAGGTGTTCAATAACCTAAGTAAGCTTAAGGAAATCAAATCTAACCTACATGTGTGGGAAAGGTTATGAAAGTACTTAATTAAATCCTTTAGCTTAATTAATCAATAATTATGAACCAATTATATTAGGCCCCTTTCTTTCTTAAGAGCATTACTGATTTAAGTTCAATGTGATTGCATATCATATGTTAGCTCATAATTATTTGAATAATTATGTTAAGGAGATGTAGGAAATGGGTAATTAATGAACTAAATTTACACCTTAACCTAAACAAAACATAAAATCAATCTAATGGTTCTAAAAATTAAGCTAAAATAACACACATGTGGGAGATAGGTTAGGACCTGCAAACCTTTTCACATTTCTAAATTCAAATCAAACTCAAAACAAAATTAAAAATTCCTTTAAACAACTTTGATTCACTTTAAATGATCTTATTCCATAGGATTGTCTTTAGGAATTAATTACAGTGAATGAAGTTACATGCTTGCATCACTTTATTTCTTTCCTAGCATGCTAAATGGTGTTTGTCATATGAAATCATGCATTCATGTCTTTTGAAAAAATCAAATTAAAATGAAATGTTTCCTTTATGTCAAATTGTATGTTTTGGCTAAAGTAAGAATATGAATGACTATTATCACTACTAAATCTAAAATTATTTTCAAAACTTATAAATCAAGCATTACAAATGAAAGGTATGCTAGTTATAATTACTTATAAGCTTGCATACGAGTATAATATAAGATGTGCATTATGTGGCTTTCCTTCTCTTTTTTTTTAACATAATTTTGAATAGGATTTACAAAGTGTATAGTTCATTTGAAAAGAATACAACACTTACTTAAATCCATTCATATTCATTCCTATGTTATCATTTAAGAAGGATCTTCACATTTACACATGTAAATTAAACAACCAAAATCAAACAAACACATAAAAATCTTTTGCATGACTCTTTTTCCATTCATTTCTTTTTGTACATGCACATGTATTTAAGAAAAGTGATATATTAGTCTAGACATCCCGGGGTTGTGAGACTTTAAGTAACCCTAAGAAGGTCTTGTACCTTATACCCCTAGTATAGAAAATAATAGCGTCATACTCACTTATATCTTTCATATATATAAATGTGTATTTGATTAATGGATAAAAGAATCTCTCTTTTTCTACTTAACAAAATCATACATCATGAAAACATCCAAATTTTATTAAGCAACATCTCTTAGCATCCATCATTAAGTTGTGCTAACATTTTCATTTGCATATATAGATATGCTTAGGGTTCATCCATATACATGTTACACATGTTAAAAAGAAATAAAATGTTATGTATTTTGTGATAGTAATTCACTTCAATTAATCCTAAAATGCATTTCTTATTTGAATAAGTTTATTTAGAGCAAATCTAAACTTAGGATTAATTAAAACACATAATAAAGCATTCACTAAAGAAAAATCACTACTGAATCTACCTTAGAAATTACTTAAGGTAGAGATGAAATAGAAGTTTTCTTCTCTTTTTTTCTCTTTATAACACTTAGTAATTAAGTATAGGTTCATTCAAACTAAATCAAATCATCAAATAAAATCAACCAAACTAATTAAATGAAACCTCCTTCTAAGTTGAACCCTTTCACACTTAGAAAATTCTAACCTTAAAGTCTAGCTAAGACATGCTACACAAGCCTTAAATGGCACACACATTAGGTTATATCACCATTTTTAGTCCTATGTTAGGGAGGTGCATGGTTTGATGCCTGATTTTATTTTGTGATGTGAACTTTTAGTCTGGATGTTAGGGTGTATATGCGTAGACTGAATGGTAGGGCGATCTTAGTCTAATCATTATCTTCTACAAAGGATTATGCTTAAGGGGTGCTGTAATAAAAATATAAATACTTTATACCCCTAAGCATAATCCAAAAATAGGTCATGTGAACTTGGTTACGGATTGTGTGATTTGTTTAGCTAACCTCTATTTTGCAGGTTTTAGTTAGATTTACTTTTTATCATTTTTATGTAATTTTGCAAATTAGGATTTGAAATGATTGTTATGGGGGATTAGGATAAACATTGTCCTAAGATTATGCCTTACGTACCACGTGAAGTCTTCGGAGCAACCATATTCAAACCAACTAAAAAAAGAATGAAGAATGAAAAATGAAGAAATGAAGAATGAAGACACACATAACATGAATTCCTTCTTGATTGTAATTAATTCATTTGTAATCTGGGTTATATAAGAGTAAAGCTCAGCTACCCAATTTATTTTCGAGTTTGTACAGTGGAGCCTGACCACAAAGCTCAACTCGTGAACTCATTAATAAGTTAAAGGTTTAATGAGTTTGAAATGACATGATTAAAAGAAATTCTCACAAGAAATCTATGAAAATTAATATAAAATAGTAGCCAAATATAAATATAATAATAATGTGACACAATAATTTATGAAAAATTTGTCCCAAATAGAAACTATAAACTCATCTTATCAAAAAATTTTGCTGCTGATATAAATTGCTTTTTTATTTATGATGAAATAATTTTATATTATCAATTTCAATAAAAAAATAATCAAAATTATAAATTTATTGAATGTACCTAATATAATGTATAAATTAATAATTAAAAAGTATATGTTATCAATCTGAAAATAAATCTAATAATATGAAAATCTATTCTAACTATTTTTTTCAATTAATGATTTTTACATCAAAAAACTTTCTTGAAAAAATGAATAGCTTGAGATATATATATATATATATATATATATATATATATATATATATATATATATATCTGTGTGTGTGTGTGTGTGTGTGTGTAGGGGTGTGTACAATCCGATTTCGAGCCGAACTATAGTCGGCTCGAAATAAAAAAATTTGGCTCGAACTCGAGTCGTGGCTCGAGGATTCCGATTTTGAGCTGAGTCGGATCGATTCCAGATCGAGCTCGATCCGGCTCGAAAGTGAAACGAGCCGGCTCGAAATTGAAACGAGCTGGCTCGAAATCCAAACGAGCTAGCTCGATTGGCTCAAAAATCGATTTCAATTTAGGGTTCATAAATTTTTTGAATATATAAATAATATAATATAAACATACAACAACTACAAGCTACACAGTTGACTTGAAAAATAAAATTTTCAATTACAAATTATAATTACACATTACAACTAAATAGTTCTTATAAATACAAATTTTGTACAACTCTAACTAATGTTATACATTCGATATTCCATATTTGATCACCTAACAATAATAAAAAGTCTATAAAATGATGCAATTGACATAACATTTAAAATAAATAAAAAATAACAAAAATATTAAATTATCTTTTTTTTGCGGGACTCAGAGTCAGAGAAAATAATATCTATCTTCAAGCATTAGCAATTAGCATAAGTTTGTAATTTGTATACTTCATAATTGTATGCACCTCCAAGTTGCTGCCATCCATTAGAGCCCTAAAGATAGAGAAACAAATCTCTAACAAAAGTTACAAAATCTCACAAATCAGAAACATCATGTATTAATATAGGAGACTCAGAATAAATGCTCTAGGTTGCCCGGTCATCCAATGAGAGGCTTGAGAGCCACCAATAATGAAGCAAAAATAATTGAGTTAGCCAATTCAAATAAAGTGTTGCCAAACTTCACTAAAGTGTTGTCAAACTTCAGATCGTTATCTTTTACCCTTATTCTTATCAGTGGAAGCTATTTCACCAACACTCTCATTTTGAGTTGTTGCATTATCATCAATAGGATGACTTGAACAATTATTAGATTTGCTTTGAGAAGGACTTGTCATTGTGTTTATAAGAAATTACATCACTAATTCAAATAAAAATCTCAAGATATCAATAGATAAAGAATACACATAGGGTGAAGCTAATCATAAAGTGCAAGTCATAAATTCTAGAGATGAGGAGATAAGATTGAAGGAGAGGCAATTCCAGCAACAATGTATAATGACCATCTAGCAAATAGGTTTCAATAACCCAACCATATACCAGAAAGAAAATTCCAAATCCATATCTTCCATTAGATATAGCAAAAAGAGAGCATGATAACATTAAAGACAAAGAAAACATTGTTGTATGGATGATCTTCATGGCAGGGAAGTAACATATTACGTGAAATACTCTAGCAAATAGATTTTCGATAACTCAAACACATTCTAGCAAGAGGATCTCAAAACAATAGCAGCCATAAAATAAAGCAATAAAGAAAGTATGATAGTATAAAAAAGAAATAAAGTGATGTAGATGATCTATATGGAGAAAAACAAATGGATAATGTAAACTAAAGTGTTTTAATATTTTATGAAAGACGATCATTGAATTTTTTTTCTTTTTTTGCTTTTTGCTTTTTTGCTGGACAGAAAAGTATATTGTCTTCCTAAAGATAATTTGATTAGTACTTCCTTAATCAAAGATTCTAAATATTTTTTTCATCCACAGACAACAAGTAATAAGCTCGGATTTGAATAGCCAATAGAAGTAATCTCCTCATAATTTTACATTCTATATGAATTGCATGATTAGCAACTTGAAGATTGCAAATCATATAGAAGAAATCTTTGTTCAAAATATACTTTCTAAACATATAAAAAGTAAAATAGCAGTATAAAAAAAAGATGTGAATGTGTTTCATTATCTTACACACCCCTAATTGAACATAACACATTTCTCACTGCATATTATACATTTCTCACTGCACATTATGCGTTTCTCACTGCACATAGCACATTAAAATAATTTATCACTGCACATTAGAACTGTAGAAGTGTAGAACGTTCAGAAATCAGAACTCAGAAGGCTAATTGCTAACATGCAGGTAAAAAAAATATATAACCGACAATTTCTCACTGCACATGCAACACATCAAATCGCCATCTCATAGGCTTAACGAAATATAACAAAAGCAACTTAACGAAATCTCTGAACTAACTCAAATAATTGAAGAACCAAAACCTCCAAAATTTAGAAGAGCTCGAGTATGGAATAATAGAAATAATTGAAAGAACCGACATCTCATAGGCTCATAGTCATAGCATGAAATACTTACAAAATCAGGAAATGAAACTAGTAGGTAGTTTATTATATACTTGAGTAATTCTAGAGCAAAGAAGCAAACCAAGCATGTAGAGATCGAACAAGCAACGTCGAACGAAGATGATAGTGACGAAGAAACACCTCAACCAATAGAGATGGAAATCGAAGTCGCTGATCGATGAGATCGTGAGCGACACTGTCGGCTTTCAAAAATTAGGGCACGAGCTGCACGATTGCAGGAGAACTGGAGAAGCCGAGAAGAATAGAAAGAAGAAGGGCGAAGAGTCGAGAGTCGGTCGAGACGTCTACTGTCGTCTGTCGAGGACTCGAGCCGAGGCCGACATATTAGAGAAAGGAAATTCATCTTCCCCGTTGATTCAACGATCCCCTTGATCAGACGACAATCTGCATTCGGGTAAGTATAATCGGGTTTTGCAGATGGGCGGCCCGGCCCGATGGCCCAATCATTTCGAGCCAATCAAGAGTTGCAACTCGAGCCGCGTGTGCGGATCAAACTCGAGTCGAAATAATTTTGAGCCAATTTTTTGGCTCGAAAGTCGGCTCATTTGCTTCGACTCAATCTCGATTCGAGTCAATTTTCGAGCGAGCCACAATCTTCAGGCTAATTTCTCAGCCCTATATATATGGCATTTTGTTGTGGTGCCGGAAAAAATGTGACATTTGCACACACACAAAAAAAAAAAAAATTTAAACGAAGGATTTCATTTATAAATAAAGAAGATAAAAGAACAAAATTCCTTGGCCTTGTTTTCTATTTTGAATTTTATCATTCATATTTATAAAATTTATCCTTCATATCCCAATATAAATTATATGATGATATTTTAATATAACTTTTTTTTCTTTCAAAATGACACATATTTTGAATTTGAATTAAGCTTAATTTGCTCAATCCTCACATTAAATATGACAGATTTTAAATTTATCTTTTCTAAAATTTTAATTAGAATATCTTATGCTTTTTTTATTTTTTATTGAAGATGAATAAATTTTATTTAGGATATCATGATAAAAAAATTTGGAGCAAACTCTCTCAATGATTATGCAATTTCCTGATTTTTTTTATTTTTTGATTAATTAATATCTATTTATCATGATTAATTAAAATTTAAAATCCTAAAATAAATTAAATTTCTATATTCTGACATAACTATATTAATCAATATTAAACTTAAAAATACATTTTGGAGCTTTTTAATTAGATATATTTATAGTGTAAAGTAAAGCAAATATATTCATTTTAGAAATTTTGGTATTTAGTCTACTATAGTAAATGAATTATAATTTTACCATTTAGTTCATTTTTGTGGTATTTAAAATTCATTCAAAATGGACAATTTCCAAATACAACATAAATTCATCGCCACAATCCACCGCTAATGGTCGCCGCCTATCACCCATCTGCCCCTTCTTGCCACTATATTAATTTGATTTAATCTTATTATGTAAATATGAGACTCAAGCTTGAGCTAATCTCATTAGATTTATGATAGAATTAAAAGTGTCTTAGGTTAATTCATAATTAGTGGATATTGATTTGAGCCTTAGTTCAATATGGTTTAGCCTAGGTATAGGTATGAGCCTATTAGCTTGATTTAGGTTGAGCTAAAAGGTAAAATGAGCTCATTTAGGTCAACTAAAGTTGTTTATAGTGGCCGGGTCTAGGGTCAACTGAATAATTAATTCATTATATATTTGCTTTCTCATAATCTCCTTGCTCCTTGGTCAAAATAACCCAATCATTTATAGGTAAACTTCATCTTTGAGTTAATTAGAAATGGAATAAAGAAGATGATGAAAAGACTAGAGAAGTTATATAATGAAGGCAAATATGATCTTCTAAATCATCAAGTAATACATGCTCCATTTAGCAACAATGAATCATACTCATTCAAGATTATCACGAGCCCTTAAAATAAAAGATAAACATTCCCTTTTCTATGAAGCACTTAATCCCAAATAAAACTTATAAATAAATAGATCAATGTAATAAATAGAATACTATGAAAGTTTATTACAAATCCTAAAGATAAATATTTACATCTTAATATCCATTGTTACAATCGATATAAGTGTTTTACATCCTTATTTAAATTTAACTCAAAATATATGTTGATTTAACAAATTTTTCCTTTGGTCAATATCTAACGGTTCCCATGATCATGATCTCATATATTTTTTATATTATTATTTTATTTATTATCTCAATTTGACAACTATTACAGACTATAAAAATATAATTATCACCGCATAACATTGAATATTAAACATTGGATAATAATTAAGAAGTATTGTAGCATGAAAATCAAACCACTTATCGGGTTGTTACTTCTCTCAATATACTAACCACTTCTTTCATAACCTTGTAAGATGACCCCTCTTTCCTTATAGTTCTCATCGCCTCTTTCTTCATATCATGCATTCTCTATCACACCTCATTTACTTCCTCGTCTTCCATTAATTCCTTCAACAGCGTTGCCACCTCCACCCTTCTCACTACCCTATCTTCTCTAACATTTGCCCTTAGTGCCACCTTCATACCTTCCACAAGCAAAGCTGCATTCATCATTTGCTCTGAATAAAGTGGCCATGTGATCATAGGCAGACCATTTAGAAAACTCTCTAGAATGGAGTTCCATCCACAATGAGACAAACCCACCGGTCGCGCAATGACCAATACCTCTTACTGTGGATCCCATGAAAACACCATCATTCCTCTTTCTTTTGTCCTCTCCATGAATCCTTACGGGAGAAACTCTAGTGAATCTTCATTGTTCTGATTTGGATTAAAATAGTTACCACTTAGCTTAGTATCACTTGGTGATCGCACCACGCATAGGAATCTATGCCCGCTCATCTCTAGCCCAAGGGCAAGCTCTCGAGTCTACTGCCATGACAAAGTACCACCACTATCAAAACAGATGAACACCACCGACCCACTAGGCTATTGATTCAACCAATCTATGCATTAATGTGAATGCTCTTCAAAATCTATATTTAACTCGGATCTTGTAAGTGGTCCGATGGACCAAACCCGAGGTTTCCCACTGCCCTTTTATTGTAGAAAGTATTAATTAGTATGTTTTATAATGAACAATTTCTTATAATATTAACTTTGTTTTTGGGAAAAAATGTGCTAGATATATATATCATAATTTGATGTGCAAAATTTTTTTTTCCACTCAACCTTTTCATATTGGTTATCACTCTTTTTCTAACTCCCACAAGTTAGTTATCTTCCGCCCTCTACAAGTATGTATATAAGTTTATTATGAGCTATCTCTAAGTATTATATAAGGAGATGATTGTATGGTGTATTAGAAAATGTCATAAATAGAAGTAATAGTAGTAGTAATATTTTCTTTCTCTGTGGTCAAATCTCCTTTTCATAGTAGGTGATTGTATTTCTTCTCAATTATTGATATAAATAAAGTGATATTTCTATATTTATCTTTAATTTTTGTTGAAGAAAATATATTAATGTATCTCATATTTTCATACTTATTGAAATATTTGATCATCATGGAATCGTGGATGTAGGTGAATATTATAGAACTATGCAATCTTGTTAGTCTTCTATTTTTAATATCTATAGTGTTTATTTCCTCATATTTATTTTATATTTGTTTCAAATTTTATTATTATTTAAATAATATAGACTTTGATTGGAATGTTAGTTTGTGTGAATCATGTATGAGCTTTCAAAGCTTATAATTTCTCTCTACTTATTGAAAATTTCTTTAAGATGCTTTAATAGAACTGCAAAATGTAAACATTGATCTCTTTTGCTTGCATATCAAAGTATGATTACTATCTTTTATGGATTTTTTTGTTGCATTTCTTGAAGAACTATTATATGAAATTTTAATTTAAACTCAATCAAAGTGTTTGATAAACTCAATTTTGGTTCTTGATTTTTTTTATTATTAATTGGTTTTGAAATTCAGTTTTCTTAAGCTAATTAATGCCTTGGATTAAAAAACACATTTTTAATGCTTTGTGATTTTTTTTAGCTTTGATTTTTTATCATTTTTATTAGGCATTTCATGTTTAATTTTATAATTTTTGAATGCATAAGAAGATGTAATAGCTACATCAACATAATTCTAAGTAATTTGGAAATAAGTGGATACTATGTTAAAAAAAGGTCTTGGTATATATATATATATATATATATATATATATATATATATATATATATATAATGATGCTTATTTTATTTTAATTTGTTAATATAATAATACAATAACAAAAATATGTATCATAAAATTAGAACATTGAACTTAAAAAAAGAGATTAAAGATTCAAAAGTTAAATTAAGTTTGAATCTAATGCTTAATATATGTTTAAATTATTGAAATGTGATTTAAATGACATAACAATGATGCAAAATTATGATGAAAAAAAATTATATCAGAAAATATAAATCATATGTAAGAAATATCTTCTTTAATTTTAAGTTTAAACATTTTCAATGTTTAACGGAATCAATCTCTTATTTTGTAATCATAAGTAAAATTTAATTGATCCTTCAAAATATTCTATTTCTTTCCTCATGATTCCATTCTATTAAGTATAATACTCAAATACAACAACTACAATAACAACAAAAACAAGAAGCCTTTATCCCACTAAATGGGGTCGGCTACATGAATCCTTCATCTCTATTATGTCCTATTATGTGTCAAATTCTCATTCAATTCAAGTATACTAAGGTCATTTTTTATACATTATAACCAAGTCTTTTTAGGTCTACCTCTACCTTTCTTAAATAAGGCAATCTAATTCATCTACTCTTCTAACCGGGCCATCGGACGGCCGATGCTTTATGTGGCCAAACCATCTAAGGTGACTCTCTCTAATCTTATCTACCACTGAAGATACTCTAACTTTTCCCAAACATACTCATTTCGCATTTTATCTCTAAGAGTAAAGCCACTCATCCAACTGAGCATCCTCATCTCTGCAACACTTAACTTAATCTTATGCTTCTCTTTCATTGGCCAACATTTTGCACCATAAATCATTGTAGGTCTTACCACCATCTTATAAAATTTTCTCTTAAGTTTAAGCAGTATTTTTCTGTCACACAATAGGCCAGATGCATTCCTCCACTTCAACCATCCAACTTGAATTCTACTAATAACATCTCCATCTATTTCACCATCATTTTGAACAGTATAGCCTAAATATCTAAATCGCTCACTCTTTTATCTTTTGTTTTAAGATTTTGATTATTTTCTTATTCTAAATTCCTTAAATAAAAAATAAATTTTAACCATGTTATGGAGAACGGAATGTGGTAATTTGAACCTCGATTTAAATAAATTCGACTTTGATTTTTGGATGTAGCAGGTTATAGATTGAACTAGCTAGAATAATAGTTCATGATCGAACTAATTAATTGGATCCAATTTTCAAATCATTAACTACGACACTAAAAATATCTTGAAAGCTATCGGAATGATTAATATATAATAGGAAATTTATTTTATAGGTCCTTCACAGTATAAGCATCCTTACATATTTCAATGTAGAACATTTTTTGTTGAAATGAGAAAGCTTTTAAAATAGGAAAAGGACTAAGGAGAGAAGCGGAATTTGGAGGAATAAGCCACTAAATTTTATTTCTCACTTTTCTTGCTCAATTCAAACTCATGAACACCACCTCTATTTATATTAGTAGCCATTATATAGAATTATGACAACACATTTTGATCCAATGGCTACAAATAGCAATAAAAAATTCTCTATTACGAATGACATTTAATATATAGTCTAGACTCTTCTACTAGACCACTCTAGAATACAACTCTAAACTATTCCTAAGAATCACTCTAGAATAGAGTAATCTAGAAGATGGCCTTGTCTCCTGTGGCCCAAATAACTAATGGGCCAAACAAAGTTTAATATCCAACACCTCCTCTTAAATTTGAATTTGTCTCTCCGAGCAATCTTAACATCTTGATAAAATCTTCACATTTAAGTGACTTGATGACAATATTTGCAATTTGATCTTGATATTTCATGCACTCCACTTGCACCTCTTTCTTTGAAATAGTTTCTCTGATGTAATGATTGCGGGTGTCAATATGCTTTTTTTTATCATGAAAGGCTGGATTCTTGACTAATGTTACAGTAGACTTATTATCGATGAGAATTTTAGTTTCTTCTTCTTGCGGCAAACCTAACTCCTTCAATAAGTTTTGAAGCCAAATTACAAGATAAATATATGAAGTAGCGGCCACATACTTTGCTTCACAAGTAGAGAGGGTGAGAATTAATTGTTTTTTTACATCCAAGTAAAAGTTGTATCTCCCATTAAGAACACAAAGCCTAAGGTATTCTTTCTATGTCTCTCATCATATGGCCCAATCATTGTCGCTACATCCAACAAGCTTGAAATTATTAAATAATGAATAGAATAACCCAATGTCATGTGTGTGGCAGTTAGTGTCTCCATATAATTACTAATAAGTCCAATAACAAAGTGAATATTATGTCTTGTATATTATTGACTGCACTTTTAATGAGGTTGACACCTATCACTCCTTAAACTTGGGATCCAATCTAGGCACTGAGCCTCCCTTCACTTAGACATTAGGACATATATAGTGATCAGGTGAAAATCCAAACTAACTCTAAGTCTTATAGGACCTAATTTAAGATTAAGACTCAACCTAGGGTTAAGCCATCATATTAGTAGGCCCCACTAGAACCTAACCTAGTCCAAATATACTAAGTAAATTTAAATGCCCCTAAGTTTAATGAATTGGAACAAACTTAAGATGAGACATATTTAAACTAAAATCTAAATCTAAATTGGCTCATAATTGGGTTAATTCTAATCAACTTATTTAGGTTTTATTCAACCAAAATTCATACCAAATTAAATTAAATGAGAAAAAAAATAAATTGAATCAATCTAAAATCATATAATTATCATCAAGTTTAATTAAACACAATTCTAAATCTAATTTGAGCCCAATTTGGTCAATTTGATCATTTTGCCCAAATAGACTCATATAGGCCCACATTAAGCCCTAAATCATCATATCAACTCTTTCAAAATTAATTCAAGCTTAATTTGAGACTAGTTTGATATAGGTTTAAGTTAAGTTAAAATAAGTTAATTAATCATAAGTAATGTAAATGATTAATTTAATATAATTTAAACTTAACTGTAAATAAATTAGACAAATAAGAATCACTTGACTCAACTCAACTTAATTTAGGTTAAAGAGAGTGGTCTAATAAAATTTTAGCTTACATAAAAAATAGACATGTCAAACACAAGATAATAAGAAAATGAGGGAGATGACTTGAGAATATATATATATATATATATATATATATATATATATATATATATATATATATATATATATATATATATATATACATTTTTTTTGCACATGGGGGAAAAACAAGGGTCTTCTTACACACCTCCTCTTTTTATCTTTCTTTTTCATAAGCTAAAAAAAGGAGAGAATACACACACATCTCTATTAACTTGAACCAACTCTTTCCTTTCTCTTTGGTGCCTTCCAAGATTGAAATCAACTAATTCCTAGCAACAAACAGAAGTGCACGGTAGACCAAGCATTCCATAGAGAGGTGAGGGAGGAGATCATAGGAAATCTTCTAACATCCATTGAACGTGGGCTTCACTGAAGTAACTTATCTAAACTTTATAAGAGCCTATATTCTATAAAAAAATGTGATGAATCTAAAATTTTTTTCCTAAATCTCATTATACTTTCTTAATTTCAACCCCCAATGTGAAATGAAATGATTTTCGGCTAAGATCACTATAAGATCACATTCATCCAAGCCTCTTTGATCTGCCTCCCATAAGGAAGACAACCTTTAAGCCATCCATCCAACTTAATTAGAATGGAGAGCCACGATTAGATCTCATTTTTGATTTATTTTGTTAGATCTAATTTAAAACTTAAAAAATCATAAAAAATAAACTACTTAACCAAAAAAAAGTAAATAATACCTTTATAGATTTGATTTTTCAAGAGGAATCCATTTAACTCTAAATCTCTAAATTTGGATGTATATTTTGAGAGTTATTTGAGTTTTAGTTAAAATTATATTTCCTTAAGTACTCTTAAAATACTAGTCTAATTTAGTTGTCATTTTAAGGAAAGAAACTTAATATTATTGCCTACCTATTATAAAAATTTTAGTTAAATTGACTTTTGGTTTAAGAGTTATTAATTTTTGAAGTTAATTGACAAATTTTGAATAAATAAATAATTTAAAATTATAGAAATTATGAAAATTAATTAAAATAATTTAAAACACTTTAATAAATATTATAGATCTTAGAAAATTTAATTAGAGCATCTAAATCTCATTAAATCACAAAAATAATTAAATTGATATTTAATTATAATTTTAGAAAAGCATAATTAATAGTAAAACATCCTTAAAAAATATAAGTAAATACTCTCTCAAAAGCTTAGAAAGAGATGATTTTTAAAAATAAAAAAACACTAATTTTTATCCACTCGATTTGGAGTAATTAGTATTTGAATGAAAAGCATATTAATGAAATTAATCTTTTGATAGACTTGAAATTTTTGGAGAGCATTCCTCATGATGTTCCCAACTTCTCATAATTATTTCAAATCAATTTGATTGATTAATTAAAATATATGATTTTTCTAAGCCTAAGTCAATAAGTAGCATAATTAATTAATTTAAAAATCATAAAAATACTTAATTTGTTCGTTGATGTTCAATCATCAATGATTGATATTAGAGAACTTTTAAAAGAAATTTTCAACCCTTTAATCATAATTAATTTGAAACATTGCAGTTTAGAGCATTTAATTAATTAAATAATTCAATTAATTGATGTAGAACTAAAATAATTCATAATTAATTATCCATGATCCAAAAAATTATGAATGAATCATACATGTGTTCATTTAGGTGATGATTAGACATTGAAATCAAAATCCCTAATTGATTTGGTGTATTTTGAGTATAATTGCCTAATTATTAAAAATTTAATTACTGTAATAATCACTTATATAAACCAAAATGACTTAAACATTTTATTATTTAAAAGTTTCCCCATAATTTTAAGGCTTATATTTAGTGGATATATACATTTTAGGGATATTTAGTGGATATTTAGTGGATATTTAAAAGTTTCCCCATAATTTTAAGGCTTATATTTAGTGGATATTTACATTTTAGGGGTTAATTAGCCTAATTATAATATTAAATATTTAAAAAATTCAAAAATTCAAAACAAATCATAATATTTAATTTAAAATTTATTAACCAACAAAAAATAACATTAGAAAAATCTGACTCAAACCTAAATTAATAAATCACTATATCTTAGACATTTTCATAATCTTGTGTTGTTGGAATATAACTCCTAACATTCTAATTAATTTGTTAACTTAAATGATTATAATTCTCTACTTCAAAAATATATAGTCTTACCATAGGATAAATTGAAGTCCTTACTAGGCTTCTTAGTATCATTAGCATTTTTCACTGATCTCTATTTGGATTTCGTTAATAACTCTTCCTAATTTAGTCCTCTCACTTGATTTTTAAAATTACCAAATATTTAATTTCAAGCTTTGAAATCCATAAAGATAATAGCTAATTACTTTAATTTATAGTTTTCTTAGAAGATTCACGTCCCATAAGATGTAATTAACTATGGGGGTTTTCTCTATAGGGAACTTAAAAATATACCCTACCTCGCTTCATCTATGTAAAGTAGGATGATATGTCTACATTTTGAGGTAATATATCATTCTTTGATGTCATACTAGATCATTTCAATAAGTACCCTCAAAGATCTATATGGTGTCCCTCATCACATATTTTACACACCACATACATGTTAAGTAGTATAAGCAGCTAACCAAACGCTTAAAAATGCTTGATTAGTTTTTTATCCTTCATCATAGTTTGATAGCTTGACTCTACATTCTATAGGAATACTTATAGGCTTGCTATTATCCATTTTAAACTTTTTCATTATCTCTCTTACATAACCGTCTTATTAGATGAAGATTCCTTTATCTATTTGATCAACTTCAATGCCTAATTAATATATCATAAGCCCAATATCAACCATCTCAAATTCTTCAGTCATTGTTTGGTCGAAGTCTTTGAAAATGCTTGAATTGCTTCTAGTGATGATTAAATCATCTTCGTATAGAAAAACAATCATAATATCTTCATCATTATTCTTGATGTAAAGAGCATGTTCATATGGACATTTAATGAAGCCATTTTCATGTAAATATTTATCTATACGACTATTTCTTGCTCTTGGCACTTACTTCAAACCATAGAGAACTGTCTTAGCCTTGGGATTTTATCTTCTTGTTTGTTGACTTGACAACCATGTTGTTGAATATAGGCTTCTTCTTTGAGTAATCCATTTAAAAAGGTAGATTTTATATCTATTTTATGTATGCACCATTTATTTTGAGATGTAAAAAAAATGCTTAATCTAATTACTTTTAATCGAGCAATAGGAGCAATTACCTCAACATAGTCAATGCATGCTCTTTGATTGTATTCTTTTGCTACTAATCTTGTCTTCTATCTTTTGACTTCTCCTTTAACATTGTTCTTTACTTTATAAAACATTCGCCTTGTGTTCTTTAGGAAGTGAAGTTAGCTCCTATGTATCATTTTTTCTTGATTGCATGATTTCTTCATTCATAACATATTTCCACTTCTTATTTTGTAAAGCTTCTTGAAAGTCTATGGACTCACAATTAGCAAAGAAACAAAAAAGAGTAAGACAAAAAAGTCTATGGGCTCATTAATCTAAAGTTTCACTTAGAGGTATCCTCAATTGTAATTAATCAAAAGAAACTTGGTCTCTTTAGAAGACTGAGTAACTCACATTTTCCATTTTTTTTTATTAACTTGATGATATGTCTTCAAATAAATATTTATCCTAAGTTCAAAGAAGAGATGATGATCTAAACTTAAAATATTTTCTTATATCTTTTTGCAAAATATTTTATATAAAGCCTATATCATCATATTGATTTTTTTTTCTCAAACCATCACTTTTTAATTTATTATGTTCCTTGAACATTCTTTCCACTCAGAGTTTCTCTTCAAGTTTTTTTAAATATATTTACAACTTACAACTTTTAGTCAAGCAACATTTAAATCTTGATTTTGGTCATGTTATAATTTATATCATAGAAGTCATGTATAATCTAAGATATCCTGATTCCTTTCACTAATCATTCTTATATATATATATATATATATATATATATATATATATATATATATATATATATATATATATATATATATATATATATATATATATATATATATATATATATATATGAAAAGAACCTAATTGTCCATATTCACGATAATGTCGATAAAGAAAAAAAAAAGAAACTATTACAACTTAGCATCCTTTCTTAAGCTCCATAAGCCCATTAATACCTTTAGGATGGTTGGACTAAGTACTATTCATATCTTGAACTGCAAATTGATAATCAGATCTCTCAAAAAGATGAGAAGTGAAAAGAGTAGTACCAACAACAAAAGAGGACAAACTATAATCTCATAGCTAATTCATAATGATGAGAGACTATATGCATTAACCACTTACGCCTAATCAGGGATTTTATAGAGTATGTTCTCTCTTTTTTATGTTTTAAATGGGGAAGCAGTTAATTTGATTTTATATTTGTATTAATTATGTTTTTTATTTAGTTTTTATGTTTGGTAGGTATCTTTTGCTATGGGTTATTAACAATTTCTTTGTTGTAGTTTTTCTTTAATCTATCAATGTGAGTTAATACTTTTCTAATGTTTTAAGCATATTTATACTTTTCTAATATTTTAAGCATATTATATGCTACTTTTTTATCAATTCTAAACTTAAGCATTCAGTATTTATATGCTCACATGATATTGGCCAATTTTTTATAATACATGCAAAACTAAAAGGAATTATAAGATTTCACAACTTAAGGAAAATCACATCAACCCCAAATTCTTATTTGCATAACCAAAATATGTTAACAATAGTTAAAACAACAGGTTCATTAACTCTATATTCCTAATCTCATATTAAATATTTCAATGATTATTAACATAATTTAGTATGAGCTAATAAAATTTAAATAAGGTTCATGAAAGTATGAGTTTTATCATTTTAATAAAAGTTAAAAAATAATTCATGAAAAAGGACACTACATGCCAACAAGCAATTGAACTATTAGTTCTCAAAAAAGTGATCGAGTTGCATGATCATGATTGACACTACAATTATAAACTATAGCTCATTATTTTTGTTAGAAATTAAAATTGGTCTTTACATGATATTGCCGATATACAATATATTGAATAATCAATTATATTTTCATATACTATTACTAAGATAAATTTTTATCAACTAAGATAATTCTAAATTTGAATTAATCATATCATTCGATGTATATCATGTTGGTTAATATGTTTGATTATCTCAATCAAATTAACATAATCAATTGGCTTATAATCAAAGTGATTGAGTTAAATAATAAATTGAAATCAAAATAATTAATTTTCTGTCTTTTTTTTATGGGAGATCCCAAATCTCAAAACAACTATATAAAAAAATATTATGTGCCTAGCCATGGGGTTGGGAATGACTTGCTTTTTTGCTTTAAGTAATTGTAAGATTTTTTTTAAGGGAGATGCTTCTTCACTTTATAGCAACATATGATGAGAGTAATAAAAATATGAGATAACTTAGAGGGTGAATGTAGGCCATTGAAATTGAATCTCTATATATTAAATTTGCCTATCTTGACTTTTTGGACTTTATTTTTATACCATTTCACTTTTTATAACTCAATGATAATATTGAAAAATATTTTAAACTATGCCCGTCAATCCATCTTATATATTTTCTAAAATCTTAAAAAATATAAAAAATAATTTTCTCCACATAAAATATAACATTAATTATTATGTAATAAACTAAAAAAATCAAATAACTTAAGCAATAGTTGAGTCCTTCAAAATATTAACCACCTCCTCCAATGCTCTGTAAGAAGACCCCTCTTTCCCAACAGCCCTCAAAGCTTTTTTCTTCATCTCTTGCATTCTTCGTCGCGCCTCCTTCCCTTCCTCACCTTCCATCAAATTCTTCACCACTTTCGCCACCTCCTCCTTCCTTACCACTCCATTATCCCCCACGTTTGCTCTCAATGCCACCTTCGCCCCATTCACAAGCAAAACTGCATTCATCCTTTGCTCAGAGTAAAGCGGCCATGCGACCAATGGCACGCCATTCATTAAGCTCTCCAGCGTGGAGTTCCACCCACAGTGGGACACGAACCCACCTATTGCACGATGACATAATACCTCTTGTTGTGGCGCCCATGATAGCACTAGCATCCCCATCTCTTTCGTCCTCTCCACAAATCCCTCTGGTAGGAATCCCAAAGGATCATCGTTGCCTTGACTTGGGTTAAAAAAACAACCACCTGGCCCATTGTCACTTGCTGCCCGCACTACCCATAAGAATCTTTGTTTGCTCATCTCTAATCCAAGAGCAAGCTCCTGTGTCTGCTCCCTTGATAGTGTTCCACAGCTGCCAAAACATAGGAAAATGACTGACCCACTCGACTGCTTGTTCAACCACTGTATACATTCATGGAATGACTGTTCTGAACTCACATTTGAATCAAAACCTATAAGCGGCCCGATGGGCCAAACGGGAGGTTTTCCATCACCTCTCTATTTTAAAAACATAATAATTAGCTACCTACAATAGTTGAAAAAAATCCTCACAAAAAATTCAATTAAAGTTACCTTTTTTAAAACCATGGCAGCACCAGCTTCCAAAGCTTCAAAGCTGTTCACAAGAATTCCATCAAAAAGATCATAATGTCTTGCCCGGTGAACCACCGAAGCGCAAACCTCGCTGTCTCTCTTCTGCAAAGGCTCCAAAAAATCCTCACCTTCCAACGGAACACAACCTGGTAGCCTCAGTGGCTCCGCCAGATCTCGAAACTCGCTGGCGGTTGCCCCTGCGAGAGTTGGGAGATGGAGCATGAAGGAAAGGTAGAAAAAGTTCGAGGTTATAAAAAGGTACATTGGGATGCCAAGCTCCTTCACCATGGTCAAGAAGAAGAGGTCGAAGATGACGGCAGCAAGACGGGTGGTTCGTCGGAGAGAGATGAGGATTTCCAGAAGGAGTGGGATCATGGAGAGGATGGTGAGTGGGTGGCAGGGAGGTCTAGGAGGGGGAGTTGGACGGTGGAGATGGAAGAAGGAAGGGGAAAAGGGATGTCGGAGAAAGTGACGATGGTGGCAGTGAAGTGGTGACAGAGCGCGAGTATCTTTGTTAGCTCGGCGAGAGGGATGATGTGGCCCATGCCGGGGCTTGAGACGACGACGATGTGGGGGGATTGGTTGGTATCCGCCATGGCCGGGAGCAGGGCTTGCTCTATTCAGTGTAGGAAAGTTTGAGGCGGAGAAAGCAGGTTTGGGCTCGTGGCGTTGATTTTTGCTACTACTTCTGTTAGAGGAAAAAGAAGAAAAATAACTTTGTGATTTAGATGTTTGTGGTGGAGAAGCTCCTTTAATCTTCGTTAGAACAGTGATTGGAGATAAAGAGAAAGCCATGATAGGAACTTGCTTGAGAAGGCATAAATAGAATCAACATTATTTAAAGAAGAAGAGTTGTGAGATTAGTGACAGCATGGGATTAACCTAAAATGATTAAAAACATAATTTTTTTTTGAAAAAAATGTTTATTCTAATCAAGCCAATTGATAAGCTCAAAATAATTTGAAGTCAAGCTCTCAACTAAATATGCTCAATTTGTGAGCTTCTTATTTAGTTTTAAGCTACCTTTCAAGCTCATCAGATCATACCCTAAAGGGGGTTACTTAGGGTCTATTTTTATAAAAAAAATTCATATTAAAAATTTTATTAACAAAAAAAGTAATATTTTGTGGCTGATTTTTCGTCAAATTACCTATAAAAATTAAAAAAAGTAATATTTTGTGGCTGATTTTTCGTCAAATTACCTATAAAAATTAAAATAAATTCAATTAAAAAGTCATAAAATAAAAAATAATTAATTTATATATATATATATATAAATAAGTCGAGTCTCACTCTGACTAATGATACTTATGCATTTTTTTGTCTAGAGCATACGCCTTGAGGTATTAATAATATTATGTAAAAAACTATATATGATAATATCATGGGATCAGGTGAAGTAGTAACCTCATCGAAATTTACATAATAAAAAAATATTAAATACACTAAAAATTAATAAAAAAAATTATTCACAAAAATGAATATTACAAAAAAAAAAATACTTGACATCAACTTAAAATAAATCTCCTCAAGGATGCCCAAATATATATATATCTATGTGTGTGTGTGTTATGTGTGTGAGTTTAAAATTAGATTTTTTTAAAATATCCAAAAACAAAGTAATGCAAGAAAGTTATTTCATATAAAGTCATGCTTGATTTCCCCTTCTTTTTAATCTTAGCCAGTTTTACATACATACTATCTCAAATATCCTACTTTACATATCTAACACAGCTATATATATACTTCTCTAATACTTTAAATTTTTAGATTCATTTATTCTACTTAAAGGTACAAATGAGTCAAACTAGCTTGTGAGTTAGCTTGAGCTCGACTCATTATTGAACTCATAGGTCGAGCTCATCGAGCCATAAGCTCGAGGTCAAGTTTTAGCTCATGTATTAAACATCTAAATTTTTAAATTAGACCTAATTATAATCTTAATTAACAAATTAGGCCCAGAAAAAAAAAACAAAATAGGCCTAGTCGTCTATTAAACGGACGATTGGCGCCAACGTGGCATCCACGTCAGCACCAATGGGGCTCGTCCTTAATTTTTAAAAAAAAAAATTTGGGGCAGCTGCAGTACTTTGCCCATATCGGAATCATCTAGTGTCGGAATCGAGTGGGCTTAGTATCATTGGAATCATAACTGAATTTTCCACAACTTTTATGTTGAATAAAAATTACGATTGTTTCCCGATACGCAGCATTTTTTGCGAATGTGCGCAAAAATCTGTACCTGAAATTTTGGAGCAGCCCCCTTATTTTGCCCGTAGAGAACTCATCTAGTGTCGGAATTGAGGAATCTTCATGTCTTTAGAATCATAACAAAATTTCCCACAACTTTCATGTTTATCAAAAATTCCGATTGTGGTCCGATAAGCAACAATTTTTGCAAATACGTGAAAAAACTGCGGCGCTAACTGAAATTTTTTAGCAGCCGCCTTTTTTTGTCTTTATCGGACTTATCCGGTGTCGGAATCGAGCGAGCTTGGTATTGTTGCAATCGTAACAAAAATTCCCACAACTTTTATGTTGAACAAAAATAACGATTGTAACCCCATACGCAGTAGTTTTTGCGAATGAGCGTAAAAACTGCGGTTCCGATCTGAAATTTTTAAGCAGCTACCTTTTTTTTTACTTGTATTGAACTCATCCGATGACGTATGTTTACTACATTTCAAACCTAGTTAAGCACGTTGACTCAAATTTCACATTAGCATTGAGTGCGAGCTACCATTTTTTGGGTTTCAACAAATCTTTTAGCATCTGTAGTTCTAGTTGATTAAATTGTACCCATGATTCATCATTTTCTAGCGCATATAAAATTTTTTTTATTACATTCAACTTGATGAATGCTAAAGCTTATTTAGGTAGTTGTAGTTAACTTTGGTTATTGTTTGAAATTGCAGTGCACATCTTTTCTTTTTGAATGAGAATGCATTACATTTGAGCTTGAAAGTATCCTCAATCGATAATTGTTCAATTTTTAGTTGTACTTTTTCAAAATTTATAAATAAATCACAATCAACTCTTTTGAAATATTCTATACTTCTAAATTATATGAATTTCTTGAAATCTAACTACCACTTGTAACTTTTTTAATCAATTTAATGATAAACTCACACAGATAATATATGTGCAAAATTTGAACTCAAAACTCTCAATCACTTGGCTAAGAAGTCTATCATTTTTTTTTTCATTTTTATTAATGACTAAATTTTATATTTTAATAATGAATAGTATATAAAAATCACTTCATGTAAGAGTTGGTAAATAAACTAAGAAACCTTTAGTTTAAGCTACATGATAAGTTAAACTAAATAACGAGAATGACAACATTAGTCGACATGAAGCACAGATAAATATAGAAAGCAGACATGATTTGCTACAACCTAATAAAAGCCAGTTTAGGGGAAGCAGAAATTAATATACACCGGATGAGTCTCTCGGACAAAGCTCAAAAAATTTTCGGCGGCGTTATTTTTTTGTGCGTTAGCTACTATGTCAATCATTTTTGATCAACATGAAAGTTGTGAGAACTTTCGTTCTGATTGATACTAAGCTCTCAATTCGACGAATGAATGAGTCCACGGAAAAAAAAGGCCGGTATTAAAATTTAAAAGATTTTCGCATTAGTAAAAACTGTATCGGGTCATAATCGTACTTTTTGATCAACATAAAAGTTGTGGAAAATTTTTTTATGATTCCAATGATACAAAGCTCGCTCAATTCCGACATCTGAGAATCAGCAAAATAAGAGGAATGCTCCATTTAGTTTCAGCGCTTTTTTGCGCATATTCTGTATCGAAACAATCGTAATTTATGATCAACATGAAAGTTGTGGGGAATTTTGTTATAATTTCAACGATACCAAGCTTTCAAGACAAACATTATATGAGCAATCACCTTAGTTTTTTTTAAAAAAAAATTAAGCACAAGCTAGTCGTCCGTTGAACGGATGACTGGCACTGACGTGAATGTCACGTTGGCACCAGGCGTTCGTTCAATGGACAACTAGGCCTACTTTTTTTTGTTGTGTCTAATTTGCTAATTAAGACTATAATTAGGCCTAATTTAAAATTTTAGTATTAAAGTGCTCAAATTTGAGCTGGATTAGACTTGACACGCGAGCTCACAAGAGCTCGACTGATTGGTTTCTCTACCACCCATCTCTTCTTTATTATTCTACTGTCACCATGGGCGGAGGGAGGGTGGAGCACGGGCACATGCCCCAGCCCGTCGATTCAAAACCCTTTCCTCTCACCTCGTTTTGGTTCTCTTAATCTCTTGAATTCGTCACCCTCCTCACCCCTCGGTGCGTTTCCATCACCGCATCGACTCGGACTCGCGAAGCCGCACGCTGGCAAAGGTAACCTTCATTTTTTCTCGTAGTATTTTTCCCTCCTTGCACTTTTGCAAGTTAACTGTTGTTTGGCTGCTGGATTTGAGCAGGTTTAAGCCGGATTTAACTTAAATCCAGCCAAACGGTATTTTTGGACAAGTTAAATCAAGTGCATTTGCAATCCCGTTAAAGCCTCTTTCAGAAGTTAAATCTGGATTTGCTAAATCCTGTTGGTAGGCGATTTATGGGATTTAGAAGTGAGCGAAAGAGGGTAGGAGGACGGCGATGCCTTCGGGGCCTCTCTCTTTTTTTATAATGAATGAAGGATTTATCTTGAAATTCTCTCAACCCTTTATGATTTATGAATTTTATTTTGATTTATTTTTTATTTTATTTGATTTTATTTAAATAATGATTAATTAATATATCATTTTAGATTAATTATAATTTAATGAAATTAGATGTAAATGATATAGGCTTATTATTTTATAATTAAAAAATAGATTTATAATCAATTGGTGTATTATATTATGATAATTATATTTAATTAATTTACTTATGATTATATTTTCTTTATGTAAATAAATTAAATAAAAATAAGAATGATTATAAAAATATTAACATTCTTGTCTCTTTATATAATATTTTTTTTGTAAATTGAATATTTATATTTAAGATAGAAGAATAAATTTTTAGATATTTGATAAAGCGTAAGTTAAATAGTCAACTATTATAAAATAAATTTTATATTATATATATTCTTCAAATATTAATTTTTATAAACAAAGATAAATAATCATCTATTTTTAAAGTATAATTTTATTCAAAATAATATTGAATATCTTCATGACAAAAATATTCATAATTTATTTTGATATTATCATAAAAATCCAACTATTATGCATCTAACTTTAATTAAATTTTATTCATAAACCGATAATTTTTAATTATTAGCCTCATTAATTATTTTAAAATAAATATCATTGATATTATTTGTTAACAATCAATAATATCTATTTTTATTATTTAGTCAATTTGCATTTCTTAGTTAATTTTTATCCTAAAATATTTTCTTTACTTTTAATTTATATTAGGTAATCTTAGAAGAGTAGAATATTCAGAAATATTTTTCAGTTGAACAATCTTTACAATCGATTAAGGTATACAAATATTTTTTATTTAAGAGTGTTGACAAAGAATTGATTGTACAACGATTTCAGAATATGAAGGCTAGGAAGGAGAAGTTATAAATGGTATGTAATATGAAAAGATTATATTATTATGAGATTTTATTTCTTTATTTTGTTATATGAGATACTTTATTTTTAACTTTATATAAAAATGAATTATTTTTTATCTTATTGTGCCCCCACTAAAATAAGTTTTTGGAACCAACATAATAGAAAATCAAGACCCCATTTCTTCGTCTGCGCTCCTCTACTTGCAAACTACAACCCCTTGTTTTAACTTAGTGCTGCTATACCCTAATCGTGCTCACCTCAAAAATCCATCCAGGAGTCCTATGCCAATGCTGGGATCATCGTAGAGCAGACATTGCACTAAAAAACTATATGTTTTGATTAAGATTTCTTCACTACATAGAGCAGGCATTGCTGCTATTTGATCCATCATGGCATATTCTGTTTGGTTTTTTAAAATGCAGTTGCCAAGCATCATCTCCTGTTGTTATTTGAAATGGTTTGAAGGCAAGTGGTGTGTTCTTTTTACTTTACATCTTCTTGCACTCTAAAATGGGTTCAATCGGTAACATTCCTAGCATTTTTCACTCTGAACAGCACCATTTTTGTTTGGAATAAGTTGACATAGTGCCTAAAAAAATGCAACTGAAATCACCATTTTCTTTGTGGTATGTTTTCTCTTGAGGTTTTCACCTGCTTCTAATTAATATAGTGTACTTTACATGCATTGTTATGGAGCACAAAGATACCAAATAAGTTATATAAACTATTCGTTTGTGGCCTTTAGCTGCTGATTAAGATCTACTAATTTGAAGTTAAATGGAATCAGTGGAAATTAATAGGAACATAGATGGAGGAATTGGTCAAGCACTTGGTGAGTGTCTAAACCGACTAGGCAAGCTCGGTGCTTGGAGGAGAAGAGGAAGTAAGAAGAACGATATGTTGCAGGGAAGCTCTCCTTATTCATTGAAACAAGAAATAATTGCACCTTCAAAGCTCGGTGCTCGTGGCAGAGGAGCACAAGAAGAAAGAGGCTTGGTGTAGTGTTAATGGAGAAGACCAGCAATTTTTTGCCCTATTGTGGCTGTCGTCATGGATTGCACTTGATGTTCTTGGAGAATGCTTCATAGAATTTATTGTAGTTTTCTTTATTCTCCACAATCTTTATTCTCCACAAATTCACTAAGCTATTTGGTTGCCTAAAAAAAAGTGCTTAGTATAAAAAGAATATAATATAAAATAAATATAATATATTTTTATTAATTAAATCATTTGGTTAAAATTTTATAAATACATAAGTTTATTTTTTTTCTTGTTTCTTAGAATGAATGTAATGTAAAATAATTTTTGAGACTAAAGGTAATTGTGATGGAGTTTGGCGGTAGGGGTTATCGTTGATGATAATGGGTGATCGAATGGTGGTGGCTGGCAGCGATTGCTTGTGGTCGTTTGTGGTTGTGGCAGGCAGAGGTGGCAATGATTGGAGGTCGGTTGTGGCAGGAGGTGCGGCGGTGATGGCAGTACAGACGACAAGCGAGGTGGTCATTCTCATTTTACATTGAGCATGTATTTAAAATTTACCCATTTGGAAGAATTATAATACACCATAAATCACATTTCTAATGCATTTCAAATATACTGGAAATACATTAGAATTTTACTTTATATAATACAAAATACTCATATTTTACAAATGTTAAGATGAATAAGTAATTATTATCATCCTAGAAATTTATTGATAGTGAAACATTTAGAATTTTTTATTTCAAGTGACAATCATCAAAACCAATTAGATAGTTAAAATGATAAAAAGAATGAAAGAATAGAAAGATTAATAGAAAATCACTTGTTATAAGAAAATGATATATAATTTTTAAGTATTTTCAATAATATTATATTTAAACTATTGTATTCTAATATATTTAAATATATCTTATTTTTATAATTATATATAAATCGGCTCAAAAGCTAATAAATAGAGTCAAAGTATATCAAATTTGACTTATTAGTAGATAGAGTCTATCTTATAAGTTATTTATTGAGCCAACTCATTGGTCCCCCTTACTCATAATCTTATCTTTGATGAATCATTTCTTTATTATTATTATTATTATTATTATTATTATTATTATTATTTCGTTGTATAGAGTGGAATAACTTGTTTTGTCATTTAGCTAATTTTAACTAAGGCATGTTGTTTTTGGATGAAGATCCGAAATCTTATACCCGCTGACCGAAACCCAAACCCATAGGCTTTTCTTTATAATATTTTGATACTTTCTTTATTATCAGTTTTAAGCTCAGAAGAAAATTATTTAAAAGTATTTTTTAAATTATAATTTATGCCCTTTTTAAAATTAATTTTTGGCTCTACCCTTGATGGCAAACCATATATTTTGATGCTTTCTTTATAATATCTAGAATTTTTTTTAGCAACACAAGAGATATAAGTTGTTTATTTTTAATTCTATTTAATGTTTGGATATAGATGAATTAGACATATTTTTTCACCTCAAAAATGTGATTAATTACACATAACAAAGCATAAACTCTACATAGACATCCTTGATATGAATAAGTTATTATTACACGAGTTTTATAACTCGTTATGATCTTTAACTCCAAAAATCTTCGGAGTACATGATTGATGGTATCATTGAAGCGTGCACTAACTGCAATAGCTTTGTCATCTTCACTTTCAGGGATGAAAAATCTATTAATACCATCTTATCCAAAAATATTGTATAAGGAGATGACTGTATGGTGTTTTGGATAATGCCACAAGCAGGAGTAAATTGAAAGAAGAGAGGAGAGTAAAAGGGGAAATAGATGAGTTTTTGGGTGCTTGCAAGAAAGAGATTTCTGCTTCCTCCAAAAGCAGGTATTGTCATTTTCATGGTAGGTGGTTGTGTTCTTTCTAAATTATTGTCGTAAAATAAAGTGATATTTCTATCCTTACCTTCAATTTTTAATGAAGAGAAATTATTAAGGAATCCTATAGTGAAATATTTGATCATTATGCCATCGTGGGTGTTAGTGGATATCATTGGTAACATGAGCTTATTTGCCTTGAATTTGTATATTTAGTGCATTTATTCTCTCATTTTTCTCAATGTTTTATCATTATCCAAATAATTCAGACTTTGTTTGGCATGTTAGTTGGTATGAATCATGTATGAGCTTACAAAGCCTATATTTTTCTTTTGTTATTAATATTTTGCTTTTCCTGATTTACTCTGAATATAGTACATATACTTCCATCTTATTATTTTTCCTTTATAATTTTCAGATGTCCTATCAATAGGAAATACAAGTTCTTATATTCGTCTTCTTGGAAATTCATTTAATGCCAGGAGTGGGTATTTGAAGAAAGGTAATTGATTCAGGAGAATGAGTTTTATTCATTTAGAGTTTGAATGTAACTAATAACATTGCTACCCATTCTTACATTTCCTATTATGTAAATTGCTGCATGCTTTAAGCATTACAGACCTAAAGAGTATTTTATATTTACTATTTGCTTGAGTTAAACAGAATGATTATAAAAAAGTTTTTTAAATTAAAATATGTAGTGATGATAGAATATAACCATCAAGTAAGTGAACTTGTATAAAATTATTGATGTATTTTATACTTTTATCTTAGTTTTATTTTATTTGCTTTTGATTATTTGAATTAGTTCTTGCTTAAATCCTAGATGTGTGGAGTTTTTATGTCATGAAAGATCTAGTGTAATAAAGTTTGACTAGCTTTCCACAAAAATTGTCACTTTTGATTCAAAATGAGCTTCGTAAAGTAGCTATTTTGGCTTGAAAACTTTTGTTATATTTACCATATGATATAAGCTTAAACATTTCATGACTTTCTTTTAGAAATAAAGGATTTAATCTTAATTTGAAGAAAATATTGTGTGCTTTCATACAGAATAATGTGATCTATTTTTCGGTGAGTGGGTATGTGATCCTTATGGACCTGTTTACACGAACAACATTGCAATTTTATTGAAGCTCCCCAAAGTTGCATGAGGAACGGTCGTCCGGATATCGATTTCTTGTACTGGAGATGGAGACCTTATGGTTGCAAGTTACCGCCATTCGATCCATTTAAATTTATCAATGCCATGAAAAATAAATCATGGGCCTTCATAGGTGATTCGATTTTCAGAAACCACATTCAATCAATGCTTTGCCTACTCTCCAAGGTGAGTTTATAGATAAATACATAAGCTACCTTTGATTTAATACTACAAACTTGTAATTCTGTTCATTTCATTCTAGCCTATCCTCAAAATTCTTCTTTTCAGAGTTCTTATTGTTTGTCCATTGAGTAGTAATCCATATGTTATTCTTCTTTTGATATTCATTTCGCTTTAATCTACTAAGAAGCTTTAGTTCAATCGATAAGCTCATTGATTTTTCAGGGGATATGTCACATCTTCGAGTTTGCTTGTGGCCTTTTTTATAACTAAATTAAGGTAAAGGTTATAGGTTTGATTTGAATTTGTTAGCAACCGTTTTTAAAATAAAATCGAAACTTGAAAGGTATGTAGCATTTCAAAATATGACTACTACTCATAACCACTTTACCTTGTGAGCACATGATATCTTTTTTGTCATCTTCTGTTATAATTAATATCTTAGCTCACTCACTTTCATTAGTTAGTGCAATCATTGTCATCACCTCAACATCATTTGTGATAAATTTATAGTCTCTAGGTGATATTTCATAGACATGATAATATAACTCAAACTCAGAATCTCTTAGTCTGATAAATCAATTGTCTATTATCTTTGAGCCATTAAAACATCTCTCTACCTTTCACAAAAGTTGTATGGACAATAAAGAAACTCTATTAGTATAACATAAAGTGAATATATAAAATAATGTGAACACACAAACTCAATTGAAATGAGAATCCAAACAAATTGGAATTACTTTTGATATATAAATATTTATATGAACTATATTTTTTTAGGAAGATTTACATGCATATCACATAATTTTTATACATTTATATATCTAACATCTAAAGTTAGATATTTACTTATCTAACACTTTCCTATGCTTAAAAATGTGCATTTCATTTTTAAAAAAGTGAGTGATTATGGTGTATTTGATGTGATATTGAAGATTAGGATGTTATATATATAAAATTAAAATGAAGGTGTTAGATATGTAAATACATAGGAATTGTGTGGTATGTATGTAAATCCCCTTTTTTTATCATATATGCAATCCTTTCTTTATCATGAATGACTAAAAGTGATTATTTAATGAAAACTAAACTTAACTACTCAATTAAGTGCCATCATATAAAAGCCCATTAAATAAAATATTTATATAGCCGATCTCTATTAAATAGCAAAATATTATCGCTGGCCAAGTTGTCCCAACTTTCTTCATACTAAGCACTATTATTTAATGCAACCAAATCTTATTAAAAAATGTTGATTATCAATGCTCAAATATATAATATACTTCATGGAATTAAAAAATGAGAAATATTAACTTAGGGGTTATTTAGGATGAATTTTATTTTGTGTTTTTTATTTTTATTTTTATGCTATTTTTGAAAATATGTTTGTTTAATATACTTTTTAAAATATATTTTTTTCAAAAATAAATAATATTATTTTTAAAAATACTCAAAATAATTTTTTGTTATTTTAGTATTTTTAAAATCAATCATTACCAATAAGTATATTTTGTTTTGAAACAAAATTTAAATAAAATAAAATAAGAAATAAGAAATAAGAAATAATAAACATAAAAATAAAAGTGAATGCAAACAACCCCTTAATTTTTCAACATTTTGTTATGTATATATATGAGAAGTATTGACTGATTTCAATATTTGATAATTGATACCGTCAAATGTATTTTTTTTTTTAAGTAGAATGGAGTATATCACTATTGTCAAATTTCTTAGATGCCAACATGGTTGAGTACTTTAAAACTAATTATTAACTTTTTTTTTTCTTTGTTGGAACTGCAAATGAACTGAGCATTCGACAAGCTACTCGTGGCTCGACTCGATTAGAGCTTGTTCATGTTCGTTTGATTAACAATCAAATGAGCTTGAATATTTTTTGAAATACTGATTGCTAAAAACAAAGCTCAACAACTTGTCGGTTCATTTACGTTCATGAATATTAAAGCTCGTGAACAAGCTAAGTCATTACTGAAAGGTTGTTTGTGAATAGTATTGTTCAAATTATTACTTTTTTAGGCTTAATAAGCTTTAATTGATACAACTCATGCATATTTCTCAACAAGGTGCTCGTGAACAAGCTCGATTAAGGATTGATTAAAGTCTGTTTATTTTATTAAATGAGCTGCTCGTTAGCAAGCTCGATAATCCAATTTAAACAGAGCTCGTGAACAAACTCGAATCGAGCTCGAGCTTAATAATGGTAAACAAGCTCAAGCTTGAACACTATTCTTAAAAGCTTGAATCGAAGCTCGAACTCGATAATATTAAACAAGCTCAAACTTGAATGCATATATACTCAGCTCCCGCTTTGCAGCCTAATTATCATCAAAAGAAAATCAACCAAAGGGCATTTAAGTGGTATGTTCTTACAATATATAAAGAGGCTGTTACGGTTCACACAGGCCGAGCTAACGTTGAAGTTAACCTGTTTATTCAGGTGATAAATATAATTAGGGGTTATACACGTAAATAAGGGAGTTTGTTTATAAGATATGTAAATAAAAAAGTTTTCAACTGCTATGTAAGTTAAAACCATTATATTTTTTTCATACAATATAAAAGCAATTTCTTACATTATTTTTTAAAACTTATTTAAATAAAATTGAATAAATATATAAAAATAGTAATATTATTTATTATTAAATTTGTAATTGTTGCGTCCTAGAAAACCAATTGCCGTAGAATAAAAATTTGCGCCTTAGCTTTGTTGCGGAATCCAGCACACACACAGATGTTTGAGGAATTAATAAGAAAACTCAATTTTATAAAAAAATCGAAAAGAGGAAAAATCACTAGCCAAGAAAATCTTCTACAATGTATCTGTTTCAGAGTACAAAAGTTTTCCGATAACAGGATTACAGAATTGTATATGAAAAGGGTTGACAATGAGAATCTCAGAATCAGACAACAACAACTATATAGTCAGCGTGTTGTCGTTGGTGGTAGATGATGGTAACAGTGGTGAGTCAACGACCGATGAAGAAGGTCGCCGTGATGACCGAAGATGACCGGCGATGGTAGCGGCGGCCGAGTGATGGCACGGTGACCAGCGTCGGTGGTCGATGATGATGACCGGCGACGATGATGTGGCGCGATGGGTCGGCGGTGACAACCGGGAGAGATTGAGCGATGATGAAGCGGGCGCTGATGGCGGCGCGACGGTGGTGGTGGCAACAACGGGTGGTCGGTGACCGCCGAGTAGGCAATTTATGCTTGAGGGTAGCTTTAGAGCTCTCTCTTTTTGCTTGGCTCCTCATGTGAAGAATGAGCTATTTATAGATTAGGAGTGGCTTTACGTAGATACAAATCGAACCACTCCACTCCATCGGACGACTCAAAATGATTTCTTTGATCATTTGATGTATTTTAAGTATTTGAATACAAATGAAGTCAGAATTATGAGATCTTGGGCATGTTAGATCGGGCTCGTCAAGACGCTCGATTTGACTATAAACACTTCATGTTTAAGAGCTATTTATAAATTTAACTGATATCCCAAAGTTTTCAATGATATTTTAAGTACTTGATCTCGGCTAGTTTCAACTTAGGATCAATTTGCTTTTGACATCAAGATTCATGTTTTGACTAATTATATTTTAAGTGTCATATCAATTGCCCCCTATTTTTGGATGACATTATCTCAATCATATAAAAATATATACGCCAAATACTTGAAAATAGCAAATTCTTCAATGAAATTTGTGGGTCCACTAACCATATATTTTGACAGAACAGATCTTCATGGGAGCACAAGATTATGATCACCGAGTGGGTCGCAATGTACGGCACGCAAGGTTTGGGTCATGGATCCATTCGAACATTTACGGGTGCTTATAGGGCGCGCTGGTAGGGTTTGGTGGGCCGCTACGGTGTCGCAGTGCCTGGGTGAGCGGGAGCTGCAAGCGGCTACCGACGGGCCGCATGAAGGCGAGGCGAGTGCTGGCTCGTGAAGGCGGCGCAGAAGGCTGGCGGGAAGGCGCCAGTTGAAGGCATGTGAGGTGGGGCGCCCGCAGCGTAAACTACGCCAATGAGGGTTTTTTGTCTATTTTTGTCCATTTTTCGTGATTTTTTGCAGTTTTAAGCCATTTTTCTTAGATTTTTTAACTTTTTGCCCCTATTGGGGTCTATAAAAACCCCCTAGGGCCAAGGGAGAAGGCACACTCCTCATATGCTCGAGTGTTCCTCTTCTCCTTAAGAGAAGGTCGTCGAGAGATTAAGTGGGGCAGGTTGCGGTTTTCCCTCGAAAGAGGTGTCAATCGCTCGTCCCGACGGGTTGAGGTGATCAAGGCGGTACATGGGCTATGGTTTTCCCTCGAAAGAGGCATCAACGCCCTCGTCGGACCAGGGTTGAGGCTATCAAGTATATTCCTTTCTTCTTGTAGGAAATTTATTTTCTTGAAACTTCAATAGATGGTTCAATAGTTGACAACTGCCAAGATGGCGGGGAAGCGTTAATTAGGAACCGTCATTCGAACGACTCAGAAAGTTTGACAGGCAATTTCAGAACATCCTTAGAGAGGAATAACTTCTTCTTGTTTTTTTTTATCTCATATGTATGCGTATCCTTTTGTCAGATCATAGAAAAAAAATTTTATCCCAAGCTATCCGTGAGTGACAGAGTCAGAAAAGGATATGCCCAAGTATTGGGGTAAGTGAGTTGCTTCACAAAATTCTTAGATTTTTGTCATTTCTCTCTCTCTCTCTCTTTATTTATTTATTATGTATTTTCAGGGTGATGGTCGGAAGAAAATCCATAGCGTGACAGTTATAGAAGATATACCATCCATTGTCACATCAGATAGTTTAATGGTGTTCCGCAGAAAATTTTACTTCTAATGAGTTGGTGGCTATTGTTGCCAAAAAGTATGATCGAGCCGTTCACCTCCGCCAGGATACTTTACTATTTATGAGATGATTCTTCGTGGGGGACTGTGATTCCCTTTGGCTCCCGAGTTGATTCAGATCATTAAAATATGTGGTGTAGCTTTGTCACAATTTTCATTTCGAGCTTTAGTGATCATCATTGGTTTGACTATCTTCTTTAGAGAGTGTGGTGTTACTTTGAACATCAAATACTTGTGTCAAATGTGTAGATTCACATCTATAAATAATTGGATAGGATTTTCAGCACGAGATCCATCTAGAAATTGGTCTAATGGATTCTTTTTTGTGAAAAATGAGTGGGGCCTCCCTGAGAGATGGAAAAGATTGAATGACCTTCCAGATCCATTGCTGATTGAGGAGAATGAAATCTTAGCAACTCTTAATATTCCTGATGCAGGAAGCTTACAACATGAGTTACGTCATATTGACAAATATATCATTGAAGATAGAATGTTCAAGGTTGGCCTTTCCATCCAGGCAGGGAGATCTCATGCTCTTCCACTGAAGAGGTCAAGTAAAGGTGATGAAAGGTCTCCTCATGTTCATAGGGTTCTTTCAAGAAGCTCGTTACGAAATCACGGTGGTAGCAATATTTCAAGAAGCTCGTGGCAATGCCATGCCGAAGTGACTACGTCAAATATCTGCAGAGAAGATGTTCGCCCCCAGTTGGCCTCTAAGAGTTTAGTTATTTCAACTCATAATGGGGGAGTTCGTTTCTCGAAGCCGCACATTCCTGAAGAGGTGTTAAAGCACGTATGCACTGGACGTCAATGAGTAGATGTGTCTTCTCTTCCTCCTTCTTTTCTTCTTTTCCTTTTTTCTTTATGTAACATTTGTGATGATTTTTTTTGTAGGTAGCTCAAACATTAAGGCTGATGGCTCATTTGGGTGTCACTCTAGACGAGTGGAATACGGAATTTGTGAAAGTAAAATATCTGCAAGACGAATATGAGCGAAAGATGAGTGTTAAGGCCAAAGAAGTGGCGACTCTGGAGGATCAGCTAAGTGGGTGTAGAACTGAGCTAGCGAACATGTCGACTTCTCTTTTTCTCCAGCGTCAGGAGGTGGAGCGCACTTTCGTGATGAGTGTTGACCTACAAATATATACCACTTGAAGTTTATTAAATGGATTAGAGGTTAAAATGCCCTAACCATGATCAGAATCGATCTAAAATGCTTTAATTTGACAATTTGGCTTTGTAATGCATCAAAAATATTAAAAATAATTAAATAAAAAAATATCAAATCAATTAACAATCGATCAAATGATTAAAATCAACTTTTAATGACATATCGAAACCGGGAAGCCCTAATGACATCCGAACGACCTCTTTTTGCAAAATTAATTATGCCATCGTCGCTGAAATGTCGAAACCTATCAAACGACGCCTTCCGCGGTTAATTCGGCAAAGTATGCGCGAACGTTGATCAATTTGAGCATGACGTCGCATAATTTAAACCTAATTTCACTTCGACCATCGCCGACGTTGCTTAAATGACCTTCGATCTCACACCATTGCGTTCGGCACAACAGAAACACCTTAACACCCATATTATTAGGATTTATTGCATAAAATAAATTCCTTATAATCGATGCAAAATGATATTAGTGAGTAACTAAAGTAATTAACGGCTGCATAATCCCTCACTTTCCCTAATCCTTATCCTAAATCAGCCGCCCATCTACCCACCAAAAAAATAAAAAGCCGCTAATCCCTATTGGCTTTCGAAACGACAACCAATCAAAGCGTCACCAGGCGGCTTTGGCTTCATCCTTCAGACTCTCCTTGTTCTCGGTCTCTCACGGTATTCCTCCTCTCTGCTGCCCTCGACATTCCCTCTCTCGTGACTCTCCCCTCTCTCATTTTTCGCTTCGGTGAAGCTTTCAGTGACTCTTGTCCAGAGAAGCCAAAACGAAAGTCCTCTCCTGTCTCCCTCTTCACCCTGGCGAACTCCCTATAGCAGCTCCCTCTCCCTCTTGCTACACTTGGCCGAACTCCCCTGCAGCAGTTCCTTTCTCCTCTCTCAGTTTGAAGCACTGAACCTTAGTCGAGCAAATAGAGGGCTGATCCTTCCTAATCACCTTCCAACCGAAACCCCCAGGTTGTTTCATTTCAATCCTAAGTTATATTTTGCTATGTGGGTCTTTCTTGGAGGAAATGATATCGGTTTATCCTCATATGTGCTATGGTTGGCTAACTCTAAGTTCCCTATCGTTATTGTTATTCCATTCCCTTTTGTTTGGATAAGCTAAGTTCGGTGAAGTGATGTTATTTCATATGCTATGGTTGATTTATCCTCATATATATGTTATGATTGTGATGTTCTTTCATGAAATTACAATAGATGGGGGAAGTGTTTTTGACAAAAGTAAAATACCGAATGCCAATCCAATTTATGTTGAGATTAATTCCATTTATTTTCAATACATGGATTGTGAGGCACCTAACTGAAGCTAATTATGTGCTTTATCTAGTAAAATTTCATCTCTTAACTACATGTATCCTATTTCTAAGTCGGTAGGACTTTCGCCATGTTTGCCTGGGGTTGCTGGATTCATGTTATAAACATTCACTTTGCTATTTGCATCTTCTAAGGTTGAACCGAGGAGCTCATTTTCTTTACATCTTTTCCTCCTAGCCGGCTGAAAACTCTCTTTGTTCCTTTTTCGGTTTCTCTGAAAACTAGGGTTGTGTCATTCTATTCTTAAGTAGCTTCCAACCTTTGAATTGATCTTAAAGTAAAGGAGGGGTGGGGTTTTATGCAAGTTCAGAACTTCTATTCTTGCTATCTGGACGGGTTGATACTAAAAAATTTTATATATATTGAAAACTAAATTAGAAGCTTGGAAATGGATTTTGCGATGCTGATTGGTTCAATCCTAAACTATTAGCAAGCTTTCCTCTCTTTACATTTCAGTTTCTGCTATTTGGATGAAATAATGTTTGTTGGGACTATTTTTACTTGTTGAAAATTAGACTAGAAGTATGGAGAGGTGTTTAGAGAGGTTGTGTGACTCAAGTCTAAAGCTATATGCAGATTTTCTTCTCTTCTAAGTGTGGGATAAGATTAATTTTCAGATTTATTTTGAGAAGATTAATTTTCAGATTTGTTTTGAGAAGATTAATTTTCAAGCTTTAACATTTTTAGCAAGTGTTTATTTCATGGACTCACTTTTGTTTCAATGCAATGCTTATCAAATGTTATGTCTTGTTTAAGTATATATGCAAACATGTTTACATGCAAGTGCAAGCTTGAAATTTTCTATAAGTACCTATACATGTTTCTCCAACATGGCAGGGAAATTTGTTATATTGTGCTAACCCATACACGCCTTTCTTGGCATGGTGGGCAAATAAAATTTCGGCTGCGGTGTGTCACGACACCTACCATACACGCTTTTCTTGGCATGGTGGGAAGGCCTAGTCTCCCAAAGCAACCCCATATGGGGTTGATGTCGGGAGACTGCTGGAAATTTTGATAAAAAAAAGGGGAGGAAAGGAAATTATTTGTTGGGAGCTCTTCATTCTATTACATATTGTTGTACTAATATGAAGATGAGGATTTAGGCAAAGTTTATTTTCAGATTTCTTTTCTTGATTTGGAAAATTCAAGTATAAGTATTATCTCATATTTCAATTTGTAGATTGGGTTTTGCCAATACTTTACTAAATCTGAACCCTCTCTTTCCTGTTGGGTTTATGTAATGTCATGCTTAATGTGGCCATCATATAGAAATGAAAGGCAGGCTAAAGGTAAACCAAAATGAATGAAGTTTCAATATTCTTTTCATATGAGCATGATTTTGGTAAAACATTTTATTTTCTTTGTGAGATTAGAAATCTCTTCCTTAGATTTCATAACATATTATGGAAGGTTGAATGCTATCTTGTTCATTAAAATAAAAAAATAAAAACAATTTCATCCCTCATATTGAAATAAAAAAGGGAGAAGGGAGAAAAGACATATGCAATAAAAAGTCATATTACGATGATTTTTTTTATTAATGATGTTTCAATGCAATGCTTAGCAAATATTATGTCTTGTTTAAGTATATATGCAAGCATGTTTATATGCAAATGCAAGCTTGAAATCTATTACTATAAGTACTTACTCATGTTTCTCCAACATGGTAGGGAAATGCTATGCTGTGTGCTAACCCATACACGCCTTTCTTGGCATGGTGTGCAAATAAAATTTCGGTCATGGTGTATTATGACACCTACCATACACGCCTTTTTTTGCATGGTGGGAAGGCCTAGTCTCCCGAAGCAGCCCCTATATGTGGGGGTGACGCTGGGAGGCTGCTCGAAATTTTGATAAAAAAAAAAGAGAAAGAAAAGGTATGAATGCAAGTGATATTTGAATTCCATGCCATATTATGTGTTGATTTAGCACTCCTATCACATGGCCCATTTTGATGTATTGATTAATGCTTACCTCAATCTCTACTTAGCTTGACATGCTATGAGGCATATATTGATTTAAATTTCTATCTTCTTTTTTGTCTAAATGATAATTATTACATCATGCCTCTTTTTCCTATATGTAAATTTGGTATGGACATCTATTTTTACCTTATTTGTTCAATTTTGTAATGATACATACACATTATGAGGTATAGTTGAACATACATATTATGAGGCATAGTTGAACTTAGAAAGTATATATGAAACGATGTTGGATTAGACTTGCAAATATAATATGATATCTACTTTTAAGACATCAAGCTAGAATGAATTTACAAAACTAAGAAAAGACTTACAAGTCAAGATGACACAAATTGATTCATTCTCTTGCAAGTTGGATGACTTAGACTTGCAATATATCTTGTGGGGAGGGAAAGAAAGATAGGAAAGAAGATAGGAAATGTAGGGGAATTTATGAGAGGTAAATCCACTCTTATTTATAAACTCCCTCTACTTCCTCCTTTTATCACTTGTCTTATGACATTGACACATATTTGTGCTTTGTCATGAGCTTGCATGCAAGAAATCATCCAAATTTATGCCATATGTCATACCACATGCACATGCATGTAAGAAAATTTTCAATTCCCCTTGTCATTTATCTTTAATGTCATATGACAAAAATATGAGTTTAAGGAAATATTAATTCCATTTTTTCACTTTCTTTCAATGTTTTACCACATGCACATGCATGTGAGAAATCTCTCTTTCTTTATCATCTCCCCTTTTATGTGAGATGACAAAAGATGTGGGTTTAAGGGAAAATTAATTTATTGCTTGACATTTCATCCAAATTTATGTCATATGTCATACCACATGCACATGCGTGTGAGAAAATTTTCAATCCCCCTTTGTCATTTTTTTAATGTTATATGACAAAAATATGGATTTAAGGGAAAATAGACTCTCTTTTTTTCCATATCTCCTTAATGGGATATGATGAATATTTGTTCCCCCCCTTTTATCATGAGCTTGCATGCAAGGGAGATTGATTTTTAATTAAGCCACTTGTCTCCTAATGACATGTAACATGCACTCCTATATTTTCCATTTGTCTCTTAATGGCATGTGACACTTATATCCTTTTTATTTCTTCTTTAATGTCATATGACAAACATAGATCTAAAAAAAAGGAAGGGATATTAACTCGCTTTGCAATGATACTTATACCCTTTTTATTCCTTTACAATAAGAGAGGGCCTATTTAGGATTGATGCATTCTAGAATTAATAGACCTTCTCTTTATAATTGTTAGGTTTCATATTTGATCCAATGGGCTTGATCAAATGAGTTCCTATAATGCTCAATTTCAACCCATATTGCTTGCTGATTTGGTGCATAAAAAAGAGGTATTTGGCCTAAATAGTGTTCATATCCCCTCAAATAAATGTCAATATGTATCTTGCATCAATGACATTATATTTGATTAAATGGGTTTCTAAAGTGTTCAATTTCAGCCCTATTGCTTGCTGATTTGGTGCATAAAAAAGGGGTATTTTGCTTAGATGAGGTTCATAATATACTCTTAAATAAAACTATATTTGGCCAATCTTTATTTTACATCAATGACATTACACTTGATCAAATGGGCCCTTAAAGTGTTCAATTTCAGCCCCTATTGCTTGTTGATTTGTCACATAAGTGAGGGTGTTCGAGCCTAAATAATATTCATATCATACCCCTAGATGAATATCAATCTCTATCTGTATCAATGATATTATACTTGATCAAATTGATCCCCAAAATGTTAAACTTCAGCCCTTGTGTTTGCTGAATAGTTACTTAAAAGATGGTATTGTTCGCTAATTAATTACTGAATGAAAAGTATTTAGCCTATTCCCGGTTTGGTCTTAGGACCGGGTCCGGGTTAACAAAACCTAAAAATTTAATGATGCTATTGTAAATTTTAGAAACTAATTCTATCATAGAATGACAAAAGATAAATTTATCGGCATCATTGTTAATGTATCTTTTCAAGTTCAAGATCTCAAGAAGAAAATCTCAAACCCGATCCTCTATGTACAATCTAGAGTTGACAAGGTTTGGAGAATGATAGATCTTGAAATAATTAATCTAGATTTGATCATCTGCAAGAAGATAGTCAGAGTTGACAGGGTCTACATTTCCCGGTTTGGTCTTCGGACTTGGTCGTTAACAAAACCTAAAAATTTCATATCAAAGCTCATGCTTGCATTACATCATGTCAAATTCAACTATTTCAACTTAGACATTCATATGTCCATACAATATTTTACAAAGAACAGATACATGTATGTATGTTGAAGTATTCAGTAGATCAAATATCTAGAAAGACATGTAATCCAAATGCAAGATAAATATAAAAGAACAGATGCTATGCTTCTTGGTTTGGTCTTCGGACCGGGTCCGGGTTAACAAAACTACAAAAAATCAAAATTTGACATATAAACTTTAACTTAGACATCTTAATGTCCATGCAATTTTCAAAGAATAGATATTCATATGCATGTTGAAGTGATTACTAAGTCAAATATAAAGGAATATATGCTATGCTTCCCGGTTTGGTCTTCGGACCGGGTCCGGGTTAACAAAACCTAAAAATGTCATATTAAGAACTAAACTTGCAAATTGACATCTACATTTCAACTTGACATTCACATGTCCATACAAATTTTAAAAGAACAGATACTCTTATGTGTGTTGAAATGTTCAAACATTTAGAAATATATGTTAGATACAAGCAAAAGAAAGAGATACACATCCGGTTTCTTCTTCTGGACGGGTTAGTTAACAAAAACCTAAAAATTAATAAAAATTTCAAATTAATAATATCTAAGAAGCTAATTCTGTCATATAATTATAAGATATGAAAAAATTGACATAGCTTCTGAAATTCAAACTCTCGAAAAAGAAAAGTCTCAAACCCGATCCTCTATGTTCAAGCTAGAGTGGACAAGGTTTGAAGGATTATACTTCTCGAGATAATGAATTTAGACCCGATCCTCTGTAGAAAACTAGACAAAGTAGACAAGGTCAATTAATTGATATCAGTCCATGATCGAGAAAGGCAATTATTATTAAAAATTTCAATGATAAATGATCATATATTCAAATCTAAATCAATCATAAAATGATCAAAATTCAAAGAAAATAACAAAATATAAATGAAAATGAAATTAATTATTTAAATTAAAACTAAAAAAAAATCAATCCACCCCTCTGCAACTGTTTGTCTTGGGATAACAAATTAAGAAAACTTTTGCTCACAAAGAGCCAATGTCAAACCAAATGCATAACTAATTTCACACTCAAATATTCCTACAGCCCGTAAGGATGTGGCCCGTGTCCTCTGTCCACATGGTTTTGCCGTGAAATGACACCACATAAATGACGATTACGACCAGAGAGCTCTGACCGGGTGGTTCGCCGCGATATGACACTACTAAATTACAGTCACGGCAGTAGCCTGTATGTTCTCCAACGGCTTTGTTCTTTGAGCTATGAAATGTAGAATATATTTGGTTGGGCAAAAGCCCTATGTTAACTAAGGTTGACTTATATTTGTTCCCTTAGACAAACTCCACCCCAAGTCTACAAAGACACCTTGGATGACGTAACTCATGTGTTGCTAACAAGGATCCTTCGATCAGGTTGGGTCGACTACCTCTCGACTAGCGGACCGAGATGAGATGACGGAACCATGGGATCTAGATCGGGTGCGTCATCGTTCCCCCCACAAAAAGTTTTAAATTAAAATGATAAATTTCATAAATTTTAAACTCCACTCACTGCAATTATATACTCGTTATTTAATGATTCATTGACTAGCCTTAATCGAAAGTGCTCTCTCAGTATTGGGAGGGGTAATTAACTATAGGGGCTTGCACCTATAGGAAACCTAGAACCAATTATAAAAAGTTCTCACCAAATGAGGACGAAATCTATGGGTAGTGTCTTATCTACTATTCATCTGCCTTCTGAAATGTTCACCGACACTAAAATAACTCTTTTCTTTTCCAAAAGAGGTCGATGATGAATTTTCATATCCCATAATGAGCTGATTGAGGTGAGGGCAAAGACTTGCCAGAAAGAGAAAAGACTCAAGGCACTTACAGCAGAGAAGAAAGCTCTCGAACTGGAGAAGAAAGTATTACAAGATCATCTTTCTGAGAAGGAGCTTATAATGTCAGAAATGGAAGCAAATGAAATCTCCTTGAAGGTAGTGGAAGACTTTAAGAACTCCCTGGCTTATCACAATACTATTGAAGACCATGTCAGGAAACTCATAATCATATTCTTGATGTTGAAGTGAAGGACTTGGAGCACCGATGTTTAGAGGAAGGCTTCATCCGAGAGTTCCTAAAAGGAATCCGCTTAGTACATCGCAAAATCGGAGCTAGTATCAAGAATCTATCTCCCAGCCAAGTATCTGAAGACCCTTCGCCAGATTCAGGAGATGAAGGAATCGAGAGTGAGTCTAAGGGAGCATCTCCTAGGTGTGAGGAGGACGTTGATATCATGTAGTATCACTTAAGGATGTATTTTTTTTCTTTTATCTATATACTATTATTATTTTGTATCAAAATTTTGATTCTTTCTTATATCATCATGTTAGTGATGTCAATGATAATTTTTTTTGGTTGATATGCTCTTATTTTATTTTTACCTATCCAGGGTGATTGGTTGGAATATTATTTGACAACGCTAATCTGTACGGATGAGGCCATGGAAAGTCCACCAAAAACCTTTTGGCCTATCCTAGGTATTAGTCAAAATATTATTTGACATCTTACATGTATGAAAGAGGCCGTGGGATGTCCACCAAAGACCTTTTGACCTATCCTAGGTATTAGCCAAAGTGTTACTTGACTTCTTACCTGTATGGAAGAGGTCCAATCAAGTCCCCATAAGATTGATCATGCCCCGATTGAGATACAACGTGAGTTTCTCATTTCTTAAGTGGGAGAATTAAATGAAGGAGATTGTTTATATGCAACAAGCATAAAAGAAAAAATTATAAATTCATTACTCTAATAAGGTCGGTGATACAATCATAAGATGATTTTAATACAGATATGAGTTTGAAGAGGAGATGACAAAAGAGACAAATTAAAAGTTGCAATAATTATGCAGTAGAAATTACTGATAATATTTTTGGAGATTCTCAGTGTTCTAGGTTCGAGGTAAAGTTTTTCTCTCTGGATCCTTGAGCTTGAATGTTTATGGCTTGACCATAGCTATAACTACATACGGGCCATCCCAAAGAGGTGGAGTTTATTGCGTTGAGGGCCTTTGCCTGTAACTTCGACACTTCATAGGACCAAGTTACCGACAGATATGGGACAAGGTTTTACTCTTCTATTGAAGTGACGAGCTACCCTTTGGTGATAGGAAGCAATCTAAAGTAGGGCCATGTCATGAGTTTCGGGGAGTAGGTCTAGGTGTTGTCATAGTTTTTCTTCATTACCATCATGATCAAATAATTGATCTCTTAGACTTGGAACTCCAATATCCACTGGTATAATAGCTTCTATATCAAAACACAAGTTATATGGTGTGTCACCAGTCGGGGTTCATGATGTAGTGCGGTAAGCCCAAAGAACATTAGAAAGCTCATCAACCCATTGCCCCCCAGCCTTCTCAAGATGTATTTTTAGTCCTTTGAGTATAGTCCTGTTGGTAGCTTCAGTCTGTCCGTTAGTTTGAGGATGTGCTACAGCCGTATGCAGCAGATGAATGTGAAGATCTTTGCAAAGTGAGGTAAAGACTTTTCCAGTAAATTGAGTTCCATTGTTAGTGATGATCTTTGTAGGAAGACCGAATCGACATACTATGTTTTTACAAACAAATTATTTAGCATTTCTCTTCATGATTTTAGCGAGTGGTTCGACTTCCCCCCATTTAGTGAAGTAGTGACTAAAATGATAAATGATACTCATTGCTCGATGCTATCGAAAAGGTCTCATGATATCAATTCCCCAGAGCAAAAGGTCACAAGCTTTGAAGGGATAAGAGCTATGTGCATGTGAGAGAGGTTAGAGTGCAACACTTGCATATTTTGTGAACTAAGGCATCTTGTTTCATCGTAGCCAATAGAACCATTGCCTTATAATTTTAAGGGCTAGCCCTTCCTCTAGGTGTTCTCCACATATCCCCAAGTGAACCTCTCTTAATGTAATCGGCCTCTCGATGGTGAGAGGCATTTTAGGTGGCCTAGAAAAAGCTCGTTGTATAGTTCAATAATAAAGTTTAAGCTTGTCTGAGACGAGTTGCAGAAGGTTTCTTGAAGGGTCAGAAAAGACAGGATGGGTCCATCCAATAAGGTTCCTTTATCTCATTAATTGCTTGTATTACCCATGACCCTTAGATACTAGGAAAATATATTTCTTCAACATGCCTTCTCTTAAATAGATCTCCAATAGCAGATGTAGCAAGCTTAGTAAGAGCGTCAGCTCAAGTATTCCTCTCTCGTAGTATGTGAATGATTTGATGTGTCTTGAAATGGGCAAAAAGTGACTTTACTAAGTTGAGGTATTGCGCCAACTGGGGATTATGAGTATTAAAGTTTCCCTGAACCTAGGTGGCGACAAGCTGAGAGTCAGTGTGGATCACTAAGTTTTGAGCTTCACAATCAATGGTGAGTCTCAACCCTATGATGAGAGCCTCATATTCAGCCATATTATTAGTTACAAAAAATTTTAGGTGAAGTCCATACTCTAAGGTATACTGGGGAAATAAGTAAGATTCTGCTTGACCGATTTTGAAGCACCATCAACATAGAGGGTCCATTGAGGAGACAAAGGCGTGTAGATAACTCATTTGGGAGGTGCATTCCACTATAAAAGTCTGCAGGTACTTGAGATTTTATATCAGACCGAGGTAGGAAATGAATATCGAACTCTCTTAATTCTACATACCATTTAATTAACCTCTCAGATGCCTCTGGTTTCTATAGAATGACCCTTAATGGTAAATGAGTGTTAACGCCGATAGTGTGATCTTGGAAGTATGAACGCAATTTTCGCACTGAGAAAACTAAAGCCAGAGCCACCTTATCACGGATAATGACTTTCTAGAATTTTTTCTAACATGGTAAATTGGTCGTTGTATCATATTTTCTTCTAGCACTAAAACTGAGCTTATCAAGTGGGAAGAGACTACGAGATATAAATATAACATCTCTCCTTAAATAGACTTAGATAGTAGGGGTGCTAAATACTCCCTTGGTTGCTCAAAAGTAGACTGACATTCATCACTCCACTAAAAATTATTATTTTTAGCTCCCTTTAATATTTTAAAGAAGGGCAAGTATTTATCCCCAGAATGAGCTAGGAAACGGGATAAGACAACAATTCATCCATTCAAACATTGAACTTCTTTGATATTCTTCGGAGGAGTCATATCTTTGAGAGCTTTGATTTTCTCGGGATTGGCCTCTATCCCACGGTGGGTTACCATAAACCCAAGAAATTTTCACGTAACTAAAAGCACACTTGGTGGGTTAAGTCGCATGTTATAATGAAGAATGTTAAAGCATATTTCTAAGTCGAAATATGTTGTGATTCTTCAAGCTTTTACTAACATGTCATCCACATATACCTCCATTATGCGCTAATAGGTCTTTAAAATCTTGTTCTTAAGATAGCAGATTTTTTAACCCAAATGATATAACTTGGTAACAATATAAACCTTTATATATTTGAAATACTGTAGCTTCTTCATCCATTGGGTTCATTTTTTTTTTGTTGTAACCAGAGTAAGCATCCAAAAAATAGAGCATTTGATGTCCAGACGTAGCGTCGACTAATTGATCAATTCGAGGAAGAGGAAAACTATCTTTCGGGCAAGCTTTGTTAAGGTCAGTGTAATCAACACACATTCTCCATGTTCCATTTATTTTCTTAACCATGATAACATTTGCTAGCCATGTAGGGTAATGTACCTCTTGTATGAATCCCGCTTCTAGGAGCTTGTTAACTTCTTGTTCAATAGCTTGGAGGCGATCAGGTGCAAAACTCTGCTTCTTTTGGATGATTGATTTGTATGTTGGATCAATCTTGAGGGAGTGCATGATTACATTGGGGTCAACCCCTAGCATATCCGTCGGATTCCAAGCAAAGATGTCATAATTTTTGCGCAAGAAGTCTATGTATTTCTCCCTTTGTTCTTCTAGGAGATCCCACTTGCACCGTCATCATGGTTGGTATCCGATAATGCCACAAGTCTTCGTGCTTTTGGGGTACTTCTTCATCTCGAAAATTAAAATCTTTGATCCTAAAGGTCACAGAAGGGTGTGGTTGAGCTTGTCTAAGGTAACATGATTGTTATCTGTTGATTTTCACAAACCACCCCAACTCCAACAGGGGTTGGAAATTTCATCTTAAAATGAGATACTGAAGTGACTGCACTGAAAATTGATTGGAGGGGCCTTCCGAATATAGCATTATATGTTGAATCTGACTTGACCACCATGAATTGGATTGAATGAGACACTTGTTGAGAGAATTCTCCAAGGGTAACAAGAAGGGTGATTGTCCCCTCTACTCGCACAGGGTGATTATCAAACCCGTATAATAGTCCTACAGCGGGTTGGGGCTTTTCTCTACCAAGCCCATGCTAAGAAAGGTGAAGTAAAATAAGACATCAACAGAACTCCCATTGTCAATCAAAATTCTCTTAACATTATAGCATGGGTCACCGATCCATGTGCTGATGACAAGTAGATCTTGATGAGGAACATGAACTCCTACTAAGTCCGAGTCATTAAAAGTGATGGAGTGATCAATACGAGATTTCTTTAACTCTGGTTCTTTAGAGGTGGCAATGAGGACTTGATTAGATAGTAGTGGTCCTCCTGCGATTGTTTCAATTTTCTCAATGACTATTTGATATTTTTTTATGGTGATTGTCCGTTGTCTTGGAGTTATGTTTTTCGATTGATTCTTTACAAATCGACATAGATATCCTTGTTGAATGAGCCGATTTCTTCTTTGAGTTTTGCATACATAGTATGTCCACGACTTGATGAAAGTGATAATATTGCTCGATTTCAAATTTGGTTTGGATGTGGCCACTTGATGGTTTCTTCATCTCGAATGGCCATCGGATGTTAACAGATGTGTTGTGTGTATTCCTTTTGGTCGTGGTTCATGTCGTTGATGTGAGGTCGTGGAGGGAGATCACGACTGCTTTTGATGAGACTATCGGTCCGCGTTCCCTGAGGTGCTCTTACATTTTCCTATATATTGTTCAAATTATTTGCGATGGGCATTAATAACCTCATCGACAAAAATTTGTGCTTCCACACGATGAACCAAGTCATATGGATCGTATCTCTCGCATTAGTGATGAGTAAAGGCCCGAGAGCCTCTCCAAGGAAAACTCCTCTTAATAGTTCGTGGTCTACTGGTATTTGGCGAGCTTCTAAGGAGAACCTGGAAGTATTCCTTAAGTGATTCACCCTTATTTTGATGAATGCGAGAGATGGGAGGAATTTTAATGATCCTCCGCCAATGAACTGTTCCACAAAAATCTGAAGTTTGTCAAAGGATGGATCCCCTTGGAAGGGTAGAACCAAGTGAGCTTGCCCGGGAATGGAAAGACGACAGCAAAGGTGTCGTGAGCTAGATATGCATGATGGTCCTGTAATAGTCGATGTGTTCATATGGGTCAGTTGCCCCATCATAAGAGTCGATGCTCGGAAGCTTGAACCCTACAGGAATGGGATGTTGAAGAATAGCCTCAGTTAGAGGTGAAGACTCCTAATAGCCGCGATGAGAGAGAAGATGATTTCCATCTTTATAATGAAGTTCTTCTGCAAAGCATTGTAATGCATGTAATAACATGATGAGTGGAGTCCAGGATGAACATGCCAAGCTACCAATAAATTGGTGGATTAGCGTCGGTTGGTACGCGATGGATGAGTAGAAATAAGTGTCAAAGATCACATCATCTAGAAGTGGAGAACTTGACTGATGGCGAAAGGCCGCATTAGCATTTTGACCTCGCGGCTAACGATCGATCTTGTGGAAGATGTGTAGTGGTGTTGTTCCTCATAAAAGTCGGATCATCTCATTTTGAGACTCTTCCATTCGGCGCACACGATCTTCTAAGGAGATTCCTGTAGCACCTTCACCGACAGGGTCACGCCTATCAGGGGGAAGTGAGGCAGAAGCTTGACATTATTGGTTCAAAGATTGGTTTCGAGAGTGAAGGGAGTTGGAGCGGGAGGCTCCATTATTATGAGTATTGTGCCTATTGATAATGATGCAGGTGTTCACGAAAATTGTGATTGAGGGGGTTGCTTCCCACAGACGGCGTCAAACTGTTATGCTAGAAAACCAGTTGCGGTAGAATATAAATTTACGAATTAGCTTTGTTGCGGAATCCAGCACACACACAGATGTTTGAGGAATTAATAAGAAAACTCCAAAATTTTCACGTGAAAAACTTCGAAAAGAGGGAAAAAATCACGGGGCCTAGCCTAGTAAAATCTTCTACTATGTATTTGAGTACAAAATTTCCGATAACGGGATTACGAATTGTATGAGAAGGTGACAATGAGAATCTAATGATAACAACAATATATAGTCACGCTCGGTTGTAACTTCTAGTAGTAGTGATGATGATGGTCGGGTAATCGACGATGAAGGTCGTGGTGGACCGGCAAGATGGCGAATGATTACAACAAGGGACCGATGATGCGGTGGCCGATGGTGGTGACCGGCGATGATGACCAGCGATATGATACAACGATGATGCGGTACGCGACGGCGACCGAGATGACATACGAGGACGGCGGCGGCTAATGGCGGCACGGAGCGGTTGGCAACCAAAGGGTGGTCAGCCAGTGGTAGATTATTATGCTTAGAGGTTTTCGCTTTAGAGCTCTCCTCTCTTTACTTCTCTATGTAAGAATGGGAGTTATTTATAGATTAGAAGAGTAGATATGCAAAATCAACCACTCCACTCCATCGGACGACGCTCAAAATGATTCCTTTAATCATTTGATGTATTTTAAGTATTTGAATGCTCAAATGACGTTAGGGAGATCTTGCTTGATCCGAAGGACGATTTGACTATAACACTCCATTTAAAAGAGTTTAGGGATTTAACCGATATCCCAAAGTTTCTAATGATATTTTAAGCTTGATCTTGGCCAACTTAATCAACTTGCTTTTGACGTCAAGATTCATGCTTCGACTAGTAATATTTTAAATACCATATCAGTAATAATAAAATAAAATAGGAGAATTTACATATATATATATATATATATATATATATACTTTATTATAATTTAACAAATAAAATATAAATTTATATTTTTAAATGATTATAAATTGTAACCTGTATAGATTAAGTCTATCATCAAGAGAAAAAAAAGTCAACTTCAATTAATGTACGCTGAATCGTTTTCTCAATTTACTAAAAAATTTATTTAAAATTTATGATAAAATAAATAAAATATTAACTATAAATTATTATATGTTAAATATTGTATATATTTTATATAAAGCTAATTTTTAAAGTTCCTTTCAGCATGACCTGTCCTAATATTTTTCCACCTAATAATTAATAATTTTTTCATTTAATGCGCCGACTAAATACCACAATGACAAGTTATAAATACGTCAATTAGATTAGAAGGTCAGCAAATCCTACTATAAGCTTTTATTATGTGCTCACGCTGGTTTGATGTGACACTTAATATTTTTTTTATAGATTTGCATACGAACCACTTCAAATTTTCTTAATTATGTTTTAACACTAAAAAATTTTATTTACATACATATCAAATAAAAATCTCCCTCAGTACAACACAGAAATAACTTTGTCGCCATTTTTGTGAGCTTCAATCTCCCACAGTAGCTCTCTAACCATAAGAACTACTTCGACGACCTAAAAGCTATAATTACACAGAAATAACTTTATGGCCATTGTTGTAAGCCTCTATCTCGATTTTGCATCTCCTTGATCTAGCAATATCTCTGTAATTCCCTTGCCATCACTCATTGGATATGTTAAAGAGAGAGATATATTCACTTTTTTTTGTGGGGACTGTGAAGTATGAAGGGTTTCATGGGCTGTTACAAACTACAGGGGAGCTATGAGAACGATGAAGTATCCACGGGGTTAGGGAGCCATGATAGAGAAGGTTTATGGGATATGGGAAAACATTGGCGAGAGCAGTCTCCATTGTGTTATAGAGCTTGGATGCGTTAGTGGTATAATGATATGTTAGAGTTTTTTTAGGTGTTAATATGAAATTTATAAAATTTTGGGTGGTATGTATGTAAATTCCCCTATTTTTAGGTTTGAAAATAATTAATTGTATTTTTAACTACATAAATTACTATGAGTCTTTATATTTTATATAATTATATCTTTTATTAACATTATGCCAAAATGTGTATATATATGACTTATGTCTAATATGAGATTGATTAGCCAACAAATTAATGTACATGAGTTGCTGATTATAATATTATCATTGGTAGTTATTATGATGAGTTTTGCCTATTATTAATCTGCAATATCTCTTCATATGATTTTTGTGAAGTTATCACAAAGTATTCAACACTTTTAATTGTTGGGTTTCTAATATGTCAGTGTAGAATGTTATTTTTGTGTGGAAGCATTGTTGGCTAGTTCCAATATTTTGAATAGCATTTTCGACTACTTACAATTGAGTGTATATTTGAATACTCCTTCAAGGCACTGTGTGAGTCTAAGGTGTCATTTAGAAAGATGTATTGTGGTCATATTTTGGAGAAATTATGATGAGAATTTTTTTTTCTAATCTATTAGAGTACAGTAGCTACTAAAAGTTATGATCTTACTTATAAAATATAACATAAAGTTATAATATCTATCATAACTTTTTTAACTGACACTAAAAGAATCTTTGATGTTTATCATTTTTGGTTAAAAAATATGACAAAATACTAAAAGTGTTAAAAGAGTTTAAAATTTTTATTTGTTCTTTGGTGAATTGTGTGATGAATTACCTCAAAGTTTTGACAAAGGAAGCAACCATGGGAATGGTTGCTCTTCGAAGGTGGTGAAGAATAATATACATATCTTAGCGCATTATTAATATTTAGAAGGAATATGGGTGATTTGAAGTAAACAACATGATTTGTTGTGTTAATTCTTTTTTTGCATGAGTCGAGGTAGGGGATTTTAAATTTTATTGTAGGCGAGCTATATCAATCTCTCTGAAGAATGCATTATTTTAAATTTCATTCTATGATATCATTCCATACTCTATAAATCAAGAGAGAAGATATTATGATTTATTATTACTAGAAAGTAGTGAGCTCAAAGTACAAAGTTTTGTCCTAAGTTCATTGTGTAGATGCAAAGCTCTATAAAAAAGATTATATTCAAAAATAATAATAAATTACATAATTTAACCTATTAAAACATATCATGAAATGAAAAAATTGCATTTAAGACTTTCCAAAATAATATAATAATTGATAATAATAATAATAATAATAATAAATATATAAATTTAATATTCTTATATTATATTATTTAATTATTTTCATATGTTTGATGTATATAATTTCAATTTAAAATTAAATGTATTTAAATTAATAATATTAACAAGAAATTAATTTAAAAGTTAACTCAAATAGCTCTTATTTGATTAAATTAATAAAAATTATTTAAATATTAACATTAACCATATAGTCATTTAATTTAAATTTAATTTTAAATAACAAACTAACATTTCAATGTATAAAACTAAAATTTTAAGTTTAAACTTTTTATTTTTTTAATACCACAGTATATTTATCATTAAAAGACATTAACTTTTATATAGAGTTTTTTTATTGTATATCTATCATTATAATAGAGACAGAGGGCAAATGAATTTTTTCAGGGGGGAAATCACTAAATTACTAACCCCTATAATAAAAAAATATTCAATTCATGATTCTTCCCATGGTCTTATCCATGGTTCTTTCATAGGGATGGTGACTATGCATTTGTTTATTAAAATAATACTTGAATTATAGAATTTATATTTAAAATAACTATTTATTCTTTAAAAATTAAATTATTAAAGATATATATATATATATATATATATATATATATATATATATATATATATATATATATATATATATATATATATATATATATATATATATATATATATATATATATATATATTTAAAGTTCAAGATATCTATACACATCTAAAATAAAAATATTTATAATAATATTAAAGATAAAGTACTAAAATTTGAAAGCAATTTAGGTAGAATATAAAGATTCATAAGAATATCATAAAATTAAATTATATTAGAAAAAATAAAACACCACCAATCTACAGCACAAATTTTTTTTTTTTATGGGACTGTTATTACGAATGTGACGTTTAGGCAACTATTCGCCATTTAACAGCTTCGTCTGCGGTGAAGAACCGGCGGTGGGAAAGTTGAATTTAATGAAAGGATCAATTATTATTAAAAAAAAATCAACAAGAATTTTATGATTCCACTATTATTGAATAAGCTTTAAAAATGTACATGCATTAAATATATTTTATATTATATAGAATAATATATGATATGTCGCATGATATGATTTTAAAATAATTTATATTTTAAAGGAGAATATATATATATATCACATAATTTTTATCTATTTATTTACCTGATATTTAAATCTTTACATTATTATTTAAATTTTTAATATCATATAAAAATATTAACATCATAAATTTGTTTAAGTGAAATACATATATTTTTATTTATAGAAAATGTCATATATATAAATTTAAAATTTTTTTAAAATAAACATATTTTTAATTTTAAAAGAAATCTAAAATTAAAAATTATAATGGTATTAAGATATAAATATATATTTTGAAAGCAATTTATGTAGAATTTAAAGATTAATAATAATGTGAACAAATTTAAAATATAATATATATATATATATATATATATATATATATATATATATATATATATATATATGTTATCTTTGAAAACCAGGTTTTAGAGTGAAAGTTTTTAAAATTAGTTGTGAAATCCAGCACATCTGAGGTATAAAAAAAGTGTGAATAACTCAAAATTTTTTACTGGAAAACCTCGAAAAGAGGGAAAAACCATGGAATAAAAGCTTCCACTATGTATTTAAATCTTCCGATCGGGATTACAGTGTATCGAGGAAGGGAATAGATTCTTATAATATGTTGATGATGTGTTGACGAAATAATGGTCGGCGAAGTTAACGGCAAAGTTAATGACGAAGTTAATGACGAAGTTGGCAACGAAGTTGATAGCAAAGTTGAATACGAAGTTGGCAACGAAGTTAAGAAAGTTATAAAGTTAACGGCAGCGAATCGGCGGTTATATATGTATAAATGGCGATACGGCGGTGGTTTTACCATCAGTGGAAACATTCTTGGGATCTTTTAAAACTCTCGCTCTCTTGCTTCTCGTATATATATGAAATGAGGTATTTATATGGAGCATCTCTCAAATACATGCAAAATCGAAACTCATCTCCCATACGGCTATGATTCCTTGATCATATGATATACTTTGTGTATTTGAATGCTCAAATGAAGTAATTTTGAAATCTTGGGCTTGTTAGATCCTCGTATATTTGATTATAAACATTCCACATTTTGAGAACTTTTAGGGGATTCCCAAAGTTTCCAATGATATTTTAAGTTCTTGATTTTGACGGTTTCATTTTGGATTTTGCTTTTAACATCAAGATTCGTTTATAGTAATATAAGTTTTGTGCTCAGTTGCCCTATTTTGGATGACATTATATCAATCATCCAAAATATATATCAAATACTTGAAAATAAAATTAATTCTTGATGATATTTGAGGATTAACTTCACATTTGAAGAGAACATATCTTTAGACAGATTTAAGCGTAACAAATATATGTAGGTATGTGCAGTGCAAGATTTTTACTAGTGCGAGCAGCTCATTGGATATGCATGATAATCCAGAATAATTAAATGTGTTCATGTGATGTATCGTATGAATCAATGTTAAAAGCTTGAAACAAATAGGATGTTGGAAACTTTAAAGGTGAGATTCCTCATATGCGGTGAGGAAGATGATTTATCTTTGAGGTGAAATCTTGCATTAAGCGTTAATAATTACGATTATAACATGATGATGGGGTCTTCGAGAATGTGTCAAAGCTATGATTGGTGGATTAGCGATTTGTAGCGTGATGGATGAGTAGAATGTCGAAGTTGACATCATTCTACGCGGAGGAACTTGGTCGAGATTAGCATTTTGACCTCTCCTACCGATATCTTGGGGGATGTGTTTTTTTAGTAGTGGTACATTTGTGTTCCTCATAGTTGGATCATCTCATTTTGAGATTCTTCCATTACATGGGATCTTAAAAGATTCACTTCCGAGATACGCTATCGGAAGTGAAGGTTATCATCCTTGGTTTGATTGGTTTTGAGTGGCAGGAGTTGGAGCGGGAGGCTCCTTTATTAGTATTTTAGCCATAATGTTAAAAGGAATTGTGATTGAAGGGTTTTGCTTCCATATTGCGTCTTAAAAGTTTTAGTGAAAGTTTTGCCTTAAAATTGTGAAATATTTCTTATAAAAGTGTGAATATAAAATTCAAAATTTTTATGTGGAAATCCTCGAGGAAAACCATACATAAAAAGCTTCCACTATGTATCTCATTTAAGAGTACAAAATCTTCCGATCTGGATTAGAATCGTATCTGAGGAACAATAGTTACTGTAATAATAAAATGATATTGTGATAATGTTGGCAAAAATGCAAAGTTAACGCGTTAAGTTGGAGCAAAAGTTACAAAGTTGGCAAAGTTGGCAACGAGTTAGCAACGAGTTGGCAAAAGTTATAACGTTGATAGCGAAGTTCGACAAAGTTACGGCAATAAGAATCAATATGGCGTGATGCGGCGGCGTGTATGGGTGACGGTGGTTGGCAACCGTCGAGTGGAAATGTCTTGGAGGATCTTTAGAGCTCTCTCTCTCTTCTTGGTATATAATGAAATGTATTTATAGATGGATGGCATCTGTCATGCAAAATACACTCCTCCCATGGATGATATGATTCCCTTGATCATATGATATATTTTTGTGTATTTGAATGCTCAAATGAAGTAATTTTAAAATCTTGGAGATCCATGTCGAGGCCTCGATTTGACTCTAAACATTCCACATTTTGAGAACTTTTTAGGGGTTTAACTGATATCCCAAAGTTTCCAATGATATTTTAAGTTCTTGATTTTGACCGGTTTCATTTTGGATCAAACAACTAGATTAAGTCTTATTAGTAATATTTTAAGTATATCATATATATATATATATATCTTTAAGGTGCGGTGGAAACTTGAATGCGATTAAAGAATCAATTATTATTTAACAAATTAATAAGAATATTTTGAAGGGCTGTTTAATTAGTTGAAAAATAAATATAATGTAAAAAATATTCAATGTAAGAAAAAATTAGTGAATTTGAAATAATTCGTGCTTATTTAGATGAATAAAAATAATTGATGACGACCTATAATGGTGCAGTTGCAGGCTGCAATGGTGCCGACGAAACGATCGCTCGATTTTTTTTTTTTTATAATTGAATTTGAAGTATCCCGTGAAAAGAAATGTATTAGATTTTATCTTATATTTTTTGTTCTACCAATCAAATATGGTGATTTTATTTTTTATTGAAACAGAATTAAATTGCATTCTTTTTTCAATCAACTAAATATCCCCGTCTTAATAAATTAATTATCTAAACTTTTTAATTTTTAAAATATAGAGCAAATTAAACTATAAATAAAATAAAAAAATTATCTAAATACCACATATTTTTAGGTATTTATATATCTAATATTTAATATTTATATTATTAATATTTTATTTAAATATGAAAAAATACTTTTATTTTCAAAATATTATAATAGTATTATTTTTATTCGATGTTTATAAATTAAATATTATACATATAAATATAAGATTTAAATATTAAATATACAAGAATAAAATTAGTATTGAGTAAGCTATAGAAACCATAAGGGAGGGAGAAAAAGTCCCAACAACTAACCTTGCCGCTATTTGTAAATAGTTTATTTTTAAAATATTTATTTATTATTATATATTTTGATATGGCACTAAAAATTTCACTAATCGAAGCACAATCTTGATGTCAAGTAATCGATCTGAGTCCAAAGATCAATACTTAAAATATCATTGAAAACTTTGGGATATCGTTAAATCCTAAATTTCCTAAATATGGAGTGTTTATGATCAAATTGAAGCGTCTTGACAAGTCGGATCTCAAGATCTTGATCTTTCATTTGAGCATTCAAATACTTAAAATATATCAGATGATCAAGGAATTATTTGAACTATCCAATGGAGTGGTTTGGATTTTGCATGTATTTACAAAAAGTCTCTATAAATAGCCTCTCATTCTTCACATGAGGAACTAGAAGAGAGAGCTCTAAAGCTTGAAAATCCTTTAAGCATGTCGTACCACCACTGAGCCACCCGACCACGCCGTACTACCGGTCCTGTCGTCGCCACCATCATGCGGACCGCATTCGGTGTCGTCGTTAACCACCATCGGTGGTTAATACCGGTAGCCGTGTCGACCACCATCGATCATCGTCGTCGCATTGCCGGTCATTGTCATGCGCCACCATATCGCGGTCATTGCCGCCACGACCATTTACCGCCGTCGCCATCGCCATCACCATCGATCATCGTGTCGACAACCATGGTTGCCGGTCCGTGCTACCACCACCCGGCCATCGTTGCCGTGATCTCTCGGTCATCACAACCAGCCGTCACCGTTGGCGAGCGATGTTCACCATCATCGGCCGCCACCGTAAGCTACGGCCGCCCATTCTTTGCATTTTGTTGTTACGATTAGGATTCCGATTTGTCGGCCCTCATACTCTGATTATGTAATCAATTATCGGAGATTTTGTACTCGAAAAGATACATAGTGGAAGATTTTATTGAGGCCAGTGATTTTTTCCCATTTTGAGTTTTCACATAAAAAATTCGGGTTTTCTTGTTCATTCTTCAAACATCTATGTGTATTGGATTTCACAACAAAGATAAGGTGTAAACTTTTATTCTCATAGTTTTCTAACGCATGGTTTGATGCGTCGTGGAAACAAACCCCACAATTGCAATCTATGAACACACATTATGGCCAATAGGTGCAATACTGATAAAGCCTCTCCAACTCTTGTCACCAATCCTTGAACCAAGGACCGCTTACGCCTCACTTACCCACGATCTGACCCTGAGGTGAAGGTCGAGAATCTCTAGAAGATGCAGAATGAAAGAATCTCAAAATGAGATAATATTACTTTTACAAAACACTGTACCCTTCTTGTGACATCTCCCAAGATCGATCGTTAGCTAGGAGGTCAAAATGCTAATAAAACTCGCCATTAGGTGAAGTTCCTCCTTTTCGTGATCTTTGACCTCTTGACACCTAGTTCTACTCATCCATCACTTGCGGCTCAATTGCTAATCCACCAATTATTGTGGTAGCAGCGCATTACTCATCTTGATTCCACCATCATGTTATTCATGTATTACAACTTAATGCGAAGAATTTCCACTTTAAAGATAGAAATCATCTTTCCTCTCATCGAGACTATCAAGAGTCTTCACCTTTGACTGAACTTATTCTTCAACATCCTATTCTCGTAGGATTCAAACTTCTGAGCATCAACTCTTATGATGGGGCAACTGACCCATATGAATACATCGACCATTACAAGACCATCATGCATATCCAACGAGCTCCTAGCACATTGCTTTGTGAGGTCTTTCTAGTAACCCTCAAAGGTCAGGCTCGCACTTGGTTTTACTCCCTTCCAAGGGAATCCATCTATACTTTTGACGAACTAGCCAAGATTTTTGTAGAACAGTTCATTACAAACCAGAGGATCATTAAAGATTCCTCTCATCTCTCCGACATTCGTCAAAATGAGGGTGAATCACTTAAGGAGTACTTCGAGAGGTTCTCCTTAGAGGCTCACTAAGTACCTGAAGTAAACCCTGAACTATTAAGAGGAGTTTTCCTTGGAGGGCTCCGTCTTGAGCCTACTTGTCATTGCACGCGGTCCTCATATCTACTTGGTTCATTATGGAAGCAAATTTTTTGCAATGAGCTATTAATGCACATTAAATAATTTGAACAATCATAGGAAAATATAAAGTGCCCAGGGAACACTGGTCGATAATTTCATTAAAAACAGAAGTGTGATCTCCTCGGCCTCATCATGAACCATTACCAAAAAGGAATACATCGAACACATATCGTGTTAGCGTCGATGGCCATTCGAGATGAAGAGACCATCAAGTGGCCATCCGAAACCAAATTCAAGAAATGGGAACAATCTCACTTCCATCAAAGTCATGGACATGTAAATACAAGAAGAAATTGAGAGGCTCATTCAATAAGGATATCTACGTTGATTTGTGCAGAATCAATCGACTCAAGCAAACATAACTCCAACTGGGGGGAAACCAAGACAATCATCACAGAAATAAAACATAGTTGCCATATAGTTGGAGAAATTAAAACAATCGTAGGAAGATCACTACTATCTAATCAAGTCCTCATTGCGACCTCCGAAAACTAGAGTTAAAAAAATCTTGTATTGATCATTCCATCACTTTTAATAACTCAGACTTAAAAGGAGTCTAAGTTCCCCATCAAGATCTACTTTCGGTCGGGGATGGGTGATCCATGTTATAATGTTAAGAGAATTTTGATTGATAATGGAAGTTCTGTCGATGCCTTATTTTACTCCACATTTTTTAGCATGGGATTGGTTAGGGTAAAGCTCCAACCTATTGTATGACCATTATATGAGTTTGATAATCACCCTGTATGAGTGGAGGGGGTAAGCCCCCTTGTTGTCCTCAGAGAATTTCCTCGACAAGTAACTCATTCAATTCAATTCATGGTGGTCAAGTCAAATTCGGCGTACAACGCTATCTTCAGAAGGCCCCTCCAATCAATTTGTGGTGTTGTTACTTCGGTATCTCATCTTAAGATGAAATTTTTAACCCCCATTGGGGTTTGAGTGGTCTGTAGAAATTAACAAATAACACAATCATGTTACCTTATATAAGCTCAACCATGCCCTTCGGTGACCCTCACCATCGAGAATTTTATTTTTTGAGATGAAGAAATACCTTAGAGAGCTTCACTTGTATAAGACTCGCTCCCTATTTCATTATCAAATGACAAACCTTTACGAATAATGTAAGTTCGATCTCTGCTCTCAGACAAACAAAAGGCAAAATAAATAGACTTCTTGCGCAAAAATCAAGACATCTTTGCTTGGAGTCTGCCCCCAATGTGATCATACACTCCCTCAAGATTGATCTAACATTCAAATCGATCATCCAAAAGAAGCGGAGTTTTGCACCTGATCGCCTCCAAGCTATTGAACAAGAAGTTAACAAACTTTTAGAAGCGGGATTCATATGAGAAGTGTATTATCTTACATGGCTAGAAAATGTTGTCATGATTAAGAAAACAAATAGAACTTGGAGAATGTGTATTGATTACACTAATCTCAACAAAGCTTGCCTAAAAGATAGCTTTTCCATCCCCGAATTGATCAATTGGTCGATGCTACGTCTGGACATCAAATTTTAAGTTTTTTTGGATGCTTACTCAGGTTACAACCAAATAAAAATTGACCTAATGGATGAAGAAGTCACATCATTTCAAACATATAAATGTTTATATTGTTACCAAGTTATGCCCTTCGAGTTAAAAAAATGCTGGTGCTACCTATCAACGCCTTATGAATAAGGTCTTTAAAGACCTCTTAGGCTACACAATGGAGTTATACGTGGATGACATATTAGTAAAAAGTATGGAAGAATCACAACAAATTTCTGACTTAGAAATATGCTTTAATCTTCTTCGACGTTATAACATACGACTTAACCCGACCAAGTGTACTTTTGGGATTACGTCAAAAAAATTTCTTGGGTTCATGGTCACCCACCACAGGATTGAAGCTATTCTCGAGAAAATCAAAACACTTATAGATATGGCTCCTCCAAAGAATATCAAAAAAGTACAATGCTTGAATAGATGAATTACTACCTTATCCTGCTTCTTAACCCATTTTAGGGATAAATACTTATCATTCTTTAAAATATTAAAGGGAGCTAAAAATATTAAAGGGAGCTAAAAATAATAATTTTTAGTGGACTAGTGAATATCAAGCTGCTTTTAAGCAACTAAGAGAATATTTAGCATCTCCACCCTTATTATCCAAGCCAATCCAAGGAGAGATGTTATACTTATATCTCACAGTCTCTTCCTACGCAACAAGCTCATTTTTAGTGCGAGAGAAAAATGCAATACAATGACCAATTTACTATGTCAGCAAAATTCTCTCTGATATAGAAAGTCGTTATCCACTGGAAAATAAGATGGCTTTGGCTTTAGTTTTCTCAGCGCAAAAATTGTGTCCATACTTCCAAGCTCACACCATCAGTGTTTATACCCATTTACCATTGAGGGCCATTCTACAGAAACCAGAGGCATCTGGGAGGTTAATCAAATGATCTATAGAATTGGGAGACTTTGATATCCATTTTCTACCCAGGCCAGACATAAAGTCTCAAGTACTCACAAACTTTATAGTGGAATGCATTACCGCTACTCCAAATGAGCTATCTATTACACCCCTTCCGCCTTCTCAATGGACCCTCTATGTTGATGGAGCTTCAGAAATACTGGTGCCGGAGAAATCTTACTTATTTTTCCCCAACATGATACCTTAGAGTATTGACTTCGCCTAAAATTCCCTATAATTAATAATATGGCTGAATTTGAGGCTCTCATCATAGGGTTGAGACTTGTCATCGATTGTGAAGCTCAAAACTTAATGATCCACCGACTCTCGACTTATGCAGTTGAGGAAAAACTTTAATACTCATAATCGACCGTACAATACCGCCTTGGTGAAGTCACTTCTTGCCCATATCAAGATACATCAAATCATTCACATACTGTGAGAGAAGAACACTCGAGCTGGCGTTCTCGCTAAGCTCGCTACCTCTACTACTAGAGATCAATTTAAGAGAAGGCATATTGAAAAAATATATTTTCTTAGTATCCAAGGGTCATGGGTAATACAAGCGATTAATGAGACAAACGAACCTTCGTGAATGGACCCCATCCTGTCCTTTCTACAAGATGGGACCCTTCCTGAAGACTCAACTGCTGCAACTTGTCTCCGAAGGCAAGCTACAAACTTTATTATTATCGGAGGTAAACTATACAAATGAGCTTTTTTTGAGTCATACCTTAAATACCTCTCACCATCAGAGGCCAATTATGCATTAAGAGAGGTTCACTCTAGGATATGTGGAGAACACCTAGGAGGAAGGGTGCTAGCCCTTAAAATTTTAAGACAAGGGTTCTATTGGCCTATGATGAAGCAAGATGCCTTGGATTTCACAAAAAATGTGCGAGTTGTTAGTTTCACTCTAACCTCTCTCATACACCACATATAGAGCTCTCATCCCTTCAAAGCCCGTGGCCTTTTGCTCAATGGGGAATTGATATCATGGGACCTTTTCCAGTAGCATCAGGGCAATGAAAGTTTATCATCTTAGCTGACTAATTCACTAAATGGGTGGAGGCTGAACCACTTGCTAAAATCACAGAGGCAAACACTAAATAATTTATTTGAAAAAATATAATATGTCAGTTCTGTCTTCCTGCAAAGATCATCACCGACAATGGAACCCAATTTATTGGAAAAGTATTTACATCTTTTTGTAAAGATTTCACATTCAGTTACTACATACAAGCGTAGCTCAAACTAATAGGCGGGAAGCTACCAATGGGGTATACTCAAGGGTTAAAAATGCATCTCGAGAAGGCTGGGGGAAATAGGTTGAAGAGCTCTCTAATATTGTTTAGGCTTACTACACTATATCGTGAACTCTGACTGGTGAGACACCATATAATTTATGTTTTAGCACAGAAGCTATTATACCAATAGATATCGGGATTCTACGTCCAAGAATTTAATCATTCAATCATAATAATAATGAAGAAAAACTCTGATGGAACTTGGACCTACTCCCCGAAACTCGTGACATGACCCTACTTCGGACTGCTTCCTACCACCAAAGGGTAGCTCATCACTTCAACAGAAGAGTGAAACTCCATCCCATCTCTATCGGTGACTTGGTCCTGTGAAGTCTTGAAGCTACGGGCAATGACCCTCAATGCAATAAGCTCTCACCTCTTTGGGATGACCCTTATGTGATTACAGCTATGGTCAAGCCAGGAAAATTTAAGCTCAAGGATCTAGAGGGAAAAACCTTACCTCAAACTTGGAACATGGAGAATCTACGAAAGTATTATCAGTAATTTCTACTGCATAATTATTGTAACTTTTATTTTATCTCGTTTATTATTTTTTCATCAAACTCATATGTTTGTTAAAATTATCTTATGATTGTATCGCCAACCTTATCAGAGTAATGAGTTTATGATGTTTTCTTTCAAGCTTTTTGCATATAAACAATCTCCTTCATTTAATTCTCCCACTTGAGAAATGTACAACTCACATTGTGTTTCACTCAGGGCATGATCAATCCCAAGGGGATTTGATCAGACCTCTTCCATATAGGTAAGAAGTCAAGTAACACTTAGACTAATGCCTAGGATAGGTCAAAAAGTCCTTGGTGGACATTTCATGGCCTCTTCCATACAGGTAAGAAGTCAAGTAACACTTTGGCTAATACCTAGGATAGGTCAAAAAGTCCTTGGTAGACATTCCACCTCTTCCATATAGGTAAGACGTCAAATATTATTTTGACTAATACCTAGGATAGGCCAAAAAGTTCTTGGTAGACTTCTCACGACCTCTTCCATACAAGTTAGCATTGTCGAATAATATTCTGACCAATCACCTCAGATAGGTCAAAATAAAATAAGAGCAAATCACCCAAAATTTTTAGTTTACAAATATCATTGATAGCTCTAACATGATGATATAAGAAAGGATCAAAATTCTGGATAAAAAATAATGATATATTGATAAAAGGAAAAGAAATGCATCCTTAAGTGATACTACATGATTTCAACATCCTCCTCACCACTGGAAGATGCTCTCTTAAACTCACTCTCAACCCATTTAGCTTCGGAATCTAGTGAAGGGTCTTCAGATACTTGGCTGGGAGACAGATTCTCAATATTAGCTCTAGTTTTATGATATACTAAGTGGATACCTTTTAGGAATCATCAGATGAAGCCTTCCTCTAAACATTGACACTCCAAGTCCTTCACTTCAACATCAAGAATATGATTACGAGCTTCTTGGACATGATGCTCAATAACATCACGATAAGCTAGGGAGTTCTTAAAGTCTTCCACTGCATTCAAGGAGATTTCATTTCCTTCCGCTTCTAACATGATAAGCTCCTTCTCAGAAAGACGATCCTGTAATGCTTTCTTCTCCAGTTCAAGTGCTTTCTTCTCCGCTGCAAGTGCCTTGAGTCTTTTCTCTTTCTGGCGAGTCTCCTCCCTCACCTCAATTAACTCATCACGAGCATGCTCCACCTCTTGACCCTGGAGAGAAAAAGAAGTTGACATGTTCGCTAGCTCAGTTCTACACCCAGTTAGCTGATCCTCCAGAGCTGCCAATTCTTTGGCCTTAGCACTCATCTTTCACACATACTTGCATTGCAAATATTTTATCTTCATAAATTCAGTATTCCACTCATCTAGAGCGACACCCAAATGAGTCATCAGCCCTAATATTTGGGCTACCTACAATCAAAAAATTATAAATATTACACAAAGAAAAAAGGAAAAGAAGATAAGAAAGAGAATGAGAAGATAACGTACTAATTCGTCTGCTCATTGACGTCCAGTGCATACGTGCTTTAACACCTCTTCAGAATATGCAGCTTCAAGAAATGAATCCCCCCATTATGAGTTGAGATAGCTAAACTCTTAGAGGCCAACTAGGGCGAATATCTTCTCCATAAATATTTGATGTAGTTACTTCGACACATGTCTTCTTTTTCTTTAAAGAAGAAACATCGCTATCACCATGATTTTGTAACGGGCTCCTTGAAAGAATCTTGTGGATATGAGGACATCTTTCATCACCCTTACATGATCTCTTCAGTGGAAGAGCATGAGATCTCCCTCCCTGAATGGAAAGGCCTAGCTTGAACATTTTATCTTCAATTATATACTTGCCAATGTGACGTAACTCATGCCACAAGCTTCCTACATTAGGAATATTAAGATTCATTAAGATTTCACTCTTTTCAATCAACAATAGATTTGGAAGGTCATTCGATATTCCCCATCTCTTAGGGAGGCCCCACTCATTTTTCACAAAAAGAACCCATTAGACCAATTTCTAGATGGATCATATGCTAAAAATTCTATCCAATTCTTTATAGCTTGATAAGAAACACGTCCCTGAGCATAACATGTGAATCTACATATTCGACACAAGTATTTGATGTTCAAAGGCATACCACACTTTCTAAAGAAGATAGTCAAACTAATGATGATCGAAATAAAAATTGTGATAAAGCTACACCACATATTTTAAAGATCTCAATCAATTCGGGAGCCAAAGGGAATAGTAGTCCTGCACGAAAAATCATCTCAGAAATAATAAAGTATCCTAGCGGAAGAGAACGTGCTCGATCAGACTTTTTGGCAACAATAGCCACCAACTCATTGGAGAAATTAAATTTTCTGCGTGCACCATTAAACTGCCAGCTGTGATAGTGGATGATATATCATCTGTAGCTGTCAAGCTATTGGTTTTCTTTCGGCCATCATATTGTGAAAATGCATAATAAATAAAAAAAGGAGAGAAAGACAAAGGTATGAGAATTGTGTGAAACAACTCACTCACCCTAATACTTAGGCATATCATTTCCTGACTTTGTTGCTTATGGATAGCTTTGGATAAAATTTTTCACCTACGATCTGACAAAAAATATACGCAGACATATGAGATCAAAAATGGAAAAAAAAGTTATTTCTCTCTAATGATACTCTTAAATTACCTACCAGACTTTCTGAGTTTTTTGAGGATGGTTCTAATTGCTTCCAGCCATCTTGGCAGTTGTCAACTATTGAACCATCCATTGGAGTTTCAAGAAATTCAATTTCCTATAAGAAGAAGTAGAAAAAATGAGTCTTGATCACCTCCAAACCTGGTCGGTCCAACGAGGACAATTGACGCCTCTCTCGAGAGAAAATAAGAGCCTCATCGTATGAACTAGGGTCTTGATCGCCTCCAAACTCGGTCAGTCCAACAAGGACAGTTGACGCCTCTCTCTAGAGAAAACTGGAGCCTTGGCGTATGAACTATGAGTCTTGATCACCTCCAAATTCGGTCGGTCTGACGAGGACAGTTGACGCCTCTCTTAAGGGAAAACTGGAGCCTCGCCATATGAACTACGGATCTTGACCGCCTCCAAACCTGATCGATCCGACGAGGACAGCTGACGCCTCTCTCGAGGGAAAATTGGAGCCTCGCTGTATGATCTATGGGTCTTGATCACCTCCAAATCCGGTCAGTCCGACGAGGATAGTTGATGCCTCTCTCAAAGAAAAATTGGAGCCTTACTGTATGAACTACGGGCCTTGATCGCCTCCAAACCCGATTGGTCTGACAATGATAATTGATGCCTCTCTCAAAGGAAAATCGGAGCCTCGTTGTATGAGCTACAGATCTTGATTAGCAAAGTGAATGACCTTCCCTTAAGAAGAAGGTCAGAGCTTTGCTGATAAAAAGAAAAGATTTTTTTTACCCTAACCCTTAAACTTCGGCTAGATGATTTCTCATCCAATGTAGAGGAACACTAGAGCATATGGGAGTTGTGTCTTCTTACTTGACCTTAGGGGGGTTGTTATAGGCCCACTATAGGGGCAAAAAGGGAAAAAATTTGGAAAGAAACAGAAAAAAACTGAAAAAATGCTCATCGGTGCGCATTTTGCAACCGCAAGACATGCCGCACCTGCGGCCTTCGTAGCGTCGGGTGGGATAACCCTGGAGCCTTGCGATTGCGAGCACCCGCAACCTTACAGCCGCTTATGTGATCATATTCTTGTGCACCCACGAAGATCTTTTTTCTCAAATTATATGGTTAATAAACCCACAAATTTTATTGAAGAATTTATTATATTTAATTATTTGGCATATATTTTTGGATGATAGAGATAATGTCATCCAGAAATAGGGGACTGATATGACACTAAAAATTTCACCAATCGAAGCACGAATCTTGATGTCAAAAGCAATCTGATCCTAAGTCAAAACTAGTCTAGATCAAGCACTTAAAATATCATTGGAAACTTTGGGATATCAATTAAATCTCTAAATAGTTTATAAATATAGAGTGTATATGATCAAATCGTGCATCTTGATGACCTGGATCTAACAAGCCCAAGATCTCTTGATTTTGACTTCATTTAAGCATTCAAATACTTAAAATACATCAGATAATCAATGAAATCATTTTGAACTATCTGATGGAGTGGTTTAGATTTTCATGTATTTACAGAAACACCATCTCTCTAATTTATAAATATCCTCATTCTTCACATGAGGAGAGCCCAAGCTAAAGAGAAGAGAGAGCTCTAAAGCTTGAAAAATTCTCCAAGCATAATCATACCACTACTCGCCATACGTGCGACCACCAACCACCCGACCTCCCAGCCCACAGATTAGTCTCATCGCAACCACCATCATCGATTATCAACACTGACTACCATCGCGGTCATCATTATACGGTGCACATTTGTAGCTGACCACCGCCCGCCGTCGGGCACCACCATTGATCATCATCGTCATCAACCACTGTTGTCAGTCATCACCGCCGACCATCGTCGCCGGTCGCCGTCGACCACCATCGTCGGTCGCCACCGCTGATCATCGCCGACCATTATCATCAGCCACCATCATCGATCATCATTGTCATCGACCATCACCGTCGGTCATCGCCGCCAACTACCGTAGGCCATCTCCACCATTCATCACCGGTAGACCATCGCGTCATTTGCCATCGTTGTTCACCATCATCAACTGCACCAACAATTGTTATGGCCTAACCACTATTACATATAGTTGTTGTTACCTCATCCTAGGATTCCCATTGTCAGCCATTCTCATATATAATTGTTGACTTCCATATATGTGTCATAAGTCGAGTCAAGCCCACAAGTTGAATTCGACGGACTTTGGAAGTGATAGCACGCAAATTGAGGTTGAAATGTACTGGGCATCACCAAAAATGATAGAAATAACATTCGATCAACGAACGGACTTCGTCGTCGCATTCATAACATCAAATTTGGTCAAAATATAAATATTGCATAATCTAAAGAGCAACCGATCAAGCGATCGACTATCAATATGTCGACATGCATATCGGAGTCGGGAAGCTACGAAGATATCCGAACAACCTCCTTTCATGAAATTAATCATGTCATTAACTTCAAAATATTGAAACCTACCAAATGAAACTGTTCACACTTAATTTGGAAGTCTATACAAATGTCGAATAATCAGAAATGGCAGCGCGCAAATCGAAGCTGAAATATACTAGATGTCACTAAAATAAACGAAAATGACCTCCGATCGATGAACGGACTTCACCATCACGTTCAAAATATCAAAACTGATTAGAATATAAATATTGCATATTCCAAAGAGCGACCGATCAAGCGATCAAGCTATCAATGTGTCGATGTGCATATCGGAGTCAGGAAGCTGTGATGATGTTCAAATGACCTTCGTTCATAAAATTGATTGTGTCGTAAGCTTCAAAACATCGAAAACTATCAAATGAAACTATTTGTGCTTAATTTGGATGAGTCCATTGCAAATCGAATAATCAGTGGCGGCAAAGGCGAATATCTTGGGCGTCACCAAAATCAATCAAAATGACCTCCAATCAACAAACAGACTTTACCATCACATTCAAAATATTGAAACTGGTCAAAATATAAATATTGTACAACTTAAGAATCAATCGACCAAGCGGTACGTTAATAAACTTACATATATCGAGGTCACGGCACCCACACAACCCTCCCAAAATTGATTGTGTCGTTAGCTTTGAAATATCAAAATCTATCAAATAAGATCGTTCTCACTTAATTTGGATGAGTCTGCATGAATATCGAGTGGTCGAAAGTGGCGATGCGCATTTTGTGCTAAAATTGACTCAATTTGACACTAGCACGACCAGCGATCGAATGAAGCGGTATTGCATCCTTTAAACTAACCTTAAATCAACATATATATCAACTATATGATGATATCATCATAAAATTTATTATTAAGATTAATTAAATCGTTCAGAAAAAAGATGGAAAAAAAAGGAAAATTGTAATAGATCTAATTTAAGTTCCTCCCCTCACACGCATAGAAGCCTCCTCCGGTCGACGCACACACTTCATGCACGGAAGCTCCTCCAACAGTTCCCCCCTTTCGTTTGAACAAAAACCGCACAAATAACTCACGATCCCCCCTTCTCCTCAAGAAAATCACAAATCCCTCTGATTTTTCAGTTCTTTCTTCCTCCATTCTCCAGAAAACCACAAGATTATTTCTCCCCTTCATTCATTTTTTTTATTTTCTCAATTTTGCCCTAACTACGTGTACACTATCTAGAGTAGCATGGCTTCCATATAAATTCCTGGGAAGTCCAACATCCTCGACTCCATCTGCTTTGTGCTTGGAATCACCAACCTCCAGCAAGTGCGTGCCACCAACTTTCAACAGCTTGTCTACAAACAAGGCCAGACCGACATTACCAAGACTACCATCTCCATTATCTTTGAAAATCCTAACAGGAGTCGAAGCCCTTTAGGTTGCGAGAGTTGCCCTGAGATCACTGCCACAAGGCAGATTGTAGTTGGCGGAAGAAACAAATATCTAACTAATGGGCATCTTGCTGGCATTTTGCTCAGCCCTCTCGAGTGCAGATTCTCTTCCACTTTGTACAGCTTAACATCAACAATCCACATTTTCTCATAATGCAAGGGTGCATAACTGAAGTGCTAAACATGAAATGGCCAGAAATCCTATCCATGCTTGAAGAGGTTGTTGGTACAAAAATGTATGAAATGAAAAAAGAATCCACTTTAAAGACTCTTGAAAAGAAACAAAGAATGTTGGGTGAGATGGAAACTTATTGACCAGGAGATTCTTGCATCTCTTGAGAAGCTCAGAAAGGAGAGGAATGGGCCAATGATGATGCAGAATTGGACCGTCTTAAAAGGTTTTGCATCACTTATGAATATGTGCAGGAAGAAAAAAATTGTACGATAGTACGGTGAGTGGAGTCACACATATCAAGATTAGAATTGTTGAACTTGATGAAAGAACAGAAAGATCAAAAAAAAAATGGAGAGAAAAAAAAAGAAGGAAAGAAGAAAGAGTAGAAAAGAGAAGATAATGAAATATATTGTGTCACTCTATTGCCGATAAAAAATAAAATCAAATATTTGAATGATGGATATTTACGTGCTTGTGTTTCTTTGTAAGTTTGAAGGTCTCATCGCGCTCATGAGGGCGTGATGAGATGAAAAATCGAGTGTAGTTTCATAAGACACGGCTCGCTACGCTCATGAGGACGTACCGAGTAAGCCCATTAGATGTGCTCACCGAAATCTTACTTAAATTTTGTTTAATTTCTGACTTAGAAAAAAAATGAAATGAATACATGCATTGCATTTATTTACGTAGGTTTGAAGCCAATATGTGAGGGGTTGGTGTGAGGAAATAAATGAAAATACATATATGCTTGCATTTCTTTTGCGGTTTCAAGACGCTAATTCCCATGAGGCGTGGTTGAAGCGGTGTGAATGTGAAAATACATATATGCATTTCTTTCAGGTTTAGGGACCAGCTAATGGCCATGAGGTAGTGGGTGTGAAGCAGTGGTGCATAAAACACCACTCACTCATTAGAGCATCAGAGAAAATCAAAACACTCCGATCACACCTGAGGATGATGCAGGAGCGAATTTAGACTAAAATTCAAGACTTAAACAAATTCAAATGGAAATTACCTAAACTTAAGTTAAACAAAAGGATATATGATTTATATGAAGATAAATGTTAAATCAAAGAGAAATGGGGGGAGACCATTTAAAGAAAATTTTGGAAATAATAGAACACTTATTTAAAATGCAATTAAAATTTGGGGAGGCTAATATTAAACTCACAAACTCTAATTGTGATTCTCTATGGCTAAAATTGAAGTGGTAAAGTGAGTTATCTTTTATTCAAATTCCTCAAAATTAAATAAACCTTAATTGAAACTTAGGGAGATAAATACCAAACTCATAAGAGACTTACAATAAATTTGAAGTCTAGTTTTTAAATAAATTTGAGATTTGATGTGAAGTTAATGATAAATTCATGTTGGATTTGAACTCTTCTTATGTGAATAAAGCTTCTCTTTAAAAATTCAAAGTGTTAAATTCATGAACAAGTAATCAATATGAACAATATTAATTGAGCATTTAAACGATCGTATTTGATATCAAATAAAGTAAATATCTCAATTGAATATTAAATGACAAATAATTTATGATAAATCTAGATGTCCAATTCCAAATTGAGAATGAAGTGTGCAAGAAATTTGGTAGCTTTCTTATAAGCAAAAATTCAATTAGGTAACTCATGATTCTCATGAATGTGGCCTTTAAAAGGATTATTGGGATATTGTGCTTAAAGTCAGGTTTGAAGCACAAGAGATTAGTTAAGTGCTATTTTCAAGTTAAAGTAAAAATCAAATTAATTTCAAAAGTGATTTTCACTAAAGACGAGCAACATGTTGGCAAGTATAATTAATGCTCATAAAAGACTACAAGCCAAATAATATCTGCAAATTGAAAAATTCAATAATACATTTTGTCACCAGATCTTTAACTCTTTGTACAAGCAGACAGAAGGCAATACTAAATCAAAATCTACAAAAATTATAGTGCTTCCTTCAATCAAAATTTAATAAATTTCATTCTAATTATGATTTTTAAAATCAATGATTTCATTAATTAGATAAAATTATCTAAGCTATAAACACCCGCAATCGCGACACTACGCTGAATGCTTAAATTCAAGTGTCTGAGGATGTTGCGTGGGTTGCTTACCGGTTTAGTCTCAGGACTGGGTCCGGGTTAACAAAACCTAAAAATCTATTATAATGAGTCCAAATTAGTGAAATATCTGAGAAGCTGATTATGTCATGTGGCAGCAGATCTAATCCTCTTTTAACAGCTAAAACAGAGTTAACAGGATCTAAAGCAAGTAATATTATAAACTACAATCTAAATCAAAATGCCTTCTTTACTACCGGATATACAATTCTTTGTATAAGCAGACAGAAGGAGACACTAAATTAAAAGCTGCATGAATGAAGGAACTTTCCTTCAATCCAAAAATAAAAAAAATTTCATTCTAATTATAATTTTTAATGTCAGTGATTTCATTAATTAGAAGAAATTATCTAAGCTATAAACACCTGCATGTTCTTAGATATAGAGATTTCAAGTGCAAATTTTAAAGTCTGAAAAGGCTGGGCAGGCTAAATTAGAATTAACTAAATATTAATATGAAAAATCTAATAAAATACTAGATCAATTTACAACATCTTTTACGCTACCGGATTTGCAACACTTCGTACAAGCGAACATAAGGCATTAGTTAAGACATTCTCAAATACACCTGCATGGGCCCCGACATTACGCTAAATGCTTAAATTCATATGTCTGAATATGCTGCGCGGGTTGCAACCCGATTTAGTCTTAGGATTGGGTCTGGGTTAACAAAACTAAAAAATATAATATAAAAAATTTCAAGTCAATGAAATATCTGAAAAACTGATTCTATTAGGTGACAGTAGATCTAATCCTCTGTTAGCAGCTAAATAGAGTTGACAGGATCTAACGCTCTTAAATATATTCAAATTAATCAATTTTTCAAATCAAATGAATTAGCAATCTGAAAGTGCTTAAATGAAATTCAATCATTAAAAGCTCAAACCAAAACTCAATCTATCCACCTTCCGCAATTGATTTATCGGGGGTGACAAATTAAGAAAACTCTAGCTCATAAAAGAGCCAATGTCAAATCAAGTATTCTGTTATGTTCACTCTTAATCAATCTCTTGCCAATAAGGACGTGACCCCTGTCCTCTGACTATGTGGCTTAGCCGAGCTCCATAGATGAAGGCACGATCGAGTCCTCGATCAAGTGGTTTGGCTTATATTATATTACGATCACACTGCATGCTCCCCAATGGCTCTGCCCTTTGAGTTGTGAATCATAGGATACACTTGATAGGAGAACAACCCTTTGTTAGCTAAGATAGACTTAAGACTGTCTCCTTAGATAAACACCACCCCACATCTACAAGGATTTCTTGGATGACGTAACCCATGTGTTGCTGATGAGGATCCTTCTGTCAGGTTGGGTCGATTATCTCCTCTGACTAAGGAGACTAGGGACCACGATGGTGATGACGGAACCATGGGATCTAAATTGGGCATGCCATCATTCCCCAACCATCCGATTCAAGTCAAAATGATGAATTTCATAATCTTAAATTATGAAACTCCATGTGTTGCTACTATACACTATGCATTAAGCAATCTAATGGCTAGCCTTAATCAAAAGTTCTCTCTCACTTATTGAGAGGGGTAACTATAGCGGCTTGCGCCTATAGGAAACTTGGAACCAGATCTAAAGTCCTTGCAAAATGAGGGCGAAATCTATGGGCAGTGTCTTATCAACTATTCCATCTTTCTTCTGAAATTTACACTGACACCTTACATCATCACTCTCTCTTCAATTCAATAATTGTCGAGAGGTCGGTGGTGAATTTTCGGAGCTCAGATTTCTTGTGACTCCACTAGGGATATGTTTTTCTTTCGATCTTTGGCTAGTCAAATCTAAGTTATAATAGCAACGAAATATAATAAAATTAAAATTTAAAGTTACTTGGTGAACTGTTACTTTAGTTCTCCAGAATATTACAACTTTGTAGTTGAACCTTTCGCGCTAGGAAGGCTTGATGCTGAAGTCTCTTCTTCTAGAGGAAAATTGAGTAGAAGGCAAAGAAGGAAAAAAATACTGAACTGTGAGCTCAGTAGTTATTTTCTGAATCACTAGCCATGCGATCAAACTTGATGCCAAAATCGAGTGTTCTCACTCACAACGAGTTTGAAAATCTGAAATGGGTGAAAAGGAATAACTCTACTCATGATGTTAAGTAGTCTTTTTTAGGCTCAACATGAGTCAGCTCCAACTCTTTAGAAGAAATAACATGAAACTCTATCCACTCGAGCACATAGAGTCCTTAAGGTTGTAAAGAAAAAATCTCATGAAGAAGAGGTATTAAATTCTAATTATCAAAGAAGCCAAAACTGCCTCACTACAAAAGCTATCATCAGTGATAGTAAGAACTCATGATCATTCTAAGTGAGCCTTGTATGGTGAACATCGAGGTGTGACACCTGAACCGCTTGTTCGAAAATCTGCTACCGAAAGGTCCTAGCAAAATAGGAAAATAAATTTGGAGACCAAAGTCTCGAGAAGAAGTAGCGACGCAAAAGCTTCTTTATCTGGAAGCAAGCTAACCCAGATATAGCAGAGAAAGAGAAATGATGAATTGCATGCTCAACAATCATTGCTCAAGCAGAAAATTGTACAACCAGCTGTGGAACCAGAAGCGAATGCTCCAACCCATAAAAGTGGAACAACTCTACTGGTCAAATCATACAATCATTCTGGACCCGACAATGTCAGATTCCAGCTTCTAATGAAGAAATTTGAAACTGTATATGCAAGAGTGCATTAGGTCCTCAAAGTTACTAAGGAGAAATGATTGATGGAAAGAAAATATCAAAGTCCTATCATCAAGGAGGCTAAAGTTACTCCTTTAAGGAAACCTCCTCCTACAACCCCGACAAGATGTCTACTAATTCAAGTCTCGCACTGTGAGCATCGAGGCGTGACACTTGGACCATAGGCCTAAGAATCCACCGTTGAAAGGTCCCGATAAATAGGTGAGAAAATTTGAATGCCAAAATCTCGAAGTGAAATTGCCTTATATGAAGACAACAGCGTGACATCTAGACTCTCCCACAAAATCCACTTCTTATGCTCTAGTATTAAGGGTTAAACAAGTTCTATCACTTGAAGTTGAACTACCTTCGCTCCAAGTATCCATTCAACACAATCTCACTCAAGATCAGAATATCTGTCTATGGATGGAAGAGTTTAATGCACTTGACGAGGTCAGGCTCCAAGCTCAACAAAATTTAGAAGTCTACGGAGCGAGGATATCCAAAGCATTCAATCATACAGTGCATCCTAGTGTTGAGAAGACCAATTAATACTCACCACAAGATAGACGATAAATTTGAGCTTAATTGGGAGGGCTTTCTTATCATTGAAAAAGTGTACCAAGGATGGGCATACCAACTCATTAACTTAAAGGGTGAAAGACCAATGCCACTAATTAATGATCGATACTTGAAAAAGTACTATACATGATGACTACATTCTCAAGGTATAATAGAAATCCCCCTGCAAGATAGGATACATTTTTTTAGTATATCTATTAAAGTCGACATCATGCTTCATACCAAGATCTCTAAATAAATATACTCACTTAAGATGAAAAAAGCTTTTTCAGGAAAATTTTCCTTGCAAGACATGGGGCATTTTTAATTTATGTTAAGTTTATTTAAGTTTACATCGTGCTATAAGATGAGATCCTCTAATATATTCTGATTCATGTTGACATCGAGCTTTTCGCCGAAATCCCTGAATATATTCATTATTATTATTATCAAAGTTGCAGGCTCTTGTAAGGAACAAAAAAAATATATTTCCATGCATGAAGAGACATCCCTAAACGTTAAGAAATTTATCTCCTAAATTTGCTAAATTTTGGAGATCAAGTCAGAAGAACCCCCAATTTCAGAATCTTCAATCAATTAAGTTCGAGAAACATCAACATCTATATCCTGAAGTCTAGGACACGGGTGGGTTCTAAATGTCAAACTTAACAAGCCTACAAATGACCGAGTTGCTGACGCTCTCTTCACTCAACAAGCCGTAAGAAAAGGCCCCTGTGAAAGAGCCCCCGTTCCTCAGTCTGATGATAAATCACCAAACCCTCACAGCTTAAGTCGAAGACTCGAGTAGGTTCTAAAGGTCAAACTCAACAAGCCTACAAATAGCCGAGTTGCTGACGCTCTCTTCACTCAACAAGCCGTAAGAAAAGGCGGCAGTGAAAGAGCCCCCGTTTGTTAGTCTGATGACAAATCACTAACCCCTCATAGCTTAAGTCAAAGACTAAAGTAGGTTCTAAAGGTTGAACTCAACAAGCCTACAAATGGCCGAGAAGCTAATGCTCTCTTCACTCAACAAGCCATAAGAAAAAGTCGCAGTGAAAGAGCCCTCGTTCGTCAGTCTGATGACAAATCACCAACCCTTCATAGCTTAACTCGAAGACTCGAGTAAGTTCTAAAGGCCGAACTTAACAAGCCCAAATGTGGTCGAGTTGCTGACGCTTTCCTCACTCAACAAGCCATAAGAAAAAGTCGCAGTGAAAGATCTCCCGTTTGTCAGTCTGATGACAAATCACCAACCCTTCACAACTTAAGTGGAACACTCGAGTAGGTTCTAAAGGTCAAACTCAATAAGCCCAAATGTGGTCGAGATGCTGACACTCTCCTCACTCAACAAGTCGTAAGAAAAGGCCGTAGTGAAAGAGCCCCTGCTCATCAGTCCAATGATGATAGCTGTTCAAGCTCAAATTGAAGCTAGCTTAGTGATTATAAGCAACCCGAATTTAAGAAATCTTTCAACTTAATCAAAAGACTAAGACAATCTAAGAAAACTCTCAATTTAGTGCTATCTCAAATCAATCTATATATTATATACATGGTGATATCTCAATCTATTCTCAAATGATCTGATTAAGCTCAAAGCACAGATCAAAGCCAATCTCCTCATCAAGTCTGTCAAAGTAGAATGCATGTGACCGAAGAAGCAATTCCATAGTTCATACAAAGTCGATGGCCGAACTAAAAGAATTTCATGGTTATTCAGTCTATTAAAACACACATTGCTAGACTGATAACTCAACATAGACCTAATATAAGCCGAAAGGCTGGATCAACTGTATGCACCATTTAATAAATCTGTCAAAGTAGCAAGCACAAGATTCATGGCGTATATACACTTCCTGACAAGTCAATATGGACAAATCAGATCAGTCTTTTATCAAGTCCGTCAAGCTTAAAGCTAGGACAGAAGAAATTTCAAATCCGACCAAGCACGGATAAACCAATTCACCAGCAAAATCCTTCATCAAAATAAATAAATCAATTTTCTCTATCAAATACAACCAAGCACAAAGTTTGGGTTGGAGGAAACTCAAATCTACAATGACATAAAAGAAAGAGATCTTCATCAAAGTCATTGAAGCAGAGAGTAGATGATGTAAGAACTCTTACCTATCCGATAAGTCCATTCTGAAAAATCGGTCAAGCCCGTCATTTAGCATGTTCTAATTAAGGCACCATATTAATGACAAATCTTATCAAAGCTCCATAAGCTATTGTAATTGAAATTGAAATGATCCAACTTCTGTAGCCAGCCTAAAGGGTCAACCAGTTTTCATCAAATGTGACTCGCTCCATGCACGAATCACATTTAGTGGGGGGAATTTGTTGACCTCCATATATGTGTCATAAGTCGAGTGAAGCCCACAAGTCGAATTCAACAAACTTCGGAAGTGACAATGCGTAAATCGAGGTTGAAATGCACTGGACGTCACTGAAAATGGTCAAAATGACCTCCGATCAATGAACGGACTTCGTCGTCATGTTCAAAACATCAAAATTGGTCAAAATATAAATATTGCATAATCTAAAGAGAAGCTTATCGAAGCTATTAATGTGTCGACGCGCGTTTGAAGTTAAAATATCTGAACGATCTCCGTTCCTAAAATTGATCATGTTGTTACTTCAAAATATCAAAAATTATCAAATGAAACTACTCACGCTTAATTTGGATGAGTCTATGCAAATGTTGAATAATCAGAAGTGGCAGAGCGTAAATTGAGGCAAAAATATACTGGACGTCACCAAAATTAATCAAAATGACCTTCGATCGATGAACAGACTTCACCATCAAGTTCAAAATGTCGAAACTAATCGGAATATAAATATTGCATAATCCAAAGAGCGACCGATCAAGCGATCGAGCTATCAATGATGCATATATCAGAGTCAAGAAGCTGCGACGATGTCTGAACGACCTCCGTTCATGAAATTGATTGCGCCGTTAGTTTCAAAATATTGAAAACTACCAAATAAAATTATTTACGCTTAATTTGGACGAGTCTGTACAAATGTCGAATAATCAGAAGTGACAGCGCGCAAATAGAGGCTGAAATATACTGGATGTTACCAAAATCAACCAAAATGACCTCCAATCGATGAACGGACTTTACCATCACATTCAGAATGTAGAAATTGGTCAGAATATAAATATTGTATAACTTGAGAATCAACCGATCAAGCGGCCGAGTCGTTAACGCGCCTGCATGAATATCAAGGTCACGAGGCACCGACACTAGCCAAACAACCTCCGTTCACAAAATTGATTGTGCTGTTGGCTTTGAAATGTTGAAATCTATCAAATAAGACCATTCTCACTTAATTCAAATGAATCTGCATGAATGTCGAGCGGTCGAAAGCGGCGATGCGATTGAAATAAATTGACTTGACTTGAACCAAACGACTTTTCGACGCTAAACTGTCTGTTGCATCTGGAACTTCAAAATAACCTTAAATCAATATATATATCAACTATATGATGATATCATCATAAAATTCATTTTTAAGATTAATTAAATCGTTCAAAAAAAAGAAGGAAAAAAAAAAAGAAAATTGCAATAACTCTGTTTTAAGTTCCTCCCCTCACACGCATAGAAGCCTCGTTCGACCAACATGGCTTCCATATAAATTCCTGGGAAGTCCAACATCCTCGACTCCATCTGCTTTGTGCTTGGAATAACCAACCTCCAGCAAGTGCGTGCCACCAACCTTCAGGAGCTTGTCTACAAACAAGGCTAGGCCGACATTACCAAGACTACCGTCTCCATTATCTTTGATAATCCTGACCAGAGTCGAAGCCCTATATGTTGCGAGGGTTGCCCTGAGATCACTGTCACAAGGCAGATTGTAGTTGGCGGAAGAAACAAATATCTAATTAATGGGCATCTTGCTAGCATTTTGCTCAGCCCTCTCAAGTGCAGATACTCTTCCACTCTGTATAGCTTAACGTCAACAATCCACATTTTCTCATAATGCAAGGGCGCATAACGAAAGTGCTAAACATGAAATGGCCAGAAATTCTATCCATGCTTGAAAAGGCAGCTAGTACAAAATTATATGAAATGAAAAAAGAATCTGCTTTAAATACTCTTGAAAAGAAACAAAGTGAGTTGGATGAGATGGAAACTTATTGACCAGGAGATTCTTCCATCTCTTGAGAAGCTCAGAAAGGAGAGGAATGGGCCAACGATAATGCAGAAGTGGACTGTCTTAAAAGGTTTTGCATCACTTATGAATATGTGCAGGAAGAAAAAAAACTGCGTGATAGTACGGTGAGTGGTGTCACACATATCAAGATTAGAATTGCTACTTGATGAAAGAACAGAAAGATAAAAAAAAAAGGTAGACAAAAAAAAGAAGGAAAGAAGAAAGAGTGAAGAAGAGAAGACAATGAAATATGTTGTCACTTATTACCGATAAAACATAAAATCAAATATTTGAATGCTAGATATATACATATTTGTGTTTCTTTGAAGTCATCACGTCAGGTGAGTAAGTAACATTCGTTAAGCTCCCTGAAATGCTAAAATTTTGTCTAATTTTTAGACTTAGAAAAAAAATCAAATGAATATACATGCATTACATTTCTTTCTGCAGGTTTCAAGACCCCGCTAATGCCTATGAGGGCGTAGTGGGTGCGAGGAAATGCGAATGTTAAAATACATATATGCTTGCATTTCTTTCTGCAGTTTTCAAGACCCCGCTAATGCCTATGAGGGCGTAGTGGGTGCGAGGAAATATGAATGTGAAAATACATATATGCATGCATTTCTTTCTGCATGTTTCAAGACCCCGCTAATTCCCATGAGAGCATAGTGGGTGCGAGGAAATGTGAATGTAAAAATATATATGCTTGCATTTCTTTCTGCAAGTTTCAAGATCCGTTAAACAGTATGGGTGTGAAGACGATTGTGGTGTCACAAATCACCACTCGCTACGCTCATTAGGGTGTATCGAGAAAGCCAAAACACTCCAGATGTAGCCCCCTACGCGGGGATGACGCCGGGAGGCTGCCAAAATTTAGACTAAAATTCAAGACCTAAACAAATTCAAATGGAAATTACCTAAACTTAAGTTAAACAAAAGGATATATGATTAATATGAAGATAAATGTTAAATCAAAGAGAAATAGGAGGAGACCATTTAAAGAAAATTTTGGGAATAATAGAACACTCATTTAAAATGCAATTAAAATATGGGGAGGCTAATTGAACTCACAAACTCTAATTACGATTCTCTATGGCTTAAATTATAGCGGTAAAATGAGTTCTCTTTTATTAAAATTCCTCAAAATTAGAAAAACCTTAATTGAAACTTTGGGAGACAAATGCCAAACTTATAAGAGACTTACAATAAATTTGATGTCTAGTTTTCAAATAAATATAAGATTTGATGTGGAGTTGATGATAGATTCATGTTGGATTTGAACTCTTCTTATGTGAATAAAACTTCTCTTTGAAAATTCAAAGTGTTAAATTCATGAACAAGTAATCAATATGAACAATATTAATTGAGCATTTGAACGATCACATTTGATATCAAATGAAGTAAATATCTCAATTGAATATTAAATGACAAATAATTTGTGATAAATCTAAATGTCCAATTCCAAATTGAGAATAAAGTGTGCAAGAAATTTGGTAGTTTTCTTATAAGCACAAATTCAATTAGGCAACTCATGATTACTCATGAATGTGGCCTTTAAAAGGATCATTGGGATATTGTGCTTAAAGTCAGGTTTGAAGCACAAGAGATTAGTTAAGTGCTATTTTCAAATTAAAGTAAAAATCAAATTAATTTCAAAAGAGATTTTCACTAAAGGTGACAAACATGTTGGCAAGTATAATTAATTATCATAAAAGACTACAAGCTAAATAATATCTAACAATTTAGAAAATTCAATAATACATTTCGTTACTGGATCTGCAACTCTTTGTACAAGCAGACAGAAGGCAATACTAAATCAAAATCTACAAAAATCATAGGGCTTCCTTCAATCAAAAATTAAAGAATTTCATTCAAATTATGATTTTTAAAACCAATGATTTCATTAATTAGATGAAATTACCTAAGCTATAAACACCCGCATGGGGCCTCGATATTACGCTGAATGCTTAAATTCAAGTGTGATGATACTGCGTGGGTTGCTGCCCGGTTTAGTCTTAGGACTGGGTCCGAGTTAACAAAGCCTAAAAATCTATTATAATGAGTCCAAATTAGTGAAATATCTGAGAAACTGATTTTGTCATATGACATTAGATCTAATCCTCTGTTAAGAGAGAAAGAGAGTTGACATGATCTAAAGCAAGTAATATTTTAAACTATAATTTAAATCAAAAAGCCTTCTTCACCATCGGATCTATAATTCTTTGTACAAGCAGGCAGAAGGCAACACTAAATTAAATGCTGCACGAATGAAGAAACTTTTCTTCAATCTAAAAATAAAATAAATTTCATTCTAATTATGATTTTTAATGTTAGTGATTTCATTAATTAGATGAAATTATCTAAGCTATAAACACTTACATGTATTCGGACATAGAGATTTTAAGTACAAATTTTAAAGTCTAAAAAGGCTGCGCAGACTAAATTAGAATTAATTAAATATTAATCTGAATGATCTAATAAAATACTAGATCAATTTCCAACATCTTTTATGCCGCCGGATTCGCAACACACCATACAAGCGAACAGAAGGCATTAGTTAAGACATTCTCAAATACACCCGCATGGGCCCTGACACTGAGCTGAATGCTTAAATTCATGTGTCTGAAGATGCTGCATGGGTTGCTATCCGGTTTAGTCTTAGGACTCTGTCTTGGTTAACAAAACCTAAAAATCTATTATAAAAAATTTCAAGTCAGTAAAATATCTAAAAAACTGATCTATTAGGTGACAATAGATCTAATCCTCTATTAGCAGCTAATTAGAGTTGATAGGATCTAAAGCTCTTAAACATATTCAAATTAATCAAAATTTCAAATAAAATAAAGTTGCAATCTAAAATTGCTTAAATGGAATTCAGTCATTAAAAGCTCAAAGTAAAACTCAATCTATCCACCTTCTGCAATTATTTGTTAGGGGTGACAGATTAAGAAAACTCTAGCTCATAAAGGAGCCAATGTCAAATCAAGTGTTCTGTTATGTTCACTCTCAATCAATCTCTTGCTAGTAAGGATGTGGCCCATGTCCTCGACATGCGTTTTGGCGAGGCTCCACAGATGAAACGATCACCAAAGTCCATGATCGGGTTTTGGCGGTGAGGCTCCATTATATTACTATCATGATCGTAGCTCGTATGCTTCCAATGGCTCTGTCCTTTGAGTTGTGAATCATAGGGTATACCTGATAGGGAAAACAACTCTCTATCAGCTAAAGTAGACTTAAGATTGTCTCCTTAGATAAACACCACCCTAGGTCTATAAGAATTTCTTGGACGACATAACCCATGCACGATGATGGATCCTTCTATTGTTTACCTCCTCTGACTAAGTAGACTAGGGAGCACGATGGCCCGGGATGACAGAACCATGAGATCTAGATCGAGCACGTCGTCATTCCCCCAACCATCCGGTTTAAAGCTAAAATAATGAATTTCATAATCTTAAATTTTAAAACTCCATGTGCAGCTACTATACGCTATACATTAAGTGACCTAACGACTAACCTTAATCGAAAGTTCTTTCTCACTTATTGAGAGGGGTAATTAACTATAAAGGCTTACGCCTATAGAAAACCTAAAACCAGATCTAAAATTCTCACAAAATGAGGGTGAAATCTCTAGGTAGTGTCTTATATACTATTCCATATGCCTTCTGAAAATTACACCGACACTTTAAATCATCACTCTCTTCAACTCAATAATTGTCGAGAGGTCAGTGATGAATTTTCAAAGCCCACAATAATTCTGTAATCCCATTATCGGGAAAACTTTGTACTCCGAAATAGATACAGAGTGGAAAATTTTTACTAGGCTAAGCCCCATTATTTTTCCCCCTCTTTAGGAGTTTTTTCATGTAAAAATTCTGGAGTGTTCTTGTTCATTATTCAAACATCTTTGTGTGTGTGTGTGCTTGATTTTACAACAAAGCTAAGGCATAAACTTTTATTCTCCATCGACCATCGCCATCAACCACCATTATCGCATCACCGCCGACACCATCGTTTGCCGCCACCGACGATCGCCGCCAGCGCCTTCGACCATCGCCGCCGCTTTATCGCCATCACCATCGATCATCATCGATCGACTACCGCCGTGACGCGCCATACCGCCATCTCCGTGATCATCACTACCACACCATTACCGCCGACCGCCGCCATTTACCATCATCAACTACCATCAACAACAATTTTCTTCTAGCATAGTTGTTACCGATCTCGGATTTCTCACTTTCATATACAATTTTGTAATCTCGTTATCGAGAAAACTTTGTACTCCGAAACAGATACATAGTGGAAAATTTTTAAAGGGTTAGGCCTCGTGATTTTTTCCCCATTTTCAGGGGTTTTTTCAAGTAAAAATTCTAGAGTTTTCTTGTTCATTCTTCAAACATCTGTGTGTGTGCTGGATTTCACAATAAAATTAAGGCATAAACTTTTATTCTACCGCAACTAGTTTTCTAGCACGCAACATATTTGATAACCAATATCTTCAATATTTTGTATTTTATCTATAAAATTATTATATGCATAAAAATATTTATTTCACATTTTTGATAATAATACTTTTGATTTTATACAAGCATATTGATAGTTTATTATTTTATCACAAATTTATGAATATTTATTACTTTCTTGAAATTAAAACTATTTGATATTACGCTATTTAAAAATAACAATTATATGTTTAATGTTTTTAAAAAATAGCATTCACATAGCCACCATCATTGGGTGACTGTTGGGCCACCGTCGCCTAGTTGTCACGACTAGATCTCCACCATCCAATCACCATCATTAGACCGCTCCCGACTATCACCCGGGTATAGCTCGATTGTTATCGTCGAATCGTCAGACTACTTCATCGTTGATCTAGTGAAACTTCTCACAAAATCTACTCTTGCAAGTTATCCTTCTCTAATTTTGAAGATGAGATAATAATTATAACAAATACTAATATAATCAAATTATTTTTAAGTAAGCTAGATTATGTGATTTTTTTGCTTCTTAGATTTTTCAGATAAAAATTTTAATATCTCTCAAACTCTCTTATTAAGTATATAAAACTTTTATATAATATTAAGACATCAAATTCACTTTTATATATATTATATTCCTCAATTTTTCTTTGCAGTAATTACTTCATAGCAGCAACGGCACATATCCATAAAAATATCAAAAGCTGCTGTACTTATAGCTTATTTTATTTCTATGCATTTCTGTAGTTATCTGAATCATTAATTACTAGTGGAAAAAAGGACATAAAAAGAACTATAAATATAATATTTAATCTGCTATATAAAACATAAAAAAAAATTTTATAAGATGATAATAAAACCTACAATAACTTATAATATAAAATATTAGTCAATAAAAGAGAAACATAAAACTAAGTTAAGTATTACAGAGATGAGGATGCTTAGGTGGATGAGTGACTTTACTCTTAGAAATATAATACAAAATAAGTATGTTCGGGAAAAAGTTGGAGTAGTTCTAGTAGTAGATAAGATTAGGGAGAGTCTCCTTAGATGATTTGGCCATATAAAGTGGTGAAATTAGAAAGTATATACGATTTCTATGTAAGAAAACAGGTAGACCAAAAAAGACTTGGTTAAGATATATAAAATGATCTTGATATGATTTAAATTTAAATGAAACACAATAATAAAATGAGATGAAGGATTCATATAAATTACCCCACCCTGGGATTAACTGTTGTTGTTGTTATTGTATATGAAACATAAAATTTTACTATATATCCCATAATATTTATATTTATTAAAAATATTTTTTTCTACTTTTATTTTTAAAATGCTTCTAAATATTTATTTTGAATAAAATTATCCTCAACAAAAAATAAATTTTATATTTATCAACTATTTATTAATATTAAAACCCTTTAAAACTAATTTAAATTTAAAATATAATTCAAATTCTCAATTCATCGAGATTGTCTCATCCTCATCGTTTGAATTGTTATGGCTCATTTGAACCTCATGTGATTTATTATTCGTATCATTAATCAAATCTTCATCACGTCAATAAAATTTCTCATAATTCGTCTCTTCCTTCATCAACTCATCTCTGCTTACACACGATGCTAATCTAATTGTTGTCTGAACCCAACCTAAAGTAAATTCACATTCTTCTTCACACACCATCGAAGATGCCTAACCCTAAACCCTAGCTATTCATAGAGTCCTTTTCTCAATTGTTTGCCTTAGCCATGAACTTCTCTTCTCCTTCACACATTATTAGTCCCTTCAAATGCCTTCCCTCATGAAACTTCTAAGAGGGTTCAAATGTCAATTTAAATCATAATTGAAACCATTTTAAAGTCAAATTTGAATAGGTTTAAATAGGTCAGAGCTAACTACCAAGAACTAATATATTATTATATGTAGTGCAAGACTTTTATTTAGCTTTATTTTCAAATTATTTTGCAAATCATAAATAATTTTTTTATATTTTACTTTCCATTATAAATTTAATAATAAATATCATTCTTATTCTTATAACTTGCTTCAATATTGTAAAAAAAAAGGAGTTTTAAAATTTTATGTAAGAAGTATGCTTCTATATTATTTGCATAAATATATGACAATCTATTTATTAATCTTTTATTACTTTATTATAAAATTATAGTAAATAAATTTTAAATTTCTATTTTATCTATAAAATTATTATATGTATTGAAAAAAAATAATTTCATATTTTATGAAAATTATTTCATCGACTGCATAAAAATATCTTAGCATTTTATTAATTTATCATAATTTTTATTTAAATATAATAAACAATTGTGTGTGAGATTTACAAAAAATGTATCAAAATATCACAAATTATTTTTCTTATTAGTGCAGGCAATCTTAACATAAAATAGCCATCCACTCAAAATAATCCAAATTACAAATTACTCCAAAATCAAATTATGAAGAAAATAATTGATCTATATTTAAGTATTTACAAGGTACATAGACTGCTATGAAAGAAAATAATTGATCTCTAATATTGATTAAGACTAATTTCAGTATATTGACATTTTATTTAAGCCACACCAAATTTTAAATTTTAATAAAATTTATTTTAGAAAACATTTAGTAAATATTATAAATTTAAAATATATCTATTAAATTTTAGAGATATTTGCATTTATAAAAAATTTAGATGTCGGCACAATTTTTAAAATAATTTAAGGATAAAAAAATAAAATTAAAAGAAATATATATTTATATAAAATATAAACAAGTAAAATTTCATCAAATTAAAATTATAATTACATATTTCAGATAAAAAAATATATTACTTGTCACAGCAACCGATCGTGAGCACCTAACCATTTTTTTTATAATATCTTTTTATGATTTTGGTGATCTGCAATATTGACCTAATCATTCATTGCGTTCAGTCAACTGTCGGCCATGACGTAACCATAATTATTAGTCGGAAAATTTTAGTTTTTATTATATAAAATATTTTTTATATTAAATAAAAGTGTACAATGTATGACTTAAATACATAAAAATATAATTTATTTTTAGATGTTATTAATTTACCCTAAATATTATAGTAAATTTTTTTTATAAATTATCATTTGTATGTTAGAATAATACATTTTTATTTTACTCTTCAATTATTATTTGTATTGCAAGAATTTTTATTTAAGCTTACAATTATTTTTATTTAGTTTTATTGTTTTATTATAAATTTATTGTGAATATATTTTTTATTTTATTTTAAAAATAAACTAATCAAATTTTATTCTGCAAATAGGAGCAGGAATCAACACTGCGGCATCAAACCTGCTTTTCTCCAGCTCTGAACTTTCGTCCACTAAACAGAAAGAGCTCTGATTCCGGCCATGGCGGAAGCCAACCCATCTCCCCACGTCGTCGTCGTCTCAAGCCCCGGTGTGGGCCACGTCACCCCTCTCGCCGAGCTAACAAAGCTCCTCGTCCTCCGACACCACTTCACCGCCACCTTCGTCACTTTCTCCGACCTCCCCTGCTCTCTTCCTTCCTCCTCCATCTCCACCGCCCAACTCTTTTTTCCCCTTCAAGATCTCCCTTCTGACGCCCACATCATCACGCGCATATGCCTCACCATAGCCCACTGTGCCTCTTCTCCGCGAAATCCTCATCTCTCTCCGGCGGACCACACGGCTCACCGCCGTCATCCTCGACCTCTTAGGAAGCGATTTCCTTTCCGTGGTCAGAGAACTCAACATCCCAAGTTACCTTTTTATAGCCTCCAACTTTTTCTTCCTTTCCTTCATGCTCCACCTCCCGACTCTCAAAGAGACCACCATCGGTGAGTTCCGAGACCTGTCGGAGCCACTAAGGCTGCCGGGTTGCGTTCCCTTGAGAGGAGAGGATTTTTTGGAGCCGATACAGGAGAGGGAGAGCGAGGTTTGTGCGTGGGTGGTTCACCTCGCAAGGCACTATGATCTTTTTGATGGAATTCTAGTCAACAGCTTCGAAGCCTTGGAAGCCAAGTTCTTAAAACAGGTGAAATCATTAATAATATTGTAAAGAATAGTTATTATAAAGCATACTAATTAAAATTTTCTATCATAGAGAGGCGGTGGAAAACCTCCAGTTTGGCCCATCGGACCACTCACCAGCTCAGGGTCAAATATAAATTTTGAAGAGCGATCACATAAATGCATAGAGTGGTTGAATCAACAACCGAGCAGGTCAGTAGTGTTTATTTGTTTTGGTAGCGGTGGTACTTTATCATGGGAGCAGACTCGAGAGCTTGCCTTCGGATTGGAGATAAGCGAGCAAAGATTCTTATGGGTAGTGCATGCACCAAGTGACAAAGAGCTAAGTGGCAATTTTTTTAATCCAAATCAGAGCATTGATGATCCACTAGGATTTCTCCCAGAAGGATTCATAGAGAGGACAAAGGGAAAGGGGATGTTGGTGCTATCATGGGCCCCCCAAGTAGAGGTGTTAGGTCATAATGCGACCGGTGGTTTTGTGTCTCATTGTGGATGGAACTCCACGCTAGAGAGCTTGGTGAATGGGGTGCCAATGGTTGCATGGCCGCTTTACTCAGAGCAGAGGATGAATGCAATTTTAGTCGTGGAAGGTGTGAAGGTGGCACTAAAAGTGTGGGAGAGAGAATGGGGTGGTGAGAAGAGAGGAGGTTATAAAGGTGGTGCATGAGTTAATGGAAGGCGAAAGGAAAGGAGGTGCGACTGAGAATCCAAGACATGAAGAAAGAGATGAAAGTATGGAAAGAAGGGTCTTCTTATAAGTCTAGGGAGAAAGTGGTTAGTATTTTAAAAGATCTAGCTACCACATCTGTAGTTTGATTTATTATTTATTTTTTTGCTACAATACTTCTTAATTATTATCAATATCAATGTTCAATCTTATGTGGTGATAATTACTTTTATAGTTTGTAATAGCTTGTAATAGATTTGAGATAATAATACTAATAATATAAACAAATGCATGTGAGAGATCAAGATATTGGTAGTTGTTATGTATTATTGAAAGGGAAATTTGTTAAATCAAACTATGTTTGAGTCCAATTTAAATAGTGATATAAAACACTTCTATGTAAATTATAATGATAATAATCTATGTCAATGGATATTGAGATCTAAATATTTTTTTTAGGATTTTCATAAACTATATGAGTATTTGTTTAATTACATTGACTTGTTTGTCTAGTTATAAAATTTATTTGGTGTTGTACATCACTTGAGGATTTAAGAAAGCATAGTTGACTTGATTATATATCATATTACTTGTTTACTCTATATTTGATTAACTCAAATATGATGTTTACGTGGGCAAGATTGAGCTATTTAGACTAGTGGGCTAAGGCCACTTTGATGATTATGAAATTACCTCAATAATATTAACTTCATGTCTAATTTTTTTTTTTTGATCAAGTTGATCACATCTCAGGTAAAGTATTGATCTGCCTAATTCAATTTGAACAAATAATGATTCATATTATCAATTTGGTGTAAAGAGCTTCAACATAAAAATAATCAATTTATAATGACCACTCTCTAGTTTAAGAAATTAAATTCCACTTATATAAAATATTTCAATCGTTAAAATTATTTAAGTCATCTAAATATAAAATAAGTGTGCTTCATACATTACGAAAAATTAAAATAATATAAAAATATCAAACAAATTATTAAAAAATCATTAAATTATGATTTCACTAGCCTTCGATTAATAATTTTAGTTTTCCTAAAAAAACTAACTAGAAACACTAGCATTCACATAGGCCAAGATTTTCTAATCAAATCAATTGTTAATTGACCTTATTTAGCTCATATTACATCGAGCTTCACCTTGGTCATTAGTGTATTATACACCATGTCATTGCATTAAGCCATAAAATCTTAGTCTTATGATTAGCATATAAAATACTAAGATTACTAACTAATCTCTATAGGTTAAACCTAAGCCTAAGTTGTACAAGTTTAAGTCTTATATTAGACATCTAAGCACAATGTACTAATGAATTTATTAGATTGATAAGTTAACAAAATGTATCTATATCACTGATCCTCATGTCATTTAGGTCAGACAAACAATATCATCTTCCATTAGTCTATCAAAAATATATCATCTTCCATCTTTAATTCAACTTAAGAGACTTAATTTGTATGTAGATTATCATGTTATCTAAAATTGAATCATATATTGGCATCATAACCGTCCATATATCATCATTTGAGATTATATATATATATATATATATATATATATATATAGACACACACACACACACACACACACACATACACACACACACACACACACACACACGTGCGAGTGGGTGTATTAAAATCTAAATATTTTTGTATCATATCTAGATGAAACAGAAATAAGATATTTAAAAGAACTTTTATCACCTAAGCCACACATTGATTTCCATATTAAGGAGGATAACTACAACCTCACTTGTTTTATTCTTTTTATTACATGCCTTTTGGACAATGTATTACTCAAGTGGGTAGGGATTTTTTCTCTCTTGGTATACTATAGACTAATATATTTCTACTTTTTTATGCTAATTGAGTATTTTTATTAGTCTATTTCTTTTTAATGTTTCTCATATTTTCACTTATTTTTAGAAGAGAGCGAAGGGGAGAAAATTACATGTATTCACAGTTGTAATAATCCTATATTATAAAAATTTATACTTCATACTTACCATTTTGTTCATAGTTCGTCAAATATTTTAGTAAATTATTCTTACATTTATCTAAAGATATCATATGCTTATAATTATAAAATTGTATTATTACATAATATCTTGACTATACTAGGTTACCTATTTGCAGTTTATAAGTTAGTCATTCATCTAACACAAACTGACTTTATCAATGTAAGTAGTTTATTTAATTATGTACTTTTAAAATTTTTTAATATACATGTAAATCAGAAGTCGTCATCTAAAGAAGTAAATTATTAAACCAAGCATGCCAAGCATGTTAAAAAAATGATTAGATTAAAAAAAAGATTAGTGTTATCATTTTCAAAGAAAACAAAATGAAAAATAAATGATCAGAGTCATCGCTCATCTAGTAAAATAAGATGTAGTGCATGACATATCCTTTTACCTTAGATTATAAGTTTGATTGAGATTTATTAAAAAATTTTAAGTATAAAGTTATGCCCAAGTGACCTTAAAGCATACAAAAAAATTTAGAGAATATATATTAACTCAATATAATCCTATGAAAAAATTGGGTCATAGTACAAATTATGTGTTTTTCACATTATTGTGTCTCATGATAATAAATGGCATATAAAACAATATCAATATAATAGTCACTATAACAAGTGTAATATCTAAAATATGTAAATAGTGTGCGAAATAATTTTGTAAATATTTGAAAATAGTTGGAATAAAATGTATGCTAGGCCATTATTATTATTTTTAATTTGATATTTAGTGAGCTTATTTTTAGTTTTCTCGATGACGAGGAAAGATCCAAGTATGTTGATAGGTATCATTTAGTAAAATTTAATCCTATTAGATTTTACAATTATTTATTTTTTATTTAATTTTGAAGAATCTACTACATGAATCTAAATATATTTATTGATATAGGTAAGCAACTATTCTGGTAGATTTTATTTGTATAATGCAAAGAAGCGGATACAATACTATTTAAGCAAAATACATATTTTTTAAAGGATTTTGAATATCTCAAAGCCTCAAACTAGTCCCATGCACCTAAACCTTTGTCTCCGACATAAAATGATTATTTTTTAGCTCCTAGTTGCCCAAATTAGCATCAATTTGATTTTAAGAAGTTTAAGAATACATTAAAAATAAAATATTTTTATATTAATAAGATGGTTTTAGGGGATCGTTTAGCTAGTAGCACTTCGAGAGAAACATGAAGGAGAGGAGAAAAATATCAACATCAAAGAGTAGCAAGTGCTTAAGACATTGAGCTTTTCTTTCTCCCCTCTTTATTAATTCTTGTTTTCTTAAATTTTATATATATATTACAATCTATGTTTATCAGTACATAATAACATAATCTTCTATTCTTGTTGTTGTTATGCATCTCAATCTTATGCATATTTAACTTATGATTAACGGGCAATTAATAACAAGTTTTAGAAATTTATTTGACTTGAGAAATGCAGAATATAGCTATTTTTGTGGAGAATATAGTCATTTCTTTATTGAAATACCAAAATGGATATAAAATAGAGATGTCTATATGAAGTCATGTAATTAGTAGAATCCATTATGCTATCTAACAAAAATTTATTGATATTGAATTTATCTTAGAGATAAGCATAGATTTTATTAACAAATTAGCAATCCTTTTTTGTTTTTTTAGAGAATGATATTGTGCACTTGAGAACCTAAATACAACCAATATTTTTTTATCGATTGATTGATATTTTAATTTAATCAACAAAATTGGTTCTGATAACATTTAATTTTTGGATCATTATTAACCTCTAATTTACAAGACAATTAATCTCATGGCAAGAATGTATCTCATATTAATGTATCTCATATTTTCAAACTTTTTGGTATATTTGATCATCATGCGATCGTGGATGTAGGTGAATATTATAGAACTATACAATCTTGTTCGTCTTCTATTTTTATTATCTACAATGTTTATTTTTTCATATACGATTTATATTTGTTTCAGAGATAAGCTTAATATAAATGAAGTCACATTTAATAAAACTAATAGCATACAACTAAACCTACTTATAAATGTAATTAGACAAACATAAAACTATGTTGAGTATAAGATGAAGCGAGTGAGTGAATAATGGACAAAGTAATCGAGATGAGTTAACTTTGCCACACAGTATAATATCATCAAACAATAATGCCACAAAG